>OZ007496.1:30591729-30964229 GCA_963931805.1 Microdon myrmicae
GTGTGATTATGTAGGCGTCTTTCATGTTTGATAACTTGATAACATTCTTGGATAACTTCATAAATCCATTTGATCTCTAGATCATCATGTGTTTCCTGATTTGTCACAAAACGGTAGGCATTGGTGATAATGCGAAGAAATTTGTTCTGGCTTCGTTGAATTATATCTCTATTGGATTGCTTTGTACAGCCCCATAATTGGATTCCATATATCCAGATCGGCTTGATGATAGATTGATAGATCAATCTTTTACAAAAAAGATTGAGTTGAGAGTGATTCCCGATTAACCAATACATCTGTCAACGTTTCAGCTTTATTTGTTCAGCTTTTTGTTTCACATGATGTCTCCAGTTTAGTCTGCTATCCAAATGTGTACCCAGATATTTCGCTGAATCTGCTTTGGGAACTGGAATTCCGTTGAGATATGTAGAAATATTGTTATTTGACCGTCGCAATATAAATGTTACGTGAATAGATTTCATCTCGTTGAGTTTAATTTTCCAATCAGTGGTCCATTGGCTAATTTCGTGGAGTGTCTGTTGCAATTGTTGTGCAGCTTTTTTTTTTGATTATCGTCAGCTGATATTATAACGGTGTCATCTGCAAAGCAGCCTATGAATGTGTTCTTGGTTGTTGGGATGTCTGCTGTGTATAGTAAGTAGAGGAAAGGTCCCAAGACGCATCATTGTGGTACGCCTGCTTCTATTGGATAGAAGCTAGAGTGAGCTTCTTCGTGCGTTACTTTGAACGTTCTATCAGACAAGTATGATTCGAGTAGATGGCAATAGTTTGCTGAAAACAGTTTACTTATTCTGTAATCAATGTGACATAGAGCCGTGCGGTCGTACTCGGGCATCTGCTGTAGACGTATCGACAATCGACAAACGACAGTTAATAGTTACAACGGAAAGGCCTTAAAAGTGAAGTCAGATAGATCAATTACATGAACAAGACAATACATTTTGATTTTCGCGCCGTGTTTTGTTTTGTGGAAAGTGGCAATAGCGGTGTTCATACAAAGGCCACATAAAAAAACAATTAGTGCTGATACGCGACGTACGAAGTGTTCCTGTTTGTGTATGTGCACAATATAATAAACAAACTCCTGAACGTGATTATCTATCTGTCACTCGCGCAATAAAAAAAAACAATAAGAAAAAAGTGAGAACACGTGGTCCACAATCGTAAATCAAATGGATACCAACATCGTGCTTCGTTGAAGGCAAAATACAGACGTAAATCGAAAGGCTAAGCGCCTTAGAACAAATGAAAACAAGGATACAGACACATTGATTGTCAGCAGCGACGACGAAGACAACACCCATGGTCCCCAGTACTCAGGGGCTGGAAACCAATTCCAAGAACTAGCTGTCAGCGAAACAAATGCAGACGCTAGCAATCAGATCGAGGTCCTCAACAGATTCATCCACGAGATTAGTCTCAAAAAACAACAACTCTGGATAAACAGATGGAGGAAGTTGTTAAACTAAAAACCAATCTGAGCCAGAACGAGCGAAAAACGAAAATCGTACAACAACAACATCAAGAACAAAGACACGACAAGATAAGGAAACTCAACAGCAGGAACCACATCAACAGCAGGAAACACCTCAGCAGGTGCCAGTGAAATAAAGGGAGAAAGTACTATAGCGTTTGAAATAATAGTGAAGAAGATCGTGTGATTCGAACTGACGCTATGACAGCTCGAATCACGAAAAAAATTTTACCTAAGCGTTACACACCAGGCTACTGACCGTGTTTAGAATTTGATTTCCAAACTCGAGTATATTCCACTGGTGTGAATTATTTTTATTTATCGCTTGGTATACGGTTCTGATGTATTTTTCTTATTCGATTTTTTCGTTCGGTGTTCTTCACTATTTTTGCTTGTGAATTGTGTGTATCTGTTAGAATCGCTACACCACTCCCGCCGCAGTAACTTCGTTACGATCAGATTCGTATGCGGACGACGGACGAACGAGAGAAACGAGGAAACATCGGAGGCTGTGCTCTATGCGGAAGTCGTGACCGTGTGTGAAGTTCTTCTTTACTATGGGAAGTGTATGCTGCGTGTGTGTACAGATCACGTCGGAGTCACCAATTATACCGTTTGAAATAATAGTGAAGAAGATCGTGTGATTCGAACTGACGCTATGACAGCTCGAATCACGAAAAAAATTTTACCTAAGCGTTACACACCAGGCTACTGACCGTGTTTAGAATTTGATTTTCAAACTCGAGTATATTCCACTGGTGTGAATTATTTTTATTTATCGCTTGGTATACGGTTCTGATGTATTTTTCTTATTCAATTTTTTCGTTCGGTGTTCTTCACTATTTTTGCTTGTGAATTGTGTGTATCTGTTAGAATCGCTACAGTACCTCCTATCAACATCAGCTACATGGAGACAAAGGATCTCATAAAATTGGGTGAGTTGACATGCAAAACTTAAAAAAAAAACGGATAAATAATTTTAAGATAAGTTTAACATGCGATGATTTAGAAGGCTATAGCAAAATTAAATCGGCAATGGGGAAATCAAAAATCGAGTACTACACGTACACCCCTTAATCGGAGAAAACGGTCTCCATGCTCCTCAAAGGAGTTGATCCTTCCTTTACTCCCGAAGAGGTGCTCGAGGAACTAAAAAGCTTCGAAAACAATATCTTGAAATGACCAGCTGTGAAACCATTTTCTACAGCTAATTCTAGAAATCGCAACCTTAAGTTGCCTTTCTTCATTATGTCGCTAAGCCCCAATAGTAAAATTGATGGACTTAGATATGTTAAATACATTAATCACCAAACAATAAGTTGGGAGAGAATAAATAAGTCCGACCGCGTATTGCAGTATATGCGCTGTCAACGCTTCGGCCATGTGGCAGCGAAGTGCAATATGCATTTCAGATGCGTCAAATGCCTAAATAAGCATATCAATGGGGAATGCCTATTGGACAAAGAACAGCTCCCGGATAGAAATAGACTATCCTGTGTCCTCTGTAACAATACAGGTCACCCTGCTAACTTTAGAGGTTGTCCTAAGTACCAACAACTAAACTCAAAGTTGGAAGTCAGAAAGAAGCAAGTTGAAGAAGAGAAACGGATGAAAACTCGCTCTTACAAGAACTTCGTGGCACCAAGTGTGTCATACCCCCAAATGGCAGGCGGAGTAAAAAACCACCAATCTTAGAACAATCACGCAATATCATTTAAACGCTTGCTCCAGAAGCACAAACTGATATAACACCTATATTACTGTCCATACAAAGACAGTTGGCTGCGTTTGATAAAACATTCGAAATGATCGAAAAAAACTGACGGAACAAGTGGCTCAAACGGACATTATCTATTCGACCCTGTTTCCAGACGAAGCCGCGCTTTAATCGTAACGTTCACTGCGTCTGAATTAACCCTAAAAATTATTGCTGTAAATGTTAAATCACTAATCCGCATAGAAAGAAGGGATAATCTCAGCAATCTGGTGGAAGCTGAACGCCCAAATATGCTTTTGCCTAGGGAAACTAAGCTAAACCAAAGGCACAAATTGGGCTACCCAAATTATAAAGTAATTAGACGAGATCGTCCAAATTCCACTCAGGGGGGCGGGGTCGCTGGCTTAGTTAAAAGTAGTCTACAACACAAAGTCGTCTACAGTAGAGATGTACAGAAGTTCCAGGTACTAGAAGCCTGTGTTATAGATATTCCTTTGAAAAGTCAAAGGTATCTATGTGTGGTCTCTGTTTATGCTCCCGAAGCTCCACAGTGTATACAGTTTATCAATAAACTTGATACCCTTTTTCGAAGTCTCAAGTTAGAATCGGGAAATAATTATTTCTTTATGGTGGGAGATCTGAATTCCAACCACAATGCTGGGGGTATCCTTATCACAAACACAAGAGGCAATGTGTTGTTCGACTAGTGGCAAACAAACGCTATCGAACATAAACTAGAATTGTACGCTACAAGTACGCCGTCATATCCAAGAGGAAATTCCTTCTTGGATTTACTGTTGCTGGACGAGCGAATACAATTATTAGATACGGATCTTACTACTAGAAATTGTCTTCGTACAATCGAGTGCGATAGCGATCATTATGGGCATGGTGCTGTAATACATGTCCCGAACGAACACTCACTACTTGAGCAGTATAAACAGATACATTCTTTTAATTTCGGAAAAGCACACTGGTCGCGCTTTGATCGAATAATAAAAAAAGAATTACGCTCTAACGGCATAGATCCACCAACTGACAGCAATCTTCATAATGACGAAATTGATCAATATCTTTCGACGATGAACAACATTGTTACTAATACAATGAATCGTTCTATCCCAAAAGTGTCTCACATGGAGTGCCATACAAACCGATACAGAAACGCAACGATCGACGAGCTGTATAGGCAAAAGAGTATTCTGCTCTCTAAGTTAAAACTGATCTACAGACAGTTCAGCGATCCAAATAGCCAGGAAATAAAAACAATTAAGTCACAAATTAAATATCTTCAAAAACTGATCCGTGACAACTATGGATCAGTAATAAATGAAGACTGGAACAACAGAGTTCAAGCCGTCGAAGCTAGTGGACCGAATATGTTCCCACAAATAAATATACATTTCATGTCTGCGAGTTCCGCGGACTCCTGAGAATTGTCAAACTCTGCTGAACGCAGGACATACTCTGGAACACATTAACTCTAACGAAGAGTTCATAATATCCCAGGATCAAAAAAAGGGAACTCAATTGGTGCTTGTTTCGAAGCAATGTATAGATTAAACGAATCGGGTCATTCTAACCTTGACTTAGAAAATAGGGCTCTCCAAAAACATATTTCTTGGCTACGCATTGAACTTAACAATTGGCGTCTCTTAAGTCGAAGTTTCACGATCTTTAGTGAAAACAATAAAGCGGATTCCCCGCTTAGAAATCTAAATACTAGCCATTTGTACACAAGGTTGAACTGACGGACATTCTTAGATCGATTAAGAACAAAAAGTCTTCTGGAATAAATAGTATTCCAAACATTATTCTAAAGCATTTACCTCTTGAAGTAGTGAAAGTTTACACTATTTTGTTCAATAATGCTCTAAATAATACATATTATCCAACTCAATGGAAATCTGCAGTAGTCTATGCCATCCCCAAAAAGCGCAAGGACAGGAGCAATCCAGCCAATCTTCGCTCGATTGGTTTGCTTCCAAACAACAGCAGGGTATTCGAGAAAGTGATAAATAAAGCATTGACTAACTGGTGTGAGAAAAATGATATTATTCCGAACAACCAGTTTGGTATCCGATCGCAACATGGCACAGTTCATGCTGCGACAAAACTTCTTTCCGACATACAGTGGAACAAGGCGAAGCGACAATACACAGCGCCTGTTTGGTTGACTTTGAAAACGCTTTCAACACCGTATGGTTAGAAGGGCTTGTATATAAGTTATCAAATCTAAGTATGCCCAAATATTTATTATACATTATCTACGACATGATAATGGGTAAACAATTTGTGGTGAAATGTGGAGATATAGGCTCTAATAAGACCTTCCACATTAAAAACAGCCTACAACAGTAGTGAATTCTTCCATTTTATTTAACATTTACACTAGTGAACTAGTGCGTTCTCTTAACCACGCAATTGCGTACGCCGACGACATTGTGGGACATAGATCTGGAGAAAAGATTAATATCATCAACAGACTTCTGCAAAATGATTTCGACAAAATCAAACGTTTTTGCGACGACTGGAAATTAAAAATAAATTTCCAAAAAAAACAGAGACCATCCTTTTCAGAACGCCCCTGTCCAGTGCATCAAGGGATACACAATGGAATTGGAAAAAATTTTCCATTGCAGGAAGTAATAATCTTCCTCTACAAGTAAAAACTGTAGTCAGATACCTTGGTATCTGGCTTGATCAGTATCTTTACTTTTGATAAGCATACAACAGCTGCTCTTACAGCAGCTAAAAACGCATATGCAATGACACGAGATCCCTTCCGTAATAGTCTTCTAGACCCCAAGGTGAAAATAATTGCATACTCGGCATTCATTCGACCAGTATTAGTGTATGACTGCCCGGTATGGTATAACATATCGCCATTCTACATGGAGAAGTTTTGGGTGTTCGAGAGGCAGTGTTTGCGTTCCTGCCTCGGAATGTACAGCACCCCAGAGTCGCAATATAAGAAATACTATTCCAATAAAATCCTATATGACAAATCAGGACTAAACAGAATAGATAACTTCATTATCAAGATTATCCGTGATCACACAACAAGGGCAATGTGCAGTGAAAATGGTCTCATTTCGGGGGCATTCTATCCCAATGATATGTATATGAAGAGTACTCTCCAGAATGGGTTCATTCCCCCAGAAGCGTTCCCTTTCTTGGATAAAATATGACTTATCCAAGACAAACATGGAGTCCCTATAATTTACCACGCTTTCCGTGGTGCCAGGGATAAACAAATTCTTCATGATAACGATATCTGTAATATTCCAGATCGCCTGCGTTTTAGTATAGTGATCGGTGTAAGAAATAAATCAATAAAAGGTCGACTATACGTCCCCAAACATAGTATGCCTCTCAGGCCCACTTTCTTTCTTCCCCCTATCCCCAATTCCCAATTTTTTTTTATTGGTATTTTTAATGTTTTATTTGTATTCCTTGTTTATGTTTGTAGGTTTTAATTCGTTTTATTTTTTATTTTTGCTAGTCAACCCCCCATATACGTAATTAAAAAAAAAATTATAGTAATAATAAATAATACATGATATAGAAAGAATAAAAAAATTTTAAAAAGAAAACATTAATTATTGTGATATGTTATTGGCAGCGAACGGACGGCCATCAATGGCGCAAGGGAAGTAGTCCCAGGTAAGGTACTACTCCGGCAGCGATGCTTGGGGGAAGTGTTCGACGATCCGGCTCGAAGGGCCAGAAATGTTTTAGGATGCGATCCTGGTGCTGAGGCGACCAGGGCGGTGACGTCCAAGATGATGCGCTGTAGTTTTCGTCGGCAAATCACTGACTTTCAATTATAAACTCACGGACATGCGAGCAAACTAGCTACATGGCAACCAATAATGTCTAACTTTTATTTTCAGTATTTAACTTAGTAAAGCACATAAATTAATCCTAGTTTAAGGAGTCTGGTTCGATTTAATACCGTGGCGCTGTTTGCAGCGAGAGAACACGACCTGGTAACTAGCGAGCGAGGCACTCGCGATGACGAGCTGGCAGGAACTGAAAATCGTTGGTCACATTTGAAAAGGGTGACAGTCCGATGGCGTCACTAGGCGATGACGCATTGTCAGGTGGCGGCTGACAGGCGTGTGGTGAATATGCTGATCGGGGAGTGTACTAGACGGTGAACGTACTAGATTCTACCCGCTATATTTATATGCGAATCCGCAACAGTTATAAAAACACTAGTTATTGTACGCCGAAAGATATAAGGAAAATGAAAATGTATAATTTAGAGTGCTTGCGAAGAGCCAGTAAGTTAGTATAGAATAGAAGTTAACATTTAGTAAAGTCTGTAAAATCTGTAGAATAGAAGTTAACATTTAGTAAAATCTGTAATTGAATTGTTAATAAATGTGGAGATAAAACAAAAAAAAAAAACGACCTAAGCAGCTTCGCCGTGTATGGAGGTATGGGGCTGCTAACTGGGAGGAATTTCGAGATTTCTTCGCATCCTTTCCGTGGTCGAAGGTGTGTTTTGGTGACTCCGATGTCGATGCATGTGGGGAGTCGGTCATGAAGATTATTCTTCTCGGGATAGGGATCTACATTCCACATTCCATCAAACGAAATTCATCCCATAAACCTTGGTTTGACAAAAAATGTGAGTAGATTATAGCGGCAAAAAATAGAGCTTTTAAGCAATGGCGCTCCAATCCCACCAAGGATAACAAAACGAATTTTGTTAGTATCAGAAATGCGTGTGACCAGGCAATTGATACCGCGAAGAAAGCTCACAACGACAGAGTAACCAATAAACTCCTTCAGTGCCCGACTGGTTCACATAACTTCTGGCCAATGGAAAGGGCTGTCAGCAGTAACTTCGTTTTTTCCTCTTTTCCTCTGTTGGTGACGGGCAGTGTGACACTAGTCGCAAATTCAAACAATAAAGCTAATGTGTTCGCGAATATATTTTCCGCGAATTCAAACCTCGATGCCGGTCTTTTGGAGCCACCTGCGATCGCGCCGGTACGATCTTTGATGCACGATGTAAGGTTCTCATACTATTCAATGCATTCTACGTGGACTGGGCTGTTGGAAGGCAACCGGACCGGACGTAATAACAACAACTTGGCAGACTCTTTCGCTTACCTTATGCACCGAGGTCATTTCCTACCTGCTGGAAAGCCGCCCGAGTTCAGCCAACCCCAAAAAGGAGGAAAAAGTGTCTCCCACAAAATTACCAGCCGATAGCATTATTGTCTATGTTGTCGATGATGATGGAAAAGACCATCAACGCCGAGTTTATTAAGTATTTGGAGTGGAACGGACTACTGAATGATCGTTAATGGATTCCGTGGCGAGCGGTCCACGGGAGTCGTTTTGACCCTCATAACCGATATACGGATATTTGCAATTGAAGGGCATGGTGAGTCAAAAGCGGTCGCATTGCATATATCCAAGGCTTTTAACCGCGTCTGGCACGGGGCATTGCTCAGCAAACTTCGTTCATATGGACTTACCCAGCAGCTTTGTGACTCTTCGAAAGTCGAACTATCCGGGTTGTTGTGGACGGCAAGTGTTCGGATCTGTATCCTGTTAATTCCGGGGTATCTTATTTCTATTTTGACTTCAACCTCGTTTTTGATTCACATTAATGATTTGTTGGAGACAACGAATAACAAACTGTTCAATTTTGCAGGGGATAGTGCGCTTGTTTCCTCTTTTTAGAGAGATCGACCGATTCGTGCATCAAGGTCGCACTATCTCAGATTTTGACAGATCGAGTGTCTGAATCGGGGTCTAGATAAGGTCCTGCAGTGGAGAAAGGTCAATCTTTCATTTCATTACCCTTGTTAGTGACCCCCTGCTATCTTTTTTTTTTACGAAATAAAAAAAAGATCGATATAGTCGACTTCAATGCAACGAAGACACAGTATACAACATTCACAAAGAAAAGTCGATCATCGGTTCCACAGCTGAAGATGAATGGCTAGGCCCTCGAACGCGGGAATGTATCGTGGCATAAACACGTGTCGAACATCACCAAGTCAGCCTTTGGAAAACTGAGTTATGCTTTTAGAGCCAAGAAATATTTTATTCCACGCCAACTTCTTCTGTAATTTCAAATTAGACCCGCACTCGAATATTGCTCGCATGTTTGGAGCTCCGCTCTAAAGCATACCCTCGACCTCTTGAGAGTGTGGGTAGTTTTTATTTAGTATCGCCAAGGATACAGGTTTAATAAAAACCCCACAGTTGCAAAACACAAGAACACTAACTGGACTGGTGAAGATGGTAGCAGTAAACTCAGCTGGAAGTCCTTTGTTGTCGATACTCCACTATCGACACGTCCAATATTCATTCGAGCTGCGCACGGTCGTCCCACTGCTAGCAGCAGCCTTTTGTCCAGAAAAAAAGTAAATAATAAAGCACTTTGTGTTGTGGTGTTGAGCACTGTTTTTTATTGACACTAATTCCTCCTCTGTTACAAAGTCACAAATGTTAGTTGCGGTTAGAAACACATCTCAATATCTGAAGAAAGGTCTAAGCACTTGTTTAATTGAATTATCCTAATCGCGACACTGTTCATTTAATTACAAAACGTTCGATTCGCCGCGCTATCGCCAGAAACCGGAAATGGCAATCAAAGGATTTTTTGTACTTATTATATCGCGCACTCTAACTGAGGATTAAAGGACAGCAAGCGAACTCCACGGAGGATGAATTTTGACTCCATAGATCCCGTGCACACACTAAGGCTGTTGAAATCTGACTCCTCGATGCAACTCACATCCATCAGATTCAATGGCCGCGAATTGCATCGATAGGGGAGGATTCTATCTGTGTCCGTATAGGACAAGTACGATGCCCTGCGATGAGGACGATGATCGGCGGACACCTGATTAAACAAACCTACGATCACCGGGGACTACGGCGATGCACCCATACATCGTTGATGATGTATGCCAAGGATCGAAATAGATTTTTCCAAAGTAAACAAAAACGCTATTTCACAGATCAACTGGTGGCACACATGATGTACATGATGTGCCTATGATACAAAGTGGTCGTCATGGTATTTGCCCAAGATTCCTTGGAAACACCGATGTAAGCAATATCCAATCTAGCCGTATGGCTCCGGTGCACAAGGAGGCAAATTATTTTGTTGACATAAGTCAGCCGAAACCTCGTCGACGGCGGCAAAGGGTCAGGCTGGATGGCCATATGTTTAGATTAATATGCGGGTAAGTAAACCGAACACAGTGAGATACAGTATGTTTAATTTAGGTTTTCAGGCGGGTCATCATAGGCATGGCATGGGTAAGATTGTCTAAACAATGATCATATCCATGCCCAAATTCCATGATCGGTTGATAGCCGATAACGGGGAATTGTCGCAACTGTCGCGGACCTAAGGATATAGGTGCGATATACAATTGTGAACTATGGAAAGAATATAGGCTACAGCTATTCAACAATACGCTGATCTGCGTTTGTTTATCGTAATTGAAGACAGGCTGAGCCGATAGGAGATGAACTGGTTCATGGAATATGAACCAGGGAAATTCAGAATGTGTGGATGCCGTTGGCCAGGTTTTCCTTTCAGGTATGATGCTGCAGGGGAGCTTACGTTGCCCCTAATTGCAGGTAAGTACTATGGGTTTGCATGGAAAGAGGAAGGTGGTTAATTTAAGAGGATGGGCGGCTCTTTGGGAATGGATTAAAGAACCGCCACAAGAGCATACAGAGATGAGTGATCCACCTGATCGGGGACACGGCGCTGACATCAGGACGCGCGTAGCCCACCTCTGTCTGTTTTACAAATATTATCATGGGTACTGTTCTTTAGAGATTCGTGGCATTGTTCGGCGCAATTCGGTTTATATGCGCTCCACATGACAATCCGACAGATCGCACCCATTTGCGGTTCATCTCCCGACGGCGCGAACATCTCTGCAACAGAACTCACTCCGGTACAGAGCGGGAAAACTGTGAAATTCCATCCCCACGCAGGTGTTCCCGGAGCGTTACAATCTGCAACTGTCCAAAAAGACCTGTAACAGTTATTTGGTGGCATCTCGGCGCTCCAGGTTCCCCTCTCCCAAGCGAAGTGTAATAAAAACAAAAATAGCTACAGTTGGAATCTTTTAGAATCGTCACAAGTTTGCATCCTCTCAGTAAGTGTAGCGCTACTTTTATTGTTACAGACCATATATAGGGATTGCTTTTCAACTTGGAGACATTTTAGTTCTTTGGTGAATTGTGGCTAAGATGGAGTAAAATATTTGTTACATTTCTTAAAATGTCCTTTTTGTGGCAGCTGCGAATATGTGTTCGTTCCAGTTATGGGTTCAATTAAATCGAGTAGAAAGTACAAAGTGCATTTTTATTTCAATAGCACAAGTGCCAATCATAAACAAAAGGTTTACAATGGAATATCTCCTTAAGAAGAGACAGCAGCATTACGTCTTGGGCGCATTGAATTCCACTCGAATAGATAATTCTCATTGCGATCAAATTTCAACGAGCGTGTTCGAAGAGTAATGCCACTACGATGTGGTTGCCTGTTAATGATGAATAATTAGACAGGAATCTGTAGTACACTCAGACACGTCAACCAACTTATTACCAACTTGCCATTAATGTACTGTAACCCAATATGTTTAAACTCGATATTCATATCCACAGATCTTTGTAAATTTTTTAAACTATACCGCATCAATTATACAAATAATCCACCCTACCACTGGAATGACATAGAATAGCTGGAATGACAAAGAATACCGTAACAAGAGAACGATATACTAATTTTGGTCCCATAAAAACTACCAATGAAAACATCTCCGCTATGTTCCTCGATTGTCAAGCGATGGATAATACTTAATTCACTAAATCTCGTCTGTTAATCAAATTAATGCTCTCGCGAACAAGTGTAATCATCCCTTAAATGTGTTTAAACTGCCGGAATAATTTCAAAGCATCCCACCCCATGCATATCCAAGGGGGGAAATATGTGCCCCTGTTTCTCTCTAATTTGTCGTTCTCACCATCGTATTTGTGAATTTTTTTTCTGTGCAGGACACCTACACGACTTTTCTAGATTCCTTTCACTTCTCTAGTCCTTCTATTGAACCGTGATTTTAAGCCTTAATTCTAAGGCAGCAAATTAAAATATCGTTATAATAATTTACACTTGCATTACAGAGTACGTAGAAAAAAAATCAGAAAATAAATTTAATCTCTACATCACCACTCAAAATGTAATCAAATTAACTCTTAAAAAAGGAAGAAATACACAAGAACATCTCCTTGTGGATACTGACTTCACCCCTTATAAACAAACTTTGGTAACGGAAGCGTTAACTCCCACGGGTGTCATTTGTTCCCGTGGCAGTAATAAATAAGTGATTTCACTTAAAAGAGAGAATATAGCAGTGGCAACAACAACAAAAAGGTTAAAGGCAACCCCCGAGAAGCTTAATTTCATTTATTTTTATTTGATTTACTGGCAATCGTTTTTTATCCTTGTACTGCAATTCATTAGGTTTTACGATTTTTTCCCTTTCCCTGTTTTTTTGTTTGCCATTTCAGGTATTTTACTTTCGAGCCACAGTCCACCGGTGTCAACACCCTTAGAGCCCTGTCGAGTAGCACCTTATGTGAACCTGCCGGCTTTAAGAAGTACATCGAACTCGAGCCAGAGTCAAACAGGAAATAGCTCCACGACACATTTCAGCACAACTTCAGCGGCGACAGCAGCTGTGGCCTTCTCAGCATTTGATCCGGCTTTAATATCAGCTGCTGCACATCAGGTAAATGCTTTTAAAAATAATGATTATTTTATAGTAGTTTAAATTAGAATCAAACTTAAGGATATTTAACATTAGCCACTATCTTCTTTTGGAGGAATACTTACCCCTTTGCACAAATGATATTATAACTTTTACACCAGTAATTGATGTGATTTAAAAAAAGGTGGGTTTCTAATCATCAGTTTTCAACATCGGACACGACAACTAAAAACTCGGTTTGCAACAAAACGGAAGGACTCTGGAACACCCTTGCAGCGCAAGAATTTCCAGGACGCTACACTATGCACCTGTTCAAGAAAAGTGCTAACTGTTACCTTTCCACACCCAAAGGTTTACATGAATATTTCCTCAGAAAGCTGTAGTCATATACGAGTTTTCATACTATACTCACTCAAGGACACTTTTTCAATTTTGGCAAAAGCAAGGTCGAGCTGGTCACTAAAAATTTTGTTCTCACATGAGAAATGCCTCGAACTAGGATACGTGATGGCACCGAATTAGAGAACATCATCTGACGATCATGATTTAATCATGAAAGGTCAAGACCGGCCTCTAGAGTATCATCAAATTGTCGTTACAGAACTTGCCTATTTGTCGTAATTTTTTTTGTGATTTTGTTGGTGTTTGAAAACAAACCTCGCTTACCTTGACTGTACAACTCAGATGAGTCCGGGGCTGAGAAAGTGGAATTCATAATCCGGGTGTCATTTTGTTGAATCTGAAAAGATGCGTCGTCGCCGATGCACTCTAGGCATTTTTCACTGGAACGTTGTGCCCAGTATCTACAGTGATAGACCACTAATATCCGTGTATTGGCTGCAGGCTGCTGTAACTTTTTACTGCCGTAGCCACGTACTTTTACTAGGAGAAAGTAAAATACACAAAACAAAGACGATTGTCCAGCTCAAAACGTCCATAGCTGGGTCAATAAGAACAAGGCAGGCGTTAAAAGGTGTTCACGTTTCAGAAGTCGCTTTAAACGATGAGTTTCTGGTTTTAGAATAATGCGATCCTCGCTGGATAGTGATGTCACTTCCACACATGTCAATGTTACAGAATTAAAACGAGAAACAACTCTAACACAACTTTTTCAAATCAAGAGCAATACTAGCTATAAAATTTGCTGATCCAGTAGGGCTATTGATTAAGATGAGCCGGACATGTGGCGCGAATAGGCAACGATAGTGTGGGGGTTGAAGTATGGGTGCCAACGTACGGCACAGGATTCACTTAATCCCCAACGATGATATTCCGGAGAAATGTTGAAACACTGGTGAAGATGGTACAGCAGAAAATGCAGAATGTTAAAGTTGACACAGCATTGAAAGGATGAACACTCAAGTAGTTTTTGTTTTGTAATTATTTTATTGTTTCCTTTTTTTTTGTTTGGGCGGTGATAACTGATTTTTTGTGGTGATAACAATAGCGCACTTTTTATTTGATTTTTACTAATTTTGGTTTATTCGAATAAAAGAAAGAAACAATACTTGTAGAATTTAATGGTGAATTTCTAATTTCGTTTGACTCGGTACGACCGTACGGACACTCTCGATTTGAACGTTATGCGTGTGAACCACTTGGAAACTGAAATCTGACTTGATTACGACAGCGCGTCTGTTTAGTGTTACGATTGAGATCTGACTTGATTACGACAGCGCGTCTGTTCAGTGTTACGATTGAGATCTGACTTGATTACGACAGCGCGTCTGTTCAGTGTTACGATTGAGATCTGACTTGATTACGGCAGCGCGTCTGTTCAGTGTTACGATTGAGATCTGACTTGATTGCGGCAGCGCGTCTGTTCAGTGTTACGATTGAGATATGACCCGTTTGAATCAGGGGTGAAATTCGTATTTCATCCCACACACAGGACAACCAAAAGAGACCACGCCTCTGCTCTCTCAACCTCACGCCCGTCGAAGTGTGGGTAACTTTTGTTAATAGGGAAATTGACGGACATGGAGAATGAGAGAACAGAAAACATGATATGTTGTGATCTCGGGGTAACTTTGGTTGTGTGTGTTGGTATCAGATGCAGCTACTGACATGACCTGGTGACCCAGTGGTACGGCTATGCTGTAGTCAGAGCGCATTGAACCGTGGAAAGACAGAAATACGAAGGAGAGAAAAACCTAGCTGATGTCACTCCCCCGCAAAAAGAGATCATTGATCCCAAGCGAATGGATGATTTGAGGGAAAGTCAATAGGACGCCGCTGATGCGTGGGAAATAATCAGCGTGAGAACCAGACTCTAAGATGCTGAAATAACCCCAGCGATTTTGCTATGATGCAACAGCGTCGTTCGTTTAGACTTGCTAACCGACATTATGAGATTTCCGATGGGAAACTCGTGGTTAGCAAGAATGGGGTTGCCGTATGGCAAGAATGTAGCTAAACTCAATTATGCATTATCTGCATGGGATAATGAGTTTAGCTATACGTCCGTTTGACATGTTTTACAGGGGAATAACATATGAGGGAAATGGATATGTATGACGCGCTGAAAGCGGTCGAAATTAGGTGGAAATTGTGGTTGAGATTGTGGGTTGTTTCTCATGTAGAATAGAGAAGCCCCCACAATAGGACCGTGCGTAGAATTCTTGACGGTAGACCATCGGGAAAGAGACAGACAGGACGGCTGTGGCGGAGATGGGAGTATAATATTAGGTTAGGATCGGCTGGTCAAGCGTGGAAGGAGAGTGCACAAGACAGGGAACGATGGTGGAGTAGAGTCGGTGAAGTCATGAATTTCCGAGTTCCTACAGGCCAATAAATTGTAATAGTAGTAGGGCTATTGATGTAGTTTTATGGCTTTAAAGATGTCAACGATCTCTTCGTAAAATTGTCCATTAGAATAAGGGAACACTTCCTTTGTGTTGTGTCATCTTCGAAATGACATTTCACAGTGGCGATCAGAAAGTCATGATTTTATCGAATTCAGTGATGGAAATACGGCAAACACCGAGATCACTGCCGAAAGCACTAACAACCGTTTGACCACTAGTGAAAAAATCGGTGGCGTCTTTGCATCATTAAGAAACAAAAAATCAATTGGTATCGATGGAGTACCCAATATAGTACTCAAACATCTTCCTCCAACCGATGCAGTCTTGTTTAACAACGCGCTGAACAACGCACACTATCCAGTATGTTGGAAAGCGGCCATCATCCAACCGTTACCAAAAAAAGGGAAAGACAGAACAAATCCAAAAAATCATCCAGGTAATTTCATGGGCAACCACCGTTAGGCCCTTTCTGGCCACTATAAACTTCCACATTACCTTGGACTAGGTCCAGAATTTTCTCCACACCCAACATAGCGGCGACGGGTTCTATCGATATAATTTCCGCGGATAGCTGCCTTGTGTGGCTCCTCGTCTGCATCAACGGTAATGCTTACTCGCGTTTAATTAATTGCGTATGGAGTGACTACCCGGATTATTCTACCCGTTGTTCGCTTTTAATTGTAGCGAACAAAAACACGATAGCGGAACAATAATCCAACGATGAGGGATTAAATCTTTTTAGCTAAACTTCCCAACGATGAGAGGCAAGAATCAGTTTAAAACGACCCAACGTTGATGGTCGAGACCCAATCTAGATAAATGAAAAAGAAGAAGATAAAACTTGAAACGAGAACACTAAAACTACAGAAAATATTTGGATAATATATTTCTCTAACTTTTCTTCCCAACGTTGAGTTCTTCCTCTTTCCTGTAATTGAAAAGCGTAACGGAGAAAAAGAGAACCAATATATTTATTTATGTTTTAATTTTTTTTTTGTTATACGGCTTTTATTTTATTTTAACCTAGCCGCTAGTTCCGCTAGTCGGCGTAGGGACGTTAGAGCCTCAGGGCTCTTCCCATCACTGGATTGTATCCCCGACGGATTTGATACAACCTCAGCTGGTGATAACCGGCTGCGCCAAAATTGTTATAGTGTTATTGGACTTACTTTGGAGACCGTTGAGCGGTCGCTGGAGAAGCTGTTTGTCAGCTGTTGGTTCTTCGGCGTCTGGTTGCAGGGGGTGTTGACTGTTGCTCCCCTGTTCAGCTCGATTTGGACACTTGGGTGCGTATGATCTTTTATTTTGAAGAACTTTTTATTCTCTTATTAAAATAATTGAAGGTGATTGAGTTTCGGGTTGAGTCCCAATTCCCAGGCGCCAGATGAAATGTCATCGCATTATGTTATAGGCTCCACGAAATGATTGGGGGAAATCCTTGTCTCAGGTTTGGATAGACCGTTGAGCGGTCGTTGGAGAAGCTGCTTGTCAGCAGCTGGTGGTTCTGTTGCTGTTGTCTGCGACTAGTTGCAGGGGGCGTTGATGGCTGCTCCCCTGTTCAGCTTCGTTGTGTTCTCTGTTTTGAGTTTATACGTCCGTATTCGATTGTTGGTTTTATATCAACTCTTCCACAATTATAAGTAGTAGGTGTAATTTACCGCCAATTCAAATTATAACGACGCTTAGTAGCGTCTATTCAATCTCACAGTACTTTGTTCTTGATCATTTAACGTTGAATGAATTATTTTTTTTTTTTTTTTGCCGTTGACGTTTTAATTTATTATTCGACGCCAACGCCGGTTATTATTATTTTCTCTGCCAAGTAGAATTTGCATAAAGTAGTTTATGCAAATTAACTACTTAGCGAGTTGTTCTCCTTTTATAGGTAAAGAGGGGAAACTAACGAAGGGGGATTAGTGGATGTTGGGGGGGACCTGGACTCAAGGTCGGTCCGTAACACAAGATCAAATGTCGCGCGCGTTCCTCAACCCCAAGGAGAGAGGGTCACCAACGTTGATCACAGTGGAAACGCGCGAACAGAACCTCCGACTCAAATGGAAGGACATTCGAAGCAGCACGACGACATCATACGACTGGCAACTTTAGAGACCACCATGGGCCACCGCTACTTCGTGGAGTGATTCCTCGAGTCGGCCGAGGAGACCTACCTGGACGAGGCCATCAAATTCGCCGAAGCGCATCACGCCTTACTGTCGACCTTCCGACTACGTCCAAGGCCGCGGCCGACGCCGTTACACCCCGCAACCACTCCCGCAAACTGCCCCCAGTTCAGCTGCCAACATTCTCCGCCGGATACTCGGAATGTTGACCGTTCAAGGACCTATTCCAGGCAGTATTGGTGGGCCACCCAGACCTCTTGGACGTGGAGCGGCTGCACTACCTGAAGTCCAGCCTGCGGGACGAGGCCACCAGAGCCACCAAGAACATCCCCGTCACGGAAAAGAACTACCACCGAGCCCGGGATACGTTGGTAGAACACTACGATAATACTCGTGCACCGGTCCACTCTGCCCTGAGCGCCCTCCTCCAGGTACCTGCCATCTCCAAACAATCCGCCGCGAACCCGCGCAAACACCGCGACGCCACCAATGAGGCCGTCGAGACTCTGGCCAGTAACCACCAGGGACGGCATACTGGTCTACCTGACCACTCAGCGTCTGGACCCCCGCACGGGTCGTGACTGGCATACAGCGCAAGGCAAAACCACCGAACTACCCACATACCAGCAGCTCGATGCCTTCCTAAAAACCGGGATCGAGGCTTTGGAGTTCGTCGAGCTGCCCAGGTCTACCACCGATCACTCCCAACAGACTACGAGCGGCCACCCGGAGCACAACCAGAGAGCACGCCTCTCAGTGCACGCAGCCTCACCCTCGCCCCCCGGCCCCTGGCCGTTTTGCAACTCACCCCATTACATCAGCTCGTGCGAGAGATTCAAGGCACTCAGCACGGACCAGCGAAGGTCGCACGTACATATATATATATATATATATATATATATATATATATATATATATATATATATATATATATATATATATATATATATTTAACAAGTCTCGCGGCTTGTTAAATTTTCCTCAATAATATATTTTTACGGGCAAGGTTATTAGCCTATATATATATATATATAGTACTCCTCGATAGTACAGTGGTTAGTATACCCGCCTGTCACCCGGGAGACCGGGGTTCGATTCTCCGTCGGGAAGCCTCTGGCGCAAGACTAATGACCTTGCCCAGAAAAAAATAAATCATTATGGAAAATGTAACAAGCCTCAGGACTTGCTAAATAAGGCCAAGACCGGTTCCCGGTTGTAGTGCCAATGATGATGATGATGATATATATATATATATATATATATATATATATATATATATATATATATATATATATATATATATATATATATATATACATTATTTTCTTTGTACCTAATTAAGTTCTTTAAAATTTATCTAAACAAAACAATCATAATGTTGACTGACAAATGTTCACGCTTTAAGCGTATGCATGTAACTTAGAGAGTCCGCAAGTGACCAGTAAGTTAGAAAATAAGATACCATAAGCCAGAGTTTAATCATTTTTGTCTACCGAGCAAGTAAATTATAATAAGAGGAAGAAATAAAAAATGATATAAAAAAATGAAAATGAAAAACACTTCCTTTGTAAACGCACAAAGTCCGAACAATTAACCAAATGATGGTTGAAACTTGTTGCCCCTTTGAACCGTGGAGCACTGAACTGCTTTTTTTATTTTTTTTTTAATATACTTCTTTTGGAAGAGGTGAACCTATAGCACCGGCACGGCGCCCCGAAATGCCACCAAAAAGCCGTTGCACGTCTTTTTGAACTGTTGCAATTTGTAACGCTCCGGGAACAGTCGCGCGTGGAGGCAGTTCCACAACTTTCGCACTCTGTAATGAGTTCTGATGCAGGGATGTTCGTGCCGTCAGGAGATGAACCGCAGATTGGTGCGATCAGCATCAGCAGAACCGATGATCCACCTTTCTTTCTGAATGTTGTATGCTGTGTCTTCGCTGCATTTAAGTCGACTAGATTGACCTTTTTTAATTCGTTAAAAAAATCGATAGCAAGGGGTCACTAACAAGGCTACCGAATTAAAAGATTGGGCTTTCCCCATTGCAGGACCTTATCTAGATCCCGATTCAGAGAGTCAATCCGTCGACATCTTAGCTGGTACGACGTTGATGCACTAATCGGCCGATCACTCGAAAAAGAGCAAACAAGTGTTCTATCATCCGCAAAACTGAACACTTTGTTAGCCGTTGTCTCCAACAAATCATTTATGTGAAGCAAAAACAAGGTTGGAGCCAAAATAGAATCTTGGGGCACCCCGAATTAACAGGATAGAGATCCGAACACTCGCCGTCCACATCAACCCGGATCGTTCGATTTTCGAGGAAGCTCCCCATCCTCTCGCAAAGATACTGGGAAAGTCCGTATGAGCGAAGTTTGCTCAGCAATGCCCGATGCGGTTAAAAGCCTTGGAGATATCCAATGCGACCGCACTTGACTCACCAAGCCGCTCAATCGCAGATCTCCATATATTAGTTATAATGGTCAAAAGGTCACCCATGGAGCACCTACCACAGAATCCGTATTGATGATCATTCAGAAGTCCATTGCACCCCAAATACTTAACTAACTCTGTATTTATGACTTTTTCCATTACCTTAGATAAAATAGACAGTAATGCTATCGGGCGGTAATTTTGTGGGAGAAACTTTTTTCCCGTCTTTGGGATTGGCTGAACTCGAGCGATTTTCCAGCAGGCAGGAGAGGTACTCCGTGCATAAGATAAGCGGAAGAGTCTGCCAAGAACCGGTGATAGTTCTGGAGCACAGTTCTTAAGGACTATTTCTGGTATTCTGTCCGGGCCGGTGACCTTCCTACAGTCCAGCCCTTGTAGAATGCGTTGGATAGTGCGCGAGCGGAATCTCATACCCCGCATTGAAGAGCGCGCCGGCGGGATCACAGGTGGCTCCAAAAGACTTGGATCGAGCCTTTGAATTCACGAAAATAAATTCGCAAACACATTAGCTTTACCTTTTGAATTTGTGACTAAATCCCCGGTGCCCGTCACCAACAGAGGAAAAGAGGAAGAAACGAAGTTACTGCTGACAGCCCTTGCCATTGACTAGAAGGAATGCGAAACAGTCGGGCACTGAAGGAGTTTGTTGGTCACTCTGTCGTTGTGAGCCTTCTTTGCGGTATCAATCGCCTAGTTACACGCATTTCTGATTCTAACAAAATTCGTTCTGTTATCCTCGGTGGGATTGAAGCGCCATTGCCTAAAAGCTCTATTTTTTGCCGTTATAATCTACCCTTATTTCTTATCAAACCAAGGTTTATCGGATGAATTGCGTTTGATGGAATGTGGAATGTAGATCTCTATCCCGAGAAGGATTATCTTCGTAACCGACTCCCCACATGTGTCGACATCGCAGTCTCCAAAGCACACCACCGACCACCGAAAGGATGGGGAGAAATCTCGCAAATCGTCCGAGTTAGCAGCCCCATATCTCCAAACATGGCGATGCTGCTTAGGTCGGTTATTCGTTTGAAATACACGTGGTTGCGCGACCGATACCAAGCAGTGATCTGAGTTTCCCACTGGCGCATCAAGCTCCACGGTATAAATGGTTAGCTCGGATGTTAAAAACGGATCCAGCGTGTTTGCATAATCACCGCGGGCATCCGGCACTCGCGTAGGTTCCTCCACGAGTTGAGTCAAATTGCGGCTAACACCGAACATCTCCGCCAGCCTCCCAGCCTCGTTGGTTCTGTTAGAATGCACCAACTATGCCGAATTGTGTTAATGTACACCAAGTGTACATTAACGTAATTCAAAGACGCCAAGGACGACAATTTCAGTGCGGGGTGGTTGATCTGTATCCAGTCGACGGTACGTGAAAGATGTTCGAAAAGTTTTCTCCCGCCGGCTGAGTTGAACTCGCCTACCGTCGGCTGAGAGTCAGTAAGCTTGCACTCGCGCCAAACGATGATTTTTGTTTTTAAAATTTTTGCATCCTCAAAAAAAAAAAAAAAAAAAAAAAAAAAAAAATCTTTATTTTTTTTGTCATAATGCCTCTAAAAGAAGAAGAGGCTCTAATATAATAGTCTATTTTTTTTATAAAGTATGTGTATTATATTAAGAATAAATAAAAGAAAATGTAAGCTGAAAGGCATAAATTAAGCATATAATATTGTATAATTTAGAGTGCTTGTGAAGAGCCAGTAAATTACATTATGTAGTAAAAATTATTAAGATAGGTTTAGCATTTAGACTAAAATTGTAAAACATAAAAAAAGACTTTGTGAATAGATGCGTCTGCAAACAAAAAACTAACAATGTTCGAAAAGTGTCATCGGTCCGTCGTCATTCGGGGAGCGGTAAAGACAACAAAGGAATTTAACAGAATTCCTCAGTACGGGCCTTCATCCGTGATGTCCAGGTTATTGGGTTCCAGCGCCTCCATCTTCTGGCAAGCCAGATCGAACCGCGTGAAGACGCAGACCCCACCCTTAAAACGGAATCTCGAATGTAAGTCGTATCCTGAGCAATGAAGATGTGTCAAATCAGTTGATGAATCGACCTGGGTCTGAGTTAGGGCAAAGATATCAGGTTTCGCTGCATGCAAATATTGGTGAACGGCGCTTACATTCATATTGGTGAAACCGATGCCCCTGATGTTACAAAATTTACAAAATGCCGTTATCAGTCGAACGTCGACAGGGCCTCGAGAAAGTGCCCCATTACCCGAAGACGGCTTTCTTAAAGTTCGATTATTTATCAGAATATTTGCATGATGTTCCCCCTGACATAGTAGCCCCGGAGATCAGAATGGAAAACTATTTTAACTCCGAAATTCTTTATATCAGAAGGTACCGTCATAACTTATCTCCGTGTAAGTCCGGGCCATCAGCCATACATCCGAAACCTAGTCGAAAATTTCTCCCGACGATATCGCGGAATGAACAGCGTGACGGAGTGGTATATCATCTTGAGACCGACTTACCACCTAAACCAACATTTTCTTGAACCGGTCCGTCAGCCAAGCTCCGAAAGATCCTCCGGGGATTTCTCCCAACCAGTTCACGGCGCCTATAGCTTGATTGGGTAGTATTTCACCGGGTGGCAGGGCGTTGGGGCCCCACCTACCACTCGACCTTTAGTCGCCCCTTACGACAAGCTGGCATAGCGGTGAGTATATTCTAACGCCCTACTCAGAAGGCGTAATGTGTTCAATTGCATTGAGAGCGAGTTCGTATGCTTCGATGCGATGGAAAGACGAGATGTAGAAACAAATAAATATTAAAAGAAATGGTATAGTTTTGACTGATACATAATCAAGTATAAATGAAGTAGATATACCAATAAGTGAGGAATTCAGGCTGTTTTGATGGCAATGAGCACGCCACGGGAAGGTAAAGGAAATTCTTCGAGTTGAATTGTCCGATTCAGCTCGTAATATTAAAAACTCGGGTGATGTGTGCTTGGCTGAAATTTCATGCTTCACTGTCGATAGGATGTACAAAGTATTACTCGGGGCAGTGTACATTCGTCCTGGATCAACTATCCCGAACATTGGTTTGTTGTTGCACCAAGCATTACTCCCATATGTACACAATCAGAGTGTACCGACGATCTATGAAGTTGATGCAGACATACCAATTCTTCTTTGTGGCGACTTCAATATAAATGTCCGAACTTCATGAAGAGAACGTTCAATCTCGAATGCGCGTCGAATGTCAACAAGCCTACAACATTGGGAGGAACAACCCTCGACCTAAGCTTCTCAAGACACGTTACAGCTGAGATGTTACCATTGATATCCTACTTCTCGTATCATCGTTCTATCGTCAGCAGAGTAAAAGCAATCGAAAGAAATAATGCAACATAAAATAAAATATCAAACATAATTATAAAAATATATCACAAAATGTCAAATATTAAGAAATAAAAAAAAAAAATTACTTATATATGTAATTATCATTTAAGGAATAAAAACACTTTAATTTTGATTTAATAACTTGTATATTCAATGTTACATATTTAGGATACGTTTGTTTGTTTGTTTGCAGACGCATTTATTCACAAAGTCTTTTTTATGTTTTACAATTTTAGTCTAAATGCTAAGCCTATCTTAATAATTTTACTACATAATGTAATTTACTGGCTCTTCACAAGCACTCTAAATTATACAATATTTTATGCTTAATTTATGCCTTTCAGCTTACATTTTCTTTTATTTATTCTTAATATAATACACATACATTTTAAAAAAATATACTATTATCGTAGAGGTCTACCTCTTCTTCTTTTAGAGGCATTATGACAAAAAAAAATAAAGATTTTTTTTTTTTTTTTTTTGAGGATGCAAAAATTTTAAAAACAAAATAATAAGTGCTTAATGAAAACAAAAAACATAAAATAACAAAAATTAACGGGAAGGAGGGCAAAGGAAAAGGAAGGGAGGAAGCTGCGCCAGAGCTGAATATTATATCTGAGGGCGTGAAGTCCTTTCTTCGTTTTGGAGCCACCACCAATTGGGGTTGGTTCGGTTTTTTATTGATTTATCTCTTTCACTGATCACCATACTGAATCGAAGTCGGTCTGGCCTATTAGAGATATCGCTATTGTGGACAATTCGTTTATCCCTAGCACCACGGAAAGCGTGGTATATAATAGGTATTCCACCCTCATCTTGGATTAGACCTTTTCCGTCCAAGAAGAGGAACGCCTCTGGGGGAATGAACCCGTTCTGGAGGGTACTCTCCAGATACATATCGTTCGGATAATATGCTCCTGCGATAATATTATTTACACTGCACATTGCCCTTGCAATGTGGCCACGAATAATTTTTATAATGAAGTTGTCTATCCTAGTTAGTCCTGATTTATCATACAGGGTTTTATTAGCGTAAAATTTCTGGTATCGTGACTCTGGTGTTCTATTAAGTCCAAGGCAGGAACGCAAACACTGTCTCTCGAACACGCGAATCTTTTCCATGTAGAATGGGGATATATTGTACCATATTGGACAGCCATAGACCAACACTGGTCGGATGAATGCCGAATATGAGATTATTTTAACTTTTGGATTGAGAATGCTGCTTCGGAATAGACTTTTTGTGGCAACAAATGCGTTTCTTGCTGCAGAGAGAGTGACTGCTATATGCTTGTCAAAGTATAAATAATGATCAAGCCAAATACCGAGATATCTTACTACAGTTTTCACTTGTAGTGGGAGATTATTATTCCCTACGATAGAGAAGTTTTTGCAATTGTACTTTGTATCCTGAGAGGCACTGGAGAGAGGTGTTCTGAAAAGGATAGTCTCCTTTTTGTGGAAATTAATTTTTAGTTTCCAGTCATTACAAAAACGTTTTATTTTATTAAAGTCGTCCTGGAGAAGTCTATTGATGACATCTATTTTCTCTCCTGTTCTGTATACCACAATGTCGTCTGCGTATGCAATGGCATTGTTAAGCGTACCCACTAAATCACTGGTGTAAATATTAAACAGAATGGGAGAATTCACCGCCCCTTGTTGTAAACCGTTTGTAATTTTGAAGGTCTTGCTTGAGAATATATCTCCACATTTTAACACAAACTGCTTGTCCGTTATCATTTCGTAAATTTTGTACAATAGATAATGAGGCATTCTCAGGTTTTCTAACTTATGAAGAAGCCCTTCTAACCACACGGTGTCGAAAGCCTTTTCAAAGTCAACTAAGCAGGCACCTGTGCATTGGCGCTTTGTCTTGTTCCATTGTATGTCGGAAACAAGCTTTGACGCGGCATGCACCGTACTATGTCCCGCTTTAAAGCCAAGCTGGTTGTTGGGGATGATTTCATTTTCATCACACCAGTTCATCAGTGCTTTGTTTATGATCTTCTCGAAAACGTTGCTGATATTTGGCAGCAGGCTAATCGCGCGAAGGTTGGTTGGATTGGTCCTGTCTTTGCCCTTTTTAGGGATGGGGTGGACTATTGCAGTTTTCCAGTGGGTTGGATAGTATGCCTTATTTAAGGCGTTGTTGAATAGCGTAATGTAGATTTTTACTGCTTCAGGAGGCAAATGTTTTAAAACTACATTTGGGATGCTATCTATCCCAGAAGACTTTTTGCTTTTGATTGACTTAAGGATGTTCGTAAGTTCATCCTTACTCACAAACATATTCATATTCTGATTACTCCTGGGGGAGTCCGCTCTGTTATTTTCACTGAATGTGGTAAAACTACGGTTTTGGTTCCTCCAGGTACAAAGTTGGTTTCTAAGTGAGCTGTAGGTCTGGAATGCGTTGTTTTCGAGGATCGTATTGGAGTGAGTGGATTCGTTCACTCTGTATACTGCTTCGAAACATGCACCAATTGAGTTCACTTTGTCTTGAGGGTCTTCGACTAATATTACTTCTTCGTTGGAGTTGATATGCTCCAGATTAAGTCCTGAGTTCAGCATTGCTTGACAATTCTCAGGAGTCCGTGGGACTCGCAAATATGGAGTGTCATTGTGATCTTTCTTTCGAAAAGGTTTATTGATTTGTGGGAACATATTCGATCCGCTAGCTTTAATGGCTTGTATTTTGTTCTTCCACTCTTCATTTATTCTTGAACGGTAATTGTCACGGATCAATTTTTGGAGATTTTTGATTAGGGACTTAAGTGTTCTTATTTCCTGACTATTTGGGTCGCTGAACTGTCTATAAAGTCTTTTCAGCTTTGAGAGCATAATGCTCTTTTGCTTATACAAAGCGTCAATTGCTGATGTCCTGTACTTATTAGTATAACCGTCGGTATGGGGAACTTTAGGTATGGAACGATTCATTGCATTGGTAATAATATCGTCCAATGTTGTTAAGTAATGATCGATTTCGTCGTTATGGAGGTTTCTAATAGTCGGTGGGTCTATGGCACTGTTACGAAGTTCTTTTTTTATTAATCGATCAAAGCGTGACCAGTGAGCTTTTCGAAAATTGAAAGAGTGGATCTGGTCGAACTGCTGTAGTGAATATTGTTCATTTGGGACTTCGATTATGGCTCCAAATCCGTAGTGATCGCTATCGTAATCGATTGTGCGAAGACAGTTTCGCGTAGTTAGATCTGTGCATGGCAAGTTTATTCGATCGTCTATCATAAGTAAATCCAGAAATGAATTTCCTTTAGGATAAGACGGTGTACTTGTGGCGTACAGTTCTAATCTGCGCTCGATAGCATTCATTTGCCACCAATCATATAAAGCATTGCCTCTTGTGTTCGTGGTTAAGTTACCCCAAGCACTATGCTTGGCGTTGAAATCACCCGCTATTAGGAAATAGTTCTTTTCCGAGTCTAATTTCAGGTGTCGAAATAGCATATCAATTTCATTGATAAATTGCTTACACTGGGTAGCTTGAGGGGCATAAATGGAGACCACATACAGGTGCTTTTGACTTCTCAACGGAATATCTATTATGCAGGCTTCCACACCTGAAATTTTATTTAGGATACGTTGTCACGAATATAATGTCCGAGCGCCTTGCGCCCAGACAACCAGAGTTTTTTCTTTATTTATCAGCTGTCTCAACTTTCCATCATTTTCATTTAAATTTTAAAACTTCCAATCGAAACTCCATTTAATTAGTGGGGTTTGCAATGGAGCTGCGCACACTTTTCTATTTGATTCTTACATACGGCATCAGTCTCGATTGCTACCGGCCTTTCATAATACTATATATTCCCGCAATATGTGTTATAACTTATAGCATGGTGATACAAAGTGTTTGACAAATATTTTAATGCTACAACTCTGTCGTAGAGAACACCGTTTTTTGTGTTTTTTTTTTATAGAACAGATTGATTTATTTATCCTAATACATTGAAATACTGATAATATATATTTTTTATTACTCTTTTCAGTATGCCGCAGCGATTAGCAACAACTCTACAGGTCTATTTCCAATCCCACAATATCCAATCAACTTAGCAGCCATTGCCGCAGCTCATAGCAAAAGCTCAAGTATAGCTGATTTACGAATGAAGGCGAAAAAGCACGCTGAGTCCTTAGGTTTAACAGAAAATCCAGTTTAATTATTTAGTTAATTTATAGTGTTATCAGTCGTCAAGTAGAAATATATTTTAAAGGTTCTCCTGACAGGTACGACAACCTGACTCAAACCGCGTGCTTACTTTCTACGTCAGGATCTAATAAATTTTTTTAAGGAAATTCAAGCATCGATATTATTTATTTAGTAACCAATTGTTCGTATTATATATATTTTATTTTATTATTTTCTTTAGCTCTGTCACGTTTGTAATTTAATTCGATGTGCGTAGCATTAGCTTCGGGTCTTACAAATAACCCTACACATATAATTCATAAATGTATTCGGAAAACTGTGATTATTTTATTCCCTTTAAGATTGTATCTGGTCCTATAATAAAAGTAAAAGTAAAAAATAATTAAAGACACTGCAATACTTTAATATTCTTTTCTCTGTGTGTTTGGATCTATCGTATCGAACGTCCATTCTTTTTATAACTCCATCTGTGTCGGGAGAATTCGGTCAAGTTCAACGGTGATGCCAAAAGCCATAAGGATAAAGGTAATCATCTTTGATTATATTACTCAATTGAGTTGTCTTGATGTGTTTGGTTTATCTGGAATCACATGTCAGGAAGTTGCTTATCATGTAGCCTTAAGTGTTATTGAAGGACACAGGTGATGGCGCAGTTTTATTGACTTGATTTGTGTGGATAGACGGCAGACTTTTACGTAATTGATTTGAGACTCCTTGCCACAGGTAATTATGCTAAGTGAATGACATTCGAATGACTGTATGGTATGTGAAACATTTGTTAAGTTCAGATTATATGTAATTAAAAATGGATAATTTTTTCCATTACGAATGATGAGGTGGATTAGGAGAATCTTCGGGAATTCATGTTTAATACTTGTAAGACAGGTTGTGGTATTCTATGATCAGGTTATTTAAACAAAAATTAATGGAATGACACTTCCACGTGGGACTACAGTCTCTTAAATTACATACTGATCTCGGAGCAATGAAATCCTAGAGTCCAGATAAGCACCCTGTAAAAGAAATATCCTTCACAGGACAAACAGTGTTACCCATAAAATAAGCTAAAGACGTGGAAATGTTGCGGAATACGATGCACTTCAACATCTTTAGTAATCGTTGACGATAAAGGGACACTGGTGTAAACACAAGTTGGTTGAGGTCGCGGTATTCACATCCCAAAGTAATAAACAAGTGCCAGCGAACATTCAGAAATTGCAAATCTTGGAGAAAATAATAAATTTTACTCATTCAATGCATGCATTTTTTAACGCATTTATTTGCAAAAAAAATGTAGAAAGGGGTATTTACAATGTTGGGGAGGAGGCCCTTGAGAGGTTGCGTCCACCGTGTGCAACGTCCAATAGTGTGATGTCCAGAGGTTGACGGATGAGTGGAGGGTCTGTCCAAGCGGGGATGACTAGAGGGGTAGCAGTCCAAGCGGTGATGGCTAGCAGGAGCAGCAGTCTAAGCGGTGATGGCTAGCAGGAGTAGCAGTCCGAGCGGTGATGGCTGGGCGATGAGGCGGCGTCCAAAGGTCGAGATGGGCAAGGAGTGAATGTGCCCACAGGATGATGTAACTAATGAACAAAAATGCGTTGTCCCAAAGAAAACCTGGAGAAAAACGCCCAAGGTGATAAGTCAAGAGAGAAAGGAACCGTTAAGCGGATTTGAATTGTGACGCTTAAGTGGCGTCCCTTTGTTTACTGGCGCGTAGTCAGCCGGTGGGTGACAATTGTCATATGGCAAGCAGATGTGAACTTACTAGATTTCTCCAGTACATTTATTTGTGAATCCGCAACATTCCGCCCCCTTTCGCCAACTATTGGCGAGTCATCTTCGTTGCCTGGGGAGGGCCCCGATGACGAAGTTGTGATTGGTGCTGGGGAGGTGATCTGCTGGTGCTTGTTGAAAGGCGTTGAGGTGTATGGGAAGTTACGGGACGAGGCCGGCCACCACGAAGGTTATGCTTAGCTACTGGGGGAGACCTCCCGCCACGAGGAGCAGTAAAGGCTTCTGTTGTGTTTGTTGTTTTGCATTGCGATGGTGGTCGACTCCGACGATGTGTGAGTTTCTCGCCCGGGATCGCCCTTTGCCCATATGATTACTCGCTGCAATAAGGATGTATCCGGGGAGGGGGGGGGGGGGGGGTTGGTAGCGAACATACAGGGCAAAGTCTCTGTTTTCAACCCAGCGAAGGCCAGGACGATTCTTGTCCCTGTTCAATCCAAGTTGGCATGCAGTCTCCACGTGACACCCCTGGGTAGCTACTTTCGCGCCCTCCAAGTAGTGAACCAATGCATGCAGCCACATCCTGAGAAAGGCTGGCGCAGTGCTAATAATCTTTCCCGGAAAAACTAGTCTCGGTTCATGGACCGGATACCGGTCGCGAGACTTGCTAAATAGGGCCAAGACCGGATCCCGGTTGTAGTGCCGATGATGATGAAACGTGGAGAAGCTCATACAGTGAAATAAAATACGATGGATGCCGGCAAATGGAGGGCAGTGGGACTGCACATTAATGAGAGAAACACTAAGCACATGGTGGCAACTTTTGCGAAGAGAAGACCTAAAGTTGGTCAAACTATCAGGGTAGCGGAGCGCCGATTTGGAGTAGTGTAATCCTCTAACTACCTTAGGTCAATAGTAGCAGCCGATAGCAATATGGAGGAAGAAACACACATACGGCTGATCAAATCCAACAAAGCCTACTATAGTCTATCAAGGCTCCTTAAATCCCGAAATGTATCCAGAACATCCAAGCTACTACTGTACAAAACCATGGTCTTACCAGTACTCATGTATGGATGCGAGACTTGGGTGCTCAATAAAGGGCACTCTGAACTCTTGGCCGCGTTCGAGAGGAAGGTCGTAAGGCGAATTGTTGGCCCCGTATGTGAGGGAGGACGATTCCGGAGACGCTACAACCATGAGTTGTACGCGATCTACCTTGAACCTAACGTAAGAAAAACCAAACTTAGTAGACTCCGGCGGACGGGACATCTAGCTCGAATGAGCGAAGAGTAGCCTGCCCGAAAAGACCTTTGTGGTAGGATGTATGGAAGGCGATAGCGCGGCAGACCTTGTCTGCGATGGAGGGAAGGCGTAGACCAGGGCGCCCACAGCATGGAAGGCTTGCTAATTAAGGCCAGGATTTTTTTCCAATTCCGTTTTATATCCCTTGATGCACTGGACAGGGGCGCTCTGAAAAAGATAGTCTCTGTTTTCTGGAAATTTATTTTCAATTTTCAGTCGTCGCAAAAATGTTTGATTTTGTTAAAATTATCTTGCAGAAGTCTGTTGATGACATCAATCTTTTCTCCAGATCTATACACCACAATGTCGTCGCCCTACGCAATTGCATGGTTGAGAGATTCCACTAGTGTAAATGATAAATAAAATGGGAGAATTCAATGCTTCCTGTTGTAGGCCGTTTTTGATGTGGAAGATATTGTTAGAGATTATATCTCCACATTTCACCACAAATTGTTTACCCATTATCATATCGTAGATAATGTATAATAAATGTTCGGGCATACCTAGATTTGATAACTTATATACAAGCCCTTCTAACCATACGGTGTCAAAAGCCTTTTCAAAGTCAATCAAACAGGCTCCTGTGCATTGTCGCTTCGCCTTGTTCCTCTGTATGTCGGAAAGAAATTTTGTCGCAGCATGATCTGTGTCATGTTGCGATCGGAAATCAAACTGGTTGTTCGAAATAATACCATTTTCCTCACACCAGTTAGTCAATGCTCTTTTTATAATTTTCTCGAATACCTTGCCGATGTTCGGAAGCAAACTAATTGAGCGAAGATTGGCTGGATTGCTCCTGTCCTTGCGCTTTTCGGGGATGGGATGGACTACTGCAGATTTCTATTGAGTTGGATAATACGCATTATTTAGAGCGTTATTGAACAAAATAGTGTAAACCTTCACTACTTCAAGAGGTAAATGCTTTAGAACAATGTTTGGAATACTATTTATTCCAGAAGACTTTTTGTTCTTAATGGATCTAAGAATGTCCATCAGTTCATCCTTGTGAATAAATATGCTAGTATTTAGATTTCTAAGCGGGGAATCCGCTTTATTATTTTCACTAAAGATCGTGAAACTTCGACTGAAGAGACGCCAATTGTTAATTTCATTGCGTAGCGAAATGTGTTTTTGGAGAGCCCTATTGTCCAAGTCAAGCTTAGAATGACCCAATTCGTTCAATCTATACACTGCTTCGAAACAAGCACCAATTGAGTTCGCTTTTTTTGCGGATCCTCGGCTATTATGAACTCTTCGTTAGAGTTAATGTGTTCCAGGGTAAGTCCTGCATTCAGCAGAGTTTGACAATTCTCGGGAGTCCGCGGAACTCGCAGACATGGGATGTCATTATAATCTTTCCCTCGAAAGACTTTATTTATTTGAGTGAACATATTCGGTCTACCAGCCAGCTTTATGGCTTGAATTCTGTTTTTCCAGTCTTTATTAATTACTGATCTATAGTTGTCACGGATCAGTTTTTGAAGATTTTTAATTAGTGATTTACCAGGTGTACCGGTCTGAAGTGAGCGTCAAGATGCAAATGTATCGATAGGGAACGTTTGTTGTGAACGAGCCCATATATTTTTCTTATTTGGTTGCTATGACATTTGTCAAACTTATTTAGTATGCATCAAGTCATTGTACAAACAACATCATTTTTTTTAATCCTGTTAAAATTGTCGAATTTTGTACCAGAAAATGATGATTCGTGGAAAGCATTAATTTTTTGTTTTCAAAGTGCTGGAGAGTCGCATCGAGTGCTTGTCGAGGCTTATGGTGATCATGCTCTATCGGAAGCAACATGCAAAAGATGGTTTAAGCGGTTCAGAGTTAATGATTTTGATGTGCGAAATAAAGAACGTGGAAGACCACCAAAAAAGTTTGAAGACACCGAATTGCAAGCAATATTGGATCAAGATGATACTTTGAGTCGAAAACAAATAGCACAAATGTTAAATGTTGCACAACAAACAATTTCTGACCATTTAAAAGCTATGGGAAAGACCCAAAAGTGTGGAAACTAGGTGCTACATGAAATGTATGGAATGGCAAATGGAAAAGCGAAACACCACATGTGAAACGTTGCTTCTACGACACGAAAGGAAGTCAGTAGTGCATGGAATTGTGACTGATGATGAAAAATAGATTTATTTTAAAAATCCTAAACGCAAAAAATCTTGGGTACATCCAGGAGAAGCGTCAACATTGACTGCAAAGCCCGATCGGTTCGGAAAAAAGACAATGCTCTGTGTTTGGTGGGACCAGAAGGAGATGGTGTATCATGAACTTCTAAAACCTGGCGAAACTGTTGATGCGCAACGCTACCGACAACAAATGATCAATTTGAACCATGTATTGATCGAAAAACGACCAGAATGGGCCACAAAACACGGAAAGGTAATTTTATTGCATGATAATGCTCCGAGTCATACAGCAAAACCCATCAAAGAAACAATAAAAGCTCTCGGCTGGGAAGTGTTACCCCACCTGCCGTATTCACCAGACTTGGCTCGTTCCGACTACCATTTGTTTTCATCGATGGGACACGCATTGGTTGAGCAGCATTTCAATTCCTACGAAGAAGTCGAAAATTGGGTCTCCAAATGGTTTGCCGCAAAAGACGACCGGTTTTATTGGCGTGGTATCCACAAAGTGCCAGAAAAGTGATCGAAATGTGTAGAAAGCAATGGCCAATACTTCGAATAAAGTGTTTTTTACTTTCCCAAAGAAACCTTTTTTACCTTTTAAAAAAAAACACACACACTTCATACCGGTACAGCGATAATTGTTTTTATTTCCTGGCTATTTGGATCGCTGAACTATCTGTATAGCAGTTTTAACTTAGAGAGCAGAATACTCTTTTACCTATACATCTCGTCGACCGTTGCATTTCTGTGTCGGTTTGTATGGCTTTCCATGTGAGACAGTTTTGGGATAAAACGATTCATTGTATTAGTAACAATGTCGTTCATTGTAGAAAGATAATGATCAATTTCGTCATTATGAAGATTTCTGTCAGGTGGCGGATCTTTGGGGAGTAATTCTTTTTTTATTATTGGACCAAGGGCGACCAGTGTGCCTTTCCGAATTAAAAGAATGTATCTGTTTATACTGCTCAAGTGGTGAGTGTTCATTTGGGACATGTATTACAGCACCAAGTCCATAATGATCGCTATCGCATTCGATTTAGTTAGATCCGTATTTAATATTTCTATAATATAATTCAATCGCCCAGCAACAGTAAATCCAAGAAGAAATTTCCTCTTGGATATGACGGAGAACTTGAAGCGTTCAATTCTAATTTAGGTAGGATAGCATTTGTTTGCCACCACTCGAACAACACATTGCCTTTTGTGTTTGTGATAAGGTTACCCCAAGCACTGTGCTTGGAATTGAGGTCTCCCGCCATAAAGAATAATTATTTTCCGAGTCTAACTTGAGACTTCCAAAAAGGGTATCAAGTTCATTGATAAACTATATACACCGTGGAGCTTCGGGAGCATAAGCAGAGACCACGACTTTTCAAAGGAATATCTATTACGCAGGCTTCTAGTACCTGGAACTTGTGTACATCTCTACTGTAGACGACTTTGTGTTTTAGACCATTTTTAACTAAGACAGCGACCCCACCCGCCTGAGTGAAATTTGTAAGATCTCGTCTAATTACTTTATAATTTGGGTAGCCCAATTTGTGCCTTTGGTTTAGCTTAGTTTCGCTAGCCAAAGGCACATCTGGGCGTTCAGCTTCCACCAGATTGCTGAGATTATCTCTTCTTTCTATGCGGATTAGTGAATTAACATTCACAGCAATAATTTTTAGAGTTAACTCAGCCGCAGTGAACGTTATGATTAGAGTATGGGTTCATCTGGAAACAGGGTCGAATAGATAATGTCAGTGCGAGCCACTTGTTCCGTCAGTTTTTTTTATCATTCCGAATTTTTTATCAAACGCAGAAAACTGGCCTTGTGTGGACAGTAATATAGCTGTTATATCAGTTTGTGGCTCTGGAGTAGGCGTTTAAATGATATTGCGTGATTGTTCTAAGATTGGTGCATTTCTTACTCCATCTGCCATTTGGGCGTACGACACACTTGGTGCCACGAAGTTGTTGTAAGAGCGAGTTTTCATCCGTCTCTCTTCTTCAACTTGCTTCTTTCTGACTTCCAACTTTGAGTTTAGTTGTTGGTACTTAGGACAACCTCTAAAGTTAGCAGGGTGACCTGTATTGTTACAGAGGACACAGGATAGTCTATTTCTAGCCGGGAGCTGTTCTTTGCCCAATAGGCATTCCCCATTGATATGGTTATTTAGGCATTTGACGCATCTGAAATGCATATTGCAATCGATGCCACATGCCGAAAGCATTGACAGCGCATACATTGCAATACGCGGTCGGACTTCTTTCCCAACTTATTGTTTGGTGACTAATGTATTGTGGCGCATATGACAATCAGTACTGGAATCTTCTAGAAAGTCCGAAACAAGGTACTGGATTATTTTAGGAAGTACTGGAAAACTGGAATAGAACATTCAAGACTATGGAACGGACGGAAACGATACACCAAATCAGAATGAGGAAAAACGGTATAAATACGTCGTATATATGAGCAGTGAAGAAGTAAAAGACGCGATAAGTACGGAAGCGATAAGTAAAGAAATCGTTAAGTGTACGGTATAAGTAACGGTTGTATTACGGACTAATAAAGTGTTATATTAATTCAAAATCTATTTAACGGCTCTTATTTATTTTAAAATAATTAATCCAGCGAACCCTAAGCTCGCTACAATTGGTGTCAGAAGTGGGATTAATTATTGGCGATATAAATAAGTCTGTGGAAGTGTATTGTGACGATATCAGATCGACATTTGGAGGACCGGAACCTGGATAGCAGAGGAGTGAAGCCAATTCTTCGACAGCGTCTGCAAGCAGCAATAGAAGAAGAGGATATTGATGTCGGCACAGATGCTTTTACGAGTGGGCCAGACTGTCCGGGTGGAGAAGAAACAGCGAGTCAAGATGGTGCCAATGTAATGGAGAAGAGTTCGCCACCGTTGGACATTTCGGGGATGTTCAGGATGATGATGGCAAAATTGGACGCGCGAGCTGCAAAATTTGATGCGCGAGTTGCAGAGTTTAATACAAAATTGAATGCGCGAGCTGTAAAATTAGACGCGCGAGCTGCAGAGTTTAAGGCACAATTGGATGCGCAAGCTGCAGAGGTTAATGCAAAATTGGATGCCCAAAGGCAGTGTATGAAAGAATTCTGGGACTCGGAAGCGGAACAATCTGAGGGTGAGGAGGAATTGAAGCCACATGAAATGAAGAAACTCAGGAAGAGCAAAGCTATGGCCAACAGCAGTGAGGAAGAGGAGGAAAATGACGATGATGTGTGACGTGAAGAACTGAAGGATTTCATCGATGATAACCCGATTGAAGAGGACGGCAGTGATGATGAAGACACTGATGCTTCAGGCCGTTCCCTGAAACGGATTTACAATGATGATGACGAGTTGGACGACCGACTGGAAGACGACGACTGTGACCTTATTGAAGAGAATCTTGGTTTGAAAGTCGAAGGCAGAAAGCGTTCCAAGCGTCTGCGTCGTACACAGGACGAAGAAAGTGATGGAGAGGAAGACGACGACTGTGACCTTATTGAAGAGAATCTTGGTTTGAAAGTCGAAGGCAGAAAGCGTTCCAAGCGTCTGCGTCGTACACAGGATGAAGAAAGGATGGAGGGGAACAGCACGTCGATGAAGGTTCAGCACGTGAGGCTATTGACAAACAGCTATTCGACGACGAAGACGATGTTGAACGCCGCTCTGAACGTAGTCACAGGGAAACTGAGGGGCAAAACATTTCAATGATGAATTGGAAAGGGGTCACTTTACTGATTTGGACAATGAAATCCGTAAAACAGATATTCCTGAGCGAATGCAATTGGGCGAAGTTCCGGTTACGCCTGTTCCAGAGGGACCCAATGAACTACAAGATGAAGCTGAATGGATTTACAAACATGCGTTTTGTAAATCAACTGTTTCCGACCAAGAGAAATCAACGGATGTTGGAGGTCGAGACCGCTATTGTAAGCCACCACATACGGGGGGAAAGATCAAGCAAGCCCTAGATTGTAGGCGTAATCAACAGCTAGAGGTGCCGTTCATTGCGTTCTATAGAGAAGAACACGTGAAACCAGAATTAACCTGCGACGATCTATGGAAAGTCTATTACTACGACGCAGGCTGGTGTTTACTGTCAGCTCCAAAGAACGAACTGCTCCAGTTATTTGAAAAGATGCGGAACTACCAGTTGGATACGGTTATGAAATCGACAGATGCTCCAATGCCAGATGATACGCGTGTAAGTAAAGATGAAGATCTAGACCGCTTACGTGATGTGCAAACTCCAGAAGAGCTTAAGGGTGTGCACATGCATTTCCTCTTATACTGTTCGCATGAGATCCCTAAAATGCAAGGGGAATTCCGTCGTCAGGAAAAGGAAGAATGGCGGCAGGCTAGAGCTGACGCGAAAAGGAGAGCAGTAGAAAATTTGGATGAAGGTCAAGAACTTCCACCACCGAACGCCAAGATGAAAGTGGTACATCGCGACCGACTGGCGGCTTGTTGGCCCGGGAGACCAATGAACTTAGTTCGGGACGAACTAATCTAGGCGGAGGGTAGTGTGACGCATATGACAATCAGTACTGGAATCTTTGAGAAAGTCCGAAACAAGGTACTAGATTATTTTAGGAAGTACTGGAAAACTGGAATAGAACATTCAAGACTATGGAACGGACGGAAACGATACACCAAATCAGAATGAGGAAAAACGGTATAAATACGTCGCACGCAGATCGGGAGTTGATTTATAAGTAAGCAGTGAAGAAGTAAAAGTAAAGAAATCGTTAAGTGTACGGTATAAGTAACGGTTGTATTACGGACTAATAAAGTGTTATATTAATTCAAAATCTATTTAACGGCTCTTATTTATTTTAAAATAATTAATCCAGCGAACCCTAAGCTCGCTACAGTATTTAATATATCTAAGTCCATCAATTTTACTATTGGGGCTTAGCGACACAATGAAAAAAGGCAACTTACGGTTGCGATTTCTAGAATTAGCTGTAGAAAATGGTTTCACACCTGTAAATTTCAAGGCATCGTTTTCGAAGCTTTTTAGTTCTTCGAGCACCTCTTCGGGAGTAAAGGAAGGGTCAACTCCTTTGAGGAGCATGGAGACAGTTGTCTCCGATTTAGGGGTGTACGTGTAGTACTCGCTTTTCGATTTCCCTAATGCCGATTTAATTTTGTTATACCCTTCTAATCCTGGCATGTTAAACTTATCTTAAAATTATTTATACGTTTTGTTTTAAAAGTTTTGCTTGTCAACTCACCCAATTTTATGAAATCCTTTGTCTCCATGTAACTTATGTAAATAGGAGGTACTTTCTCCCTTTTTTTTTTTTTTTGACTGGCAACTGCTCAGATGGTTCCTGCCTCTGATTTGGTTCCTGCTGTTGATGTGATTGCTGCTGTTGAGTTTCCTTAGCTTGTCCTGTTTTCTTTGCCTTTGCGGGTTGCTGTTGTCTTTGTTCTTGCTGTTGTTGTTGTACCTTTTTCGTTTTCTGCTCATTCTGTCTCAAATTGTTTTTTAGTTTATGAACTTCTTCCATTTGTTTGTCCAGTTCTTGTTTTTTAAGAGTAATCTCATGAATGAGTCTGTTGAGGACCTCGATTGATTGCTGGCCTCTGCAACTGTTTCGCTGACATCTAGTTCTTGGAATTGATTTCCAGCCCCCGAGTACTGGGCACCATGGGCGTTATCTTCGTCGTCGCTGTTGTCACTCAACGTATCTGTATCCTTGTTTTTATTGGCTTTATGACGTTTAGCCTTTAGATTTAGGTCTATATTTTGCTCTCTCCGAAGCACCATTTTGGCATCCATTTGATTTACGTCCATATTGTGGACCATGTGTTCCTTTAGATTAAGGTCTATATTTTGCTTTCTCCGAAGCACCATTTTGGCTTCCATTTGATTTACGTCCATATTGTGGACCATGTGTTCTCACTTTTTTTTTATTGCGCCAGTGACAGGTAGAAAATCACGTTGAAGAGTTTATTTATTATACTGTGCACATAAACAAACAGGAACACTTCGTATGTCGCGTATCGGCACTAATTGTTTTTAAATTATTATGGGTCCAGAGAATTCCCAAGCGAACCCGTACTCATTTAAGATGTGCAACCCAGTTTATATTAATAATAATAATTCAACAATAATTTTACATACACTTCACTTTTAAAGCCGTTTCGTTGAATGATTCATCAACTATCGTTTGTCGATTGTCAACAAGTCTGGACATAATAAATTGTCTTGATGGGGGTATATCACACTGAAGTTTTATTGTAAGTATTTTCTCGCAGGGAAAGACTAATAACCTTGCCCGGAAAAAAAATTATTATGGAAAATTTAACAAGCCTCGGGACTTGCTAAATAAGGCCAAGACCGGATCCCGGTTGTAGTGCCGACGATGAGGATGACGATTTTCTCGCAGAAGGAAAATTGGGTGGCGGTACATTTTCGTTCATACACTTTGTCTAAACTTTTAAATACGTCGTTTGTAGTGTATTCTTGTTGCTAAAATTAAGGAAGGATCGGACAAATGCCCAATAATGACACATTTGGCAATTCGTTCAGGTTTCTGTGACACTGGGCAGACGTGTTACACGCAGAATCCCAATAGCTTTCCAAATTTAGTAAATAACCCTAACATTCGCGTACACATAACATGTATACGCATCTTATAATCTATTATCCAATCAACATCCAAATTAACCCTAACATTTATCCTGCAAAAAACAATAATATTACATACATATGGGACAACATTAATTAATGTTAAAAAACAGAGCATTCTCTCAGTGTAGCATCAAATAATTCCTTGCTACAACCCATGGAATCCTTTCGGTGTAGCTGTGAAACCTTATGACATGGTTACCTTTTTCTAAACGCATTTCCATTACCCATACGTAGAATTGCAATCTTGCAGTTCCCACATTTTATCTAGGCCAGGCTAATTACCTTGAAGTGCATGCATTTCCACTGCAATACCTAAAATTGAAATTCTGCAATTCCACCCAACATTCTCATCACCTAGATGAAAAATTAAACCAACACCCCATCATCCCCAGGTAAAATTACGGTTCGCTATGAGAAAATCAGATTCGCGTCACAGTGAGTCGAAATATTTTCATGGCCTTGGGTTGAAGAATTTGCAAAAATACAAAATTGTGATTCTCACCGTCGTTGGCTTTGCCTTCGACTGCGACTGGAGTCAGGTGGCTGTCTGGAGGACAGCTATGATCGTGGGAAGGTATGTAGGATTTGATTTAGGTTTTTAATATTGTGACGCATATGACAATCAGTACTAGAATATTCGAGAAAGTCCGAAACAAAGTACTAGAATATTCTAGAAAGTACTGGAAAACTGGAGACTATGAACAGTAGAACATTCAAGGCTATGGAACGGGCGGAAACGAAACGCCGAATCAGAATGAGGAAACGGTATAAATACGTCGCACACAGATCATGGTAATAATTAAGAAGTAAGCAGAATAGGCAAGCGATAAGTACGGAAGCGATAAGTCAAGAAATCTCTAAGTGTCCGGTAAAAAGTAACGGCTGTTATTAACGGACTAATAAAGTGTTAGATTAATTCAAATTCGATTTAACGGCTCTTGTTTATTAAAAATGATTAATCCAGCGAACCCTAAGCTCGCTACAATATAAATAAAGAGTTCCGTTTTTAGATGGGCAATTATTATTGTTGCGGTTTGGCAGTTGAATGTGCTGGGATGTACTGGAGAAATCTAGTACATTCGCAGTGTATACCAGTTGCGCGGCAGCTGTCGCGGATCAACTGGCCGATTGTCACCAACAATGAGGTCAGCAGCGTCCCCTTTTGAATTGACGGTTATTCGGCGTCACTTACCTAACCTCAGTCTGCAACCAACCTTCAACGGGCTCGTTACATCGGAGCAAGCATCGTCATCACGAGTAAAACGGAACAAGAAGTTATTCATTGTCATTGTTGTTAACATAACTTAGAATGTTCAATAAACTAACTCAATCTCTTTAAAAGGTAAATTCCTCGAGTCGTTTTCTTCTTCCATCTGCCTTGTTCGTGCAAAGACCAACCAATTACTGGCCTAATTGAATTGGATCACCCTAAGGGCATTCGTGAGACTCAACGTTATCACCTCTCGATGGACGCAACCTTCATCCTAACGGTTGCACCCATCACATTTTCTGGTCCTTCGAGCCGGATCCAGTGCTTATTGGATCCACTCATCGCCGCCCAGTTCGCGGCACAACACACCTAAAGAATAACCTCCAAATCCATCGCCGCCCAGCTCGCGGCACAACACGACAACAGTGAAGACAGTTCAGTGAAAATAGTTCTAGAGGAACAGGAAGCGAACACGAACGAAATGCCGGCACCTATGACAGCTGAGTGGAAAGCAACAAAGGCTGCATTGGCCAGACGCCGAAGACTCGCCAAAGCAGAACGTCTGACTGAACGCAAACATCAAGAAGCCGAAGAGGAACGTCTGCGCCAAGCCATTGAGGAAGTAAGCAGTCGCAACCAGGAAGAAAGGCCTAAACGCAAGAAAGCTGAGGAAAAAGCAAAGAAAGTGGAAACGCCTGGCGTGCCACCGGGCCCACCGACTAACCTAGTCGATATGTCGGAACTGGACACCGATGCAGAAAATGACGAACCGCTACAACCAGCCAAAAGAGCGCATCGCCGACCAGATCAAGTAAAGGAAGAAAGAACAACTTACAAGTGAACAGGTGACCATGGTCGAGGAGCTTATCGCCGCCCAGTTCGCGGCACAGGCCACCATCGCTCGCACCTTCCTCAACATGCCGGACAAGGGACAACTAACGACTACCAGCATAGAAACCACAAAACGAGACCTCCACACCGAATGGGAAGCCATCCGCAGGCGGCATAACCAAATCATTTACATGGCGCCCCCTGACTACCAACAGCATCAGTACTTCGCGGAGGACTTCATCGGCGAGACCGAAGAAATATACCTCGGGGGACAGACGAAGCTCCTCGAGACCCAGTACGCTCTCGATTCAGCCTCCCCAACCATGGCCAACAGCCCCAATCGCCTCCACCCTAGCGAGCTGCCCCCAGTGCAGCTCCCAACGGTCGCCATCAAGCCAGCGGAAAAGGAACCGCACCTCAGAACAGTGGGTAAGAATCAGCAGGCTGCCGACCCAATGCCGAAGCCCCCACAGAAGACGATACCGCGTACGCATTGTGGGGCACAATATGACGTGGCCGCTCCTCGTGGGTTGCAAACTTACAACTCCGACCCAGAGGAACTGGTTGCCTTCACGACCATTCCAGAGCAAGCAGTGGGCACGGCGCACATAGGATCCGTGTCAAATCCAATGCCCGTGCCTTCCACGAACACGCCTTCGACTGTTCCAGCAACAGCACCCGGCTCAATAACCAATCAGCCCCGTGTACCGAGACACAAAATCCCGCCGGCACCCCTAAGGCAACAGGCCCCTTGCACATTCTGTAGGGCCCACACACGATCTACGCTTGCGAGGGCTTCCGAACACTCACACTTGGCAGTCGGAAGTCCTTCGCACACCAAAGGAACTTATGCATCAACTGTTTGGGTCGCCACCGCCTACGGGACTGCCACTCCAGCAAGGCGTGCCGTCGATGCCAGCGGAGACATCACACCTTGTTGCATGTCCAGACAACCGCCATCGACGGGACAATCTGTTACGGACCGACATTGAAGTCCAGGTCCCCCCAGAATCCACTAATCCCCCTTTGATTCCCCTCTTTACTTGTAAAGGAAAATAACGCGCCAAGTAGCTAATTTGCATAAACTACTTTATGCAAATTCTACTTGGCGGAAAAATTAATAAAAAAAATAAATAATAAAAAAAGACGCCAACGGAAATAAATTCGCAAAAATGACAATTCGCCGTAAACTTCCAAAATAGACAGAACGAATATTTCTTGGTAAAAAATAAAATATTCAATATCGCAACAAGCCTTACATTGGACAACAACCGCGCTGTTTTATTCTGAAAAAAGCGTAATAGAGGATGAGTAAGAAATACACATAAATATTTATATATATTGCCAATTAGTTGATAATGAGCACATAAAATCATAAGATATTTGCATATCAAGGAATACAATTGTATCAAGGAGAATCATACCATATTGCTCTAAATAATTGAAATCTAAATAAAAATTATATAATTAAGAATCAAAACTAAAAACCAAATATCGACGGAACAGCGATTGGAGCCAGCTGAACAGGGGAGCACGACGTTCAACGCCCCCTGCAACCTGTCGCTGCAGCTGCAGCGACCGCTCAACAATAAATATACAAGTAAGTCCATTTAAACTTACCCATACATATATTAATAAATATTAAATATATTATTAATACACATATATTATCAAATTGTTATACAATAACGTAACAAATCTCACTGCCGCCGGGGGCCAAAGGATCCGCCCCCTGGATCGACCGTCATGAAGGGGCCTGCGTACACACAGTGAGCACCCCTTCACAGCATTCCGCGTTGCTACCAACAGCGAAAGTCATCGTGACGTCAGAGAACCAATGGAGGATTTAAGTCCGTGCTCCGCTGGATCCCTGCTCCAGCGGCACCTTCATTTCATCATCACTCGCCCGAAGGCTGCACCTCCGACGCCAAACATTATCCGTCCCAACCTATGGTGTTGGCGGCACTCGGGGCCTCGCCACCAGGACCGCCGCCGCCATCAGCATCACTCCTCGCCTCCACGGCTCGAAACAATGGACACTGAGGCCCTTCATCCTGTCAGGGCTATCAGTGTATGCACCATCATCACAATCGGCGACGAGGGATCTCTCGTTCATGGGGGATCTGGATCTTGCCGATCCAAACATCGCCTCCGCCGACAAGCTAGACATCATCCTTGGGGCAGACATATACCCCAACATCATCCTCGAAGGTCTAAGGAAGGACCCACGTTCCGGCCTCGTCGCGCAGGCCACTGAACTGAGGTGGGTGCTAACAGGCGCAAGGCATCCAACGTAGAGGTCACAAGGCCTGTCACCAGCCGTCATATGGCCATTACTCGTGGGTTGCGACCTTACAACTCCGACCCAGAGGAACTGGTCGACCTCCCGACTGACGATCGCAGCTCCCATCAAAGAACGCAGAGGAAGTCTCGCTGGCATCGGCCCCATGGGCCACCTACGAGGCCCATGCAACTACCAGCCACCGACTACTTGCGCGACCCAACTACCAGACACAGCCCCCGCCCGCTGAACCACTGCAGGGGCAAGAAGCAATCGAGGAACCAGGAGCTTGCCAACCCGAAGGTCTCAAGGCAGACCACCAAATCCCAAGGAAGCTCCAAGTCAACCACTCAGGAAATTCACCAACGCACCTGCCCACCCCCAAAATGCAACATCTGTGACCAGTCGGGTCGCCACTCGAACACTTCAAGGCATCCCACCACACCCAGGACACCACGTGGTCAAGCTCCTGCCCAGGTCCAAAACTACCCTGGCCAACCGCTACCACGTGTAGCCACCACAACAGGACCAGGAGCGCGCAATGATCCGCTTGGCGGGCGGCGCTCCCCAGCAACCAGCGGTCTCTCGAACTCCAACAAGAAAGCACGCCTCTCGGTGCATCAACAAAGGCTGCACTCCAACGACTCCGGGGGTGCACTTGGCCCGTGACTGCCATTCCTCCAGGCCACGCGGACAGTGCCAGGGACGACATCGCACCACACTCCACGCGACAGCCTCACACGCAAACGGCCGCATCTCGCCGGCTACTAACTTTGGACGGGCGCCAACGGGCGCATCACCTTTCACCACCACTGGCCTCTATATAGCGAGACCCATCACCAGTCATCACGTGGTTATTGACCGTGGGTTGCGACCTTACAAATCCGACCCATATCAATTGGCCGGTTCCGTGACCACAAAAGTTACCGGACGCCTTCAGTGGAAAAGATCCTCCTGTCGCCACCTACCCTACGGGCCATCCCAGACCGCCAAACCTTCAGCGCTCCTCGGGGCGGGCGGTCCGCCCCAACCGACCAATCCACGTGAACTAGGTCGCATTCACGTGAACTAAGTCGCATCCGACTTAAACAATAAGAACCTAAAGATCCACCTCGGCTTCGGTTTTGGTTTTCTTGTGCTCCCGTTTCGCTGCCAGTTTCATCGGGTTTCCCTCTACACGGGAACAGCGGAAAACGCCAAACATTCCCGTCGCAATTATAGAATTAAAACAGCACAAGGGGTGCTTCACGTACCAACTTAAAATTAATATATAATAGCACAAGTGTGCCTTTAAAATAATTAAACCAATTGAAATAAATTAACCAAAGACTAAGACAAAAAAAAAGTGTTCTTAATTAAAACCACCTACGGTGTACAACTCTGAAGCTCCACGGTCTAAAGGGACGGAAGCATCTACAAGTAAGTGTTGAATAAAAATATAACACTTATGACTGAGAACAAAATATAGACTTGTATAGATTCTGAAACGATTCACTACTATTTTGGCTTTACTTAAAAAATAAGTAATATTTATTGATTTAAATAAAAACTCAGGTATGGCGTTTTACTGGACCCATAACCTCTTGGAAAGGCAATGAAAACCAGCTACAAATTATTTTATATTTTATTGAAGAACATGTCTTGACTCTACTGTGTAAACATGAGGAATGAAATAGAAAATAAATGAATTAGTTTTTGTTGTAATTCAATAGTTCTATGACGGAAAATTCAGTTTTGCTTATATTTCTGATCTGAAATAAAAGTAAAGAAAATGTACCCCAATAATCTGTTACAATCTCCAACTGTCATATGAACATTAATATTTGACACTCAAAACCAAGCAAACAAACTGTCAAAAAGTGGAATTAGTGTTCTGAAAATCAGACTTGAAAGTTGTTGCAATCTGAAGGAGTAGAATTTAAGCACTATTATTTGATTCAATATGGATTTATACGACGATTTGGATACAAAGCAACGTGCCGGTCAAATAGATGGATGGTCATCCGGTATCAAAATGCTTCAAACTCAACTTGCCATCAAGAAGGCAACATTGCCCCAACCAAAAAAAGAACTGCACAAGAAACCTGTAAGCAAAGTTGAATGTTTAGTCTTTTATAATCAATTTGATTAGAAAACAACGGATGTTTTTTAGATGCTAACACCAACAGTGAGCTTAAGACCCAAAAAACCACCTGAAGATGAAATGTTTACACCACCCGTAAAAGCAGAGCCGAGACCCATGAAAACGATGATTGCACAGCCACTTGCGCCAGTCATTGAGAATAATAATCCTATTGACGATTGGGATGTTGTTGATGAGTACGATCCATTTTGGCCAAATGAATATGAGAAAATTATAAAAGAAAAACGTGAAAGAGAAAAGGAACGACGGGAGGAGCGAAGAAAACGACGCAACGCCGGTGCAGAAACTAACAGGAGGGATGCTTCACCAAAATATAGTGGATTTGCAAATCGTCACAGTGAAGAAGATTCATATTCCAGATCGCCGCCGTCTTCGCAAGGAGCAAAAGGTGCCGCCATTGCTCCTCCACCGTCTTTGCAAGAGATCTCCCTTACAAATGGTGATGGGTAAGTTCAATTATTTTTCATTGACCGGCGGATTTCTGTGATTGGTTGAGGTTGATTGGAAAGATCAATACTCCATAAAGTTGTGCCTTAAGGCGAGATTATTAAGAATACCAGTCACAAGATCGCAAGGTGCACCAAGCAAAGCCTTCAATGGGTGACAAGGATGGGAAAGGCTGGATTGTTTAGGTGGAATTCAGATTAATGTACCGCAGTGAAGGCATTCCATCATATAGTCAAAGAAGTGCATCTTAGTTGGATTTTTTAAATGTATTAATCCTAGTTAGATATCGTTCCTGGCGTAGTTCAGATTTTTCTTCCTTTTTTTATATGTCACGCATACAAACGTGATTGGAAGACTGATAATGTAGGGAAAGGAGATATCGATGCGCACTAATCTTAATGCCTGAAGATTGCCCTGCCGAGCAATCATCCGAGCAGGCAAAGCGTTTCACAATCATATAGTTGAGCTGAAAAACGATCCATTGCTTTTATGTGTACAGTTCAGGTTATTTCTTTGATTTGATGCGCAATCGTTGATTGTCAGGTATAGCGGGAAAATATAGGCAAGATACATTGCGCGTAGTTCAATGATGGGCTTGAAAACACACTTCATTGAAAGTTTGTATTTACGTTGAACATATTCCCTTATTTCCTAGCACGACTGCCGTTACAATACCTTACACTACAAATTCCGTAGCAGCGAAAATCATGGCAAAATATGGATTTAAAGACGGCCAAGGTTTAGGTAAACAAGAGCAAGGTATGTCTATGGCATTGCAGGTTGAAAAAACTTCGAAACGGGGCGGTAGAATAATTCATGAGAAAGAACTACTTATGCCACCACCGCCAACAGTCCCCAGTCCACCGCCACCACAGACTGCAGCAAATAGTGCAACAGATTCTGCAAAGTCGGAACCTAGTATTACTGAGATTATGAAGCAGCCCAGCAAAGTTGTATTACTAAGAGTAAGTCAGATTACGCCAACGGAGTTTAATCGGAAAATGTAAAACTAGGTATTCTTCTTTAGAATATGGTCGGGCCAGGAGACGTAGACAGTGAGCTTGAACCTGAAGTGAAAGATGAATGTAACACAAAGTATGGAGATGTGGTTAGTGTGATTATACATGAAGCATTCGGAACAAACCCAGAAGATGCAGTGCGAATATTTGTGGAGTTCAAACGAATAGAAAGTGCTATTAAAGGTAAATGATTGTAAGAGAATTAGATTAAATATAAATGAATTCTATTTACAGCTGTAGTAGACTTAAATGGGCGTTTCTTTGGTGGAAGACAAGTCCGTGCAGGATTCTATGATTACGACAAGTTTAAGAGCTTCGAATTGCAATGAAGAGGTTATCTAAAAATCTATACAAGTTACAAATGCAATTGTGAATGAATAAAAGTGTTTTTCAACATAAAAAGAAATCAAAGAAGATAACTAGAAAAAATTCTGTTACAATCCACAACTTTCTGAAATTAACACTACTATTATAATATTACTATTTATTGGCATATATGAAACCGGAAGTTCATGACCTCACTGACTCGGGTGCGCCATCGTACCCTGTCCTGTGCACTCTCTTTCCACGATTGACCACCTGATCCGATCACTTCAAGGTCAAACCTTGCATTGTCTTCCCATCTCCAAGGCGGCCGTCATACCGGTCTCTTTCCCTTTGTTCTTCCGTCAAAAATTCTACGTATAGTCCTATTGTTGCCCATTCTCACCACATGTCCGGCCCATCTTAATCTTCGCGACCTGGTTACTCTCACTATGGTAGGTTTGCGGTATAGCTCTGAAATTAACACTGGGTTTCGCAATTGCCAGCTTAAAAATTCACAGGGAAAATTGTGAGTTTACTGTCCAACGTATGCATGCAGCGATATCCTGAGAAAGGTTGGCGCAAGGCTAATAATCTTGCTCGGAAAAACAAACTATTATAGCAAATTTATCAAGCCTCGGATATGGACCGGATACACGACGACGACCACGGAAACGAAAATGGGTAAACGATATGAACATTTTCTCATGGAACTTCCGCTCACTATACAGAGCTCGAGCTGCTCAGCAGCTAGCCGATGCCCTGACCGAATATAAGGGTGACATAACAGCATTGCAACAAATAAGATGGACGGGGAGTGGTGTTATTCAAAGAAACAAGTATGACAATTATTATAGCTGTCATGCAAAACACTGTGCTCGGGGTAGGCTTTCTAGTCAGCCAAAACTTATAGCCTGCCATTATCAGCTTTAATACAATAAACGAAAGGGTATGCACTCTTCGTGTGCGAGGCAAACTTAAGAACATAAGGCTCATAAACGTTCATGGACCTACAGAGAAGTCCCATGACGACGAAAAAGAAGAATTCTACGACAACGTCTAACGGACCCTCAATGTCTGCCCAAGATACGAGGTGAAAATCGTTCTTGGTGATTTGAAAGCCAAAATAGGCTAGGAGCCAGTTTTCAGGCACTACGCAGATTCCCCTACCTTGCATGAGAACACTAATGACGACTACGACTCATCGAACTGGCAGCATCAAAGAACTTGGTCGCTGTGAGTACCAGGTTTAGCCGTGACGATATCCACAAAGCCACGTAAAGATATCCACAAAGCGACCTGATGTGGCTCCCAACCAAATTGACCACGTGTTGATGGACTGCCGCCACTCCTCGAGCCTGATGACGGTACGAACGTACCGAGGTGCCAACGTCAACTCGGATCACTATCTTGTTGGTATAGTTTTCCGAGTGTTGATTGCCTTACGGAGACGTATTGCATCCGCGGATCAGATTCGGATCAACACGGCTGGTTTACGCATTGAGAACACCAGCAACAGCTTTGGTCATGCGTTGAGACGCACCCTCGAAGAGCTCGATGGAGGAGATTAAGTCCTGTGGCCAGAATGTTTTAGTGCTGCCAACTCCATCTTAGGCAGTAGTCGTAGAGATCGGAACGACTGGTTTGATGATGAGTGCAAACTAGTGACTGAACGTAAGAATGCTGCATACCGGGCAATGTCGCAGTGTCATAGGATGCGGGTACGCGAGGACAAATACAAAGAGCTAAGAAGATCTGAAAAAAGGCTTCACAGACAAAAAAAAAAGTGCCTGCGAAAAAAAACTTATCTGTGAAATAGAGAAAAGTAGAGCAAGCTCCGCACCAGGCGCGGAAGTTGTACCAAATTATCCGCAGTATGACGCGGTATACACGACGCTGCACTTACTGCAAGGATAAAGAGGGTAATCCGATCACCGATCCTGAAGGCATTCTGGAGCGATGGGAAGTGCACTTCAATGAATTGCTAAATGGTCAGCTCACAGAAGAATTGGAGGCTCCACCAATGCAAGATCAAGACCAAATGCTGCCGCCACCAAGTATTGAGGAAACATCAAAATCCATAAGACAGCTTAAATCAAATAAAGCCCCTGGAGCTGATGGCATACCAGCTGAGCTGATCAAACAAGGAGGAACAGCATTACATCACGCAATTCGTGGTGCACGTACGGTAGCAGGGGGAGATGCCGGAGGATTGTCGTTGTGGAATAATTTGACCCATACATAAGAAGGGAGATATCACAGTGTGCAACAACATAACATTGCAAAACCGGATAGCCCCATACGCTAAAATCATCATTGGTCAATATCAGTGTGGCTTCATACCAGGCAAATCAGCGATTGATCAGATATTCACCATTAGGCAGGCGATGGAAAAATGTCTCGAATTTAAGATTCCATTACATCATCTATTCATAGACTTTAAGGTCGCCTACGACAGCATAGCCAGGGTAGAACTATATAATGTCATGAGAGAGTTCGACATTCTAAGCAAATTGATACAACTTTGTAGGTTGACCATGACCAACGTAACTAGTGAAGTAAAAATACCGGGATTACCCTGTCCAAACCAATAAACATCTTTAATGGACTCCGACAAGAGGACGGTCCGGCCTGCCACCTCTTCAAGCTGGCGTTGGAGAAAGAAATCCGTGACTGCCGTTACCACTAGAGGGACTATTGTCACCAAGCCCAGCCAGATAATTGCCTACGCAGATGACATCGACATCATCCGTAGATCCGATTCGGCTGTACAGGACTCCTTCACCCAGATCGAGCAGGCGGCATAAAAACTGGGACTACACATTAACGAGTAGGGCGTTAGAATATACTCACAGCTAGGCCAGCTTATCGTAAGAGGCGACTAAAGGCCGAGTGGTAGCCGGGGTCCCAACGCCCTGTGCGCCCGGTGAAATACCACCCCATCAAGCTTTAGGCACCGTGAAATGGTCGGGAGAAATCCCTGGCCATCTTTCGGAGCTTGGCTGATGGGCCGTTTCGAGAAATGGTTGGTTAGGTGATAGTCGGTCCCAAGGTGAGATACCACCCCGTCACGCTGTACATTCCGCGATATGGTCGAGAGAAATCTTCGACGGTGTTTCGGATGTGTGGCTGATGGCCCGGACTGACACGGGGATAAGTCATGATGGTGCCTTCTGATAAAAAGAATGCCGGAGGTAAACTAGTCTCCCAGTCGGATCTCCGGGGGGGACTATGTCAGGGGGAACATCATGCAGATATCATGATAAATAATGGAACTGTGAGAGGTTCGTCATCGCATAACCAGGCTCGCTCTCGAGGGTCGGCCCACGCTCGACTGGTGACGGCATTTTGTGACATCAGGGGCATCGGTTTCACCAATACCAATGTAAACGCCGTCCACCAATATTTGCAAACAACGAAACCTGATATCCTTGCCCTAACAGAGACGCAGGTCGATTCGTCAACTAATTCGACATATCTTCGTTGCTCAGGATACGACTTACAATCGAGATTCCATTTTAGGGGCGGAGTCTGCGTCTTCGCGCGGTCCAATCTGGCTTGCCAGAGGATGGAGGCGTTGGAACCCAATGATATGGACATCATATGGTTGAGGGTCGTGCTGAGGAATTCTGTCAAATTTCTTTGTTGTCTTTACCGCTTCCCGAATGACGATCGACCGGCGACATTCGGGAAGCTTTCACATACCGTCGACTGTATACAGATCAACCACCTAGCTTCTGAAATTGTTGTCCTTGGCGATTTTAATGTGCACAATTCCGGCTGGTTGTTACATTCTAACAGAACCGACGGGGCTGGGAGGCTGGCAGAGATGTTTGCTGTAAGCCACGACTTGACTCAACTCGTGGGGGAGCCAACGCGAGTGCCGGATGCCCGAGGCGATTATGCGAACACCCTGGATCTGTTTTTGACATCCGAACCGAGTATTTATACCGTAGAGGTTTCTGCGCCACTGGGTAACTCAGATCACTGATTGGTATAGTTCGCGCTATTACTTGCATTTCAAGCGAAAAACCGGCCTAGGCAGCTTCGCCATGTATGGAAGTATGGGACTGCTAACTGGGACGATTTGTGAGCTTTCTTCGCATCCTTTCCATGGTCGGAGGTGTGCTTTGAAGACTCGGATGTTAACGCATGTGTGAAGTCGGTCACAGAGATTATTCTTCTGCCGGTGGAGATTTACATTCCGCATTCCGTCAAACGAAATTCATCTGATAAACCTTGGTTTGATAAAAAATGCGAGCAAATTACAGCGGCAAAAATAGAGCTTTTAAGCAATGGCGCTCCAATCCCATCTATGTTAACAGAACGAATTTTGTTAGAATCAGAAACGCGTGCAACCAGGCGATTGATACCGCGAAGAAGGCTCACAACGACAGGGTGATCAATAAGCTCCTTCGGTGTCCAACTGGTTCGCGCTCCTTCTGGTCAATGGCAAAAGCTATCAGCGGAAACTTCGCATCCTCCTCATTCCCTCCGTTGGTGACAGACAACGGGACGTTAGTCACGAATTCAAAGGATAAAGCTAATGTGTTCGCGAATTTATTTTCCGCGATACCGCCTTTTTGGAGCCACCTGTGATCGCGCCGGTTCGGTCTTCGATGCGGGATGTGAGATTTCGTCCGCGCACTATTCAACGCATTCTACGTGAACTGGATTTAGGAAGCGACCGGCCCGGACGGAATACCAGCAATAGTCCTTAAGAACTGTGCTCCAGAACTATCGCCGGTTCTTGGTAGACTCTTCCGCTTATCTTATGCACGGAGGACCTTTCCTGCCTGCTGGAAAATCGCTCGAGTTCAGCCAATCCCAAAGACGGGAAAAAACTGTCACCCACAAAATTACCATCCGATAGCATTACTGTCTATTTTATCTAAGGTAATGGAAAAAGTCATCAATACAGAGTTGGTTAAGTATTTGGAGTGCAACGGACTTCTGAATGATTGTCAATACGGATTCCGTGGCAGGCGGTCCACGGGCGACCTTTTGACACTTATAACCGATATATGGAGATCTGCGATTGAACGGCATGGTGAATCAAGGGCGGTCGCATTGGATATCTCCAAGGCTTTTGATCGCGTCTGGCATGGGGCATTGCTGAGCAAATTTCGTTCATATGGACTTTCCCAACAGCTTTGCGACTGGACGGGGAGCTTCCTCGAGAATCAATCGATCCGGGTTGTTGTGGACGGCGAGTGTTCGGATCTGTATCCTGTTAATTCAGGGGTGCCCCAGGGTTCTATTTTGACTCCAACCTTGTTCTTGCTTCACATAAATGATTTGTTGGAGGTAACGGATAACAAAGTGTTCAGTTTTGCGGATGATAGTACGCTTGTTTCTTCCTTTTCGAGTGTTCGGCCGATTGGTGCATCTGCGTCGCATAGGCTGAGATGCAGGCAGATTGACTCTCTGAATCAGGATCTAGATAGGGTCCTGCAGTGGGGAAGGGCTAATCTCGTCGACTTCAATGCAACGAAACACAATACACAACATTCACAAAGAAAAGTGGATCATCGGTTCCACAGCTAATGATGAATGGCCGGGCCCTCGAATCTGGGGAAAGCTTGAAATTGCTCGGCGTCGCGGTCTGTGGGAATGTATCATGGCATAAGCACGTGTCGAGCATCGCCAGGTCAGCCTAAGGAAAGCTGAGCTATCTTTTTAGAGCCAAGAAATATTTTACTCCGGCCCAACTTCTACTCCTATATAAATCCACCGAACGAAAATCGAGTAAGAAAATACATCAGAGCCGTATACCATAGCGATAACATAACAATTCACATCAGTGGAGTATAGTTGAGTTTAAAAATCGAATTCTAAACACGGCCAGTAGCCTGATGTGTTACGCTTAGGTTCAATTTTTGGTGATTCTAACTGTCATAGCGTCAGTTCGAATCACACGTTCTTCACTATCATTTCAAACGCTATAATAGTACACTTGTTTTCACCTTTTCGAGTGATCGGCCAATTAGTGCATAAACGTCGCACCCGCTAAGTTGTAGATAGATTGACTCCCTGAATCGGGATCTGGATAAGGTCCAGCAGTAGGGAAAGGCCAATCTTGTCGACTTCAATGTAACAAAGACACAGTGTACAACATCCACAAAGAAAAGTGTATCGTCGGTCCCACAGCTGAAGATGAATGGCCGGCCCTTCAATCTGGGGAAAGCATTAAATTGCTCGGCGTCACAGTCTGTGGAAATTTATCGTGGCATAAACACGTGTCGAACATCCCCAGATCAGCCTCTGGAAAACTGAGTTATCTTTTTAGAACCAATAAATATTTTACTCCGGATCAACTACTTCTTCTGTATAAATCCCAAATTAGACCCGCGCTCGAATATTGCTCTCATGTTTGCAGCTCTGCTCCTAAGCATACCCCCGACCTCCTTGAGAGCCTACAGAGACGAGCGGTCCGCCTGATCGGGGACTCGGCGCTGACGTCGGGACTACAGTCGCTACCACATCGAAGGCGCGTAGCCGACCTCTGTCTGTTTTACAGATATTATCACGGGTACTGTTCTTCGGAGATTCTTGGCATTGTTCCACGCAATTCGGTTTATATGCGCTCCACAAGACAGTCCGACGGATCCTACCCGTTTGTGGTTCATCTCCCGGCGGCGCGAACATCCCTGCATCAGAACTCGTTCCTCTACTGAGCGGGGAAGCTGTGGAACTCCCTTCCCACGTGAGTGTTCCCAGAACGTTACAACCTACAACTGTTCAAAAAGAACTGCAACAGTTATTTGATGGCATCTCGGGGCGGCCACTCGGCGCCATATGGAAGAAGAAATACGCCAACGGCTGATCAAATCCAACAAAGCCTACTGTGGTCTATCAAGGCTCTTTAAATCCCGAAATTTATACAGAACATCCAAGCTGCTACTGTACAAGATCATGGTCTTACCAGTACTCAATAAAAGGCACACTGAACTCGTAACCGCGTTCGAGAGGAAGGTCTTAACGAGAATTAATGGCCCCGTATGTGAGGGAGGACGATTCCGGAGACGCTACAACTATGAGTTGTACGCAATTTACCTTGAAGCGAATGTTGTGAGAAAAATCAAGCTCAGTAGACTCCGGTGAGCGGGACACCTAGCTCGAATGAGCGAAGAGGAGCCTGCCCGGAAAGACCTTTGTGGTAGGATGTAGGCGACAGCGCGACAGACCTTGTCTACGATGGAGGGATGGCGTAGACCAGGGCGCCCAGAGCCTGGGAGTGCCAAACTGGAAAGCGGTGGAGAGGTTTGCTAAATGAGGCCAGGATTTTTTTCCAATTCTGTTTTGTATCCCTTGATGCACTGGGGCGTTCTGGAAAAGATAGTCCTTTGTGGCAGGATGTATGGAAGGAGACAGCGCGTTTTACATACTTTGATGTATTGCTTTATGTCGCGCATCATGTTCTTCCACAAAAAATGCCTATGTATTTAATAATACGTTTTACTCAGTCCTTTGTGTCCACCCAAAGGAGGACCATGGTACTCCCGAACTAGGAACTGAATGTCGTTAGGGTTTGTTATCTCCATTCCTTTTTCCATGCAGGCCGGAATGGGATCCTCGTGAAAAGAAGACTTGTCGTCTTTTGATTTTTTTCCGGAATACGGCTCAAGGTATCCGCATTGGTGTTATATTTCCCGGGTTTGTATTCGATTTGGTAATCAAACTCCAGTAGCTTGCGATGGAACCTTACTAAACGTGTCGTGGGATCTTTCACGTTAAATACTCCCTTTAGGGTTTTGTGGTCCGTATTCACGGTGAACTTTTTCCCTTGTAAATAACAACGGAAATTTGTTGCCGCCCACACAATGACTAGTAATTCTTTCTCAATGGTAGAGTAATTCTTTTCCGCTTTATTCATATAGATAATGTTATTTTGAAACACAATGTCTCAATATTCAATTTTTCCACAGCTCCCTTATTTTCCTACAAGATTCTAAGACTAATTTTAAACAGTTGTTGAAAGTATCACTAATATTTATTAGGTAATTCAATAGGAATCAATGAAAAGTGACTTCATATTTGGAATGTATTTCTATGACAGTGGTTGAGACTTAAAGTTGATTATAGAACTTGGGATCGCTAATCGCAAACTTTGGATCACATGTAAATGAGATTGTAATTGCGAACCTGAAAGCCATAAAATATGCTATTTTTAAAGATAAATTAAGCTACAGTGTTTGTCCGACAAACCTTGTGCCTTCGGTGACTTGTTCCACCTTATGTAGATTCTCTGCACCAGACGTAAATGCACTCACTCGCCCTGCCTTGGGTTCAATTGCAGAAATAGTTCCTTTTTGGTCGTCGATAAAGAGGAATCGACCACCACGAAAATCTTTTTCAAAGTCGTTTAAGTAGAGAAGCGACGTATAATGGAATGACTCGTAGGTGTCCTGTACAAAAATCGATTTATCTGTACATAAATAGGATTCTTCATAAAATGAGATACCTTGTCCACATGTGGATGCCAATATTCGTCGTGAATCGTTTTCGCAGATTCATTTGTAATCCGTGAAAAAAATGTAGGATGTGTTAGATATAAGGATTCAACCTCGATGGCGAATTGCTGAGCTATGGCATATTTGATTTTCGATTTAACCATCTAAAAACAATAAGTAATCATAATGCATAATTGGTGGGAGATAGACATTTCTACCCTGTACACAACCAGGAAATCCTCAGAGAGGACTTCTTTCAGCTGCTCTAATTTGTAGACGTCTACAAATTGTTTACCACGGGACATGGCACCAGAATGCAGGTCCAATATCGATGCACCTCCTGACGAACCGCCAAATTTCAGTATTGATTTAAATAAATTAAGAAGACTTTGGTATTCTCTGGGTTCTATTAGTGAGTCTGTTACAAAGCGGCCACATATTGATGGCACACATTTAGGGAATTGCTCCATCTCCGATAAGAGCTTGGGCGAGCATGGCATTTTCTGCATCCTTAATGGTAGGGTTTCCTTTTGTAAAGCAAATTTGGTTTCTTTCGTGCCCTTTGTGTAGAAGTAGACAACGGTCATTATTGAGCAAACCATTACAACCCGCATCCAGATACGGTGGGTAGAGTGCAGAGTAGCTCTGTCAGTACCATTTTGTGGGGAGCTGCAAAGTAGGAATCGTAAGAGAGGCAAACTCTGATGATAACGAATTGTACCTCAATTTTTTGCTGCTACTTGAATCCGTTTGTGTTTCGGAAGGTTCTTCACTTTTATCGTCACTGATATCTTTGCGTTTTCTTAATTTATTGTCAATCATGGTGCAAAGCTAATAATTGAACTGTTTGATATCGAGATAGCAATCATGTTTACTCTTCTAAGCGATCGTAGCGACACCGGTGGGAGAAACATTGGTGGGAATATCATGACACCAGCTGTGTTTTGCGATGACAAGCTGTCACTGCATTGTTAATTACTATAAGAAACAGGGATTCTTACAATAGTTTCCTATTCCTTGATTTTCAAATATTTAGAATATTTTATCCTGTGATTTTAGCCCATTAAAATGGGGGATGCGAATAGTGTAAGTAAAGGCTGCAATAAATATCCAACTCAATTTGATGGCACTCTATTTTTTGTAGGATACTGAGACAGAGAGTGTAGAAGAAGAAATCGAACCCAAATTCAAATATATGCGAATTTCAAATGATCTACAAAACATTCTCAATAAGGACGTTGTTACTTGCGCCGCTGTTCATCCAAAGGTTCTTTTGCTATGTCAATGAGTGCAATTTATGATTTGGTATCATTTTTAGTTCATCATACTCGGGACGTTCTATGGTCGACTTTATTTGTTAGATCATAAAGGAAACACTGTTGATTCATACCTAAACAAATCTTCCTCCTTCTCCCACTCAGTCACAGTGAATCAGATATCGGTAGATTCTAAAGCAGAGTATGTGGCAACTTGTTCTGATGACGGAAAGGTGACTTGATTGATTCGCATTCAATTGAAATATATTAGAATGCAAATTGTATTGCAGGTAGTAATCACAGGACTATTCAGCGATGAAAATAATCAAACAATTAATATTGGTAAATATGTGAAAGCAGTTGCTCTTGATCCCGATCCAAAGGCTTCTTCTGGCAAGAGATTTATTGTCGGTAAAGAATTGCTTCATAATCAAGGAAAATCGGAAAACATAAAATTGGAAACATTTGTCTTTAATTCCAGGTGATGATAAACTGACACTGTACGAAAAGAACTTTTTGAAGAACTTGAAATCAACTACGTTGTGCACGGCTGAAGGATATGTGCTTTCAGTCTGTTGGAATGGACGATTTATTGCTTGGGCGAGTTATTTAGGAGTACGTGTCTATGATATGATTGATAAATGTTCACTTGGGTTAATGAAGTGGGAGCAACCACAAAAGTATTATCGATGATACGAAATCACTCCACAATCTTAATCCCTTTTGTTTGCAGTGCAAAATTAGAAAACTTCAGATGCAACTTCCGTTGGTCAAATGACACGACCCTTCTCGTTGGGTGGGTGGATACAATTCGAATTTGTGTTATAAGAAAAAGGAATGCAATAGAAGCATTTACAAAAGATCTTCCAGCATATATCGTGGATCCAGGTAGGAATTGAATGGGAGAATAGTAATTATGTTAACTGTGCTCTTTAACTGCAGTGTCTACTTTTCAAACGAGTTTTTTCATCTGTGGCTTAGCGCCATTAACTACAAATCAATTAGTTGTACTAGGATGCCCAAAAGAGAAGGATACGAATCGAAAAGCGCTGCGACCAGTACTCTGTGTGATGGAATATAAATTTAATACCAGCGAAGAGGTCTGCACGGATAGTCTCTCTTTGAGGGGGTAAGTAGAATTTTAAAAATTGACTGTGGGGTTTCGGTGTTGTAGACAGCAATGAGTAAAGCAAAGGACTTGGGTTGGATCTTAATCAATCATCATCATCATCGTCGGCACTACAACTGGGATCCGGTCTTGGTCTTATTTAGGAAGTCTCGAGGCTTGTTAAATTTTCCATAATAATTTATTTTTATGGGCAAGGTTATTAGCCTTGCGCCATAGATCTTAATCAAGACAGCCGGCATAATTGTGAACAGTTCCTGAACCTGAAATTACCTGCGATGGTGGCCTGCGAGAGCTGTAATCGTTTTATAGCGTTTAAGATGATAGTGAAGAACGTGTGATTCGAACTGACGCTATGACAGTTAGAATCACCAAAACTTGAACCAAAGCGCAACCCATCCGGCCACCGCCGTGTGTACGAATTCGATTTCTAAACTCGAGTACATTCGACTGATGTGGATTTTGTTATGTTATCGCTATGGTATACGGCTCTGATGCGTTTTCTTATTCGATTTTCGTTCGGTGTTCTTCACTATTTGCTTGTGTATTGTGTTTGCATCTGTTACAAACGCCACAGTTTGTTAATCAGCATATCCTTATGGACTGTCCTGGCTCGAAATCCTTATTTCGTATTTAGGTAATGCAAACCGTTGTAACACGAAACATCCGGTTGTACTTATCGGCCCAAGCGCACTGTCTTATATAGAATCTAAAGTAAACACTGCCGTGTGAGTTAGAATACTCATAGCTAGACCGGCTTGTCGTAAGAGGTGACTAAAATCCGAGTGGTAGGTGGGGGCGGGAGAAATCTCTGGCTATCTTTCAGCAGGTTACTATCGATATGTGTGCCCTGACGTTGTTCTGGTGGAACACAATTCTTCTCCTATTGGCCAAAGCTGGACGCTTCCGGGCGATTGCTTCCTTCAGACGGTCCAATTGTTGACAATACACGTCCGAATTAAGAGCTTGGTCATAGGGGAGCAGCTCATAGTAGATGATTCCCTGCCAATCCCATCAAACATACAGCAAAACCTTCCTGAACGTCAATCCTGGCTTGACCACCATTTGCGTCGGCTCACCGCAATTCTATCACGTCCGTTTTTGCTCGATGCTGTCGTAAATGATCTACTTTTCATCACTTCAGAAATGGGTCGATTTGCTTGCTATTCAGCAGCGATTGGCAGATGGAGATTCGGTCCAAGCGATGTTTTGCGTTAACTCGTGGGCACCCAACGCCCTGTCGCCCGATGAAATACCACCCCATCAAGCTATAGTTTCCGTGAAATGGTCGGGAGAAATCTCTGACCATCTTTTGGAGCTTGGCTGATGGACCTATAGCGTTTGCGACGATAGTGAAGAACGTGTGATTTGAACTGACGCTATGACAGTTAGGATCACAAAAAATGGAACCAATGCTTAACGCATCAGGCCACTGCCGCGTGTACCAATTCGATTTCTAAACTCAAGTACACTCAACTGATGTGGAATTGTTATGTTATCGCTGTAGTATACGACTCTGATGCTTTTGCTTATTCGAATTTCCTTTCGGTGTTCTTCACTATTTGCTTGCATATTGTGTGTGTATCTGTTAGAAACGCCACAGACCAGTTTGAAAAAAGGTTGATTTTTGTGGTAAGTCGGTTCTAAGGGGAAGATACCACAGCGTCACACTGTACATTCCGCAATACCGTCAGGAGAAGTTTTCAACTATGTTTCGGATGTATGATTTGAAAAAGTTAAAAAAAAAAATATCTAGTGACGATACTGAAGACCGGTAACGACATGTCGAGGGAAATTAACACAAGACTGCATTCCGGCAACACTTGTTAGCACGCAGTAAAGTAAGCTGTTATCACGTAATATAAAGCACCTTGTTTATAGAACCATAATCATGCCGATTGTTCTATACGAATTAGAAACATGGGCTCCCAAAACGGAAAGAAAACAAATTCCGCGTATTTGAGAATAAAGTTTTAAGGAGTATGGCGGTAAATATGACGAAGAGGCAGGACAATGTAGGAAATAACCACGAATTGGAAGAATTACACTACAAACCTACAATAGTGAGAGTAATCAGGTCGCGAAGATTAAGATGGGTCGGACATGTGGCGAGAATGCACAACGACAGTGTGTAAAATTCTTGACGGTAGATCAATGGGAGAGAGACCGGTAGGACGGCCGCGCCGGAAATGGGAGAACCATGTTAAGTTTGACCTTGAGGAAATCGGATCAGATCGTCAAGCGGGGAAAGAGAGTGTACAGGAAAGGGAACGATGGCGCAACCAAGTCGGTGAGGTCATGAACTTCAGGGTTCCTATAGGACAGTAAATAATATATTTAGAGTTTTCCAATAGGGACTTGACAACTTTTTTTGGTAATAAATGTTTATAATTTGCAGATGTTGTTCGTTCATGTACTGAACCATGATGAAAATGTTGAGTTTACTGAATAAATTGACAGTGACAGTTCGATGAATAGTGAAGGGGTGTGTTCACAAATTAAATTCAAAGTTGTCAAGTCCCTATTGTATAACCCTCTTATATAACCCTAGGGTTTTCCAATAGGAACTTGACAACTTTTTTTCGGTAGTAAATTTTTACAATTTGAAGACGTACGTTCGTGTATTTAACCATAATGAAAATGTTGAGTTTACTGAATAAATTGACAGTAACAGTTCGACGATTAGTGAAATAGTGTGTTCACAAATTAAATTCAAAGTTGTCAAGTCCCTATTGTATAACCCTACAGTAATAGCATATATGACTGATGACCCGGGCTGACACGGATATAACCCACGATGGTACCTTCTAAGATAAAGAATTCCGAAGGTAAACTAGTTTTCCAATCTGATCTCCAGGGCGACTATATTAGAGGGAACATCATATCATTCAAGTATTTTGATAAATGACTGAATTTTAAGAAATTCGTCATCGCATAACCAGGCTCGCTCTCGAGGCTCGGCCCACGCTCCACTGGTGACGGCATTTTGTAACATCAGGGGCATCGGTTTCACCAACACCAATGTAAACGCCGTCCACCAATATTTGCAAACAACGAAACCTGATATCCTTGCCCTAACTGAGACCCAGGTCGAAACGTCAACTGATTCGACATATCTTCGTTGCTCAGGATACGACTTACATTCGAGATTCCGTTTTGAGGGTGTAGTCTGCGTCTTCGCGCGGTCCGATCTGGCTTGCTAGAGGATGGACTCGTTGGAACCCAATAATATGAACATCATATGGTTGAGGGCCGTGCTGAGGAATTCCGTTAAATTTCTTTGTTGTCTTTATCGCTCCCCGAATGACGATCGACCGGCGACATTTTTGGAACATATTTCACGCACCGTCGACTGGATACAGATCAAATACCCAGCTTCTGAAATTGTTGTCCTTGGCGATTTTAATGTTCACAATTCCGACTGGTTGTTACATTCTAACAGAACCGACGAGCCTGGGAGGCTGCCGGAGATGTTTGCTGTTTGCCGCAATTTGACTCAACTCCTGGAGGAACCCACGCGAGTGCCCGATACCCGATGTGATTATGCGAACTCCCTGGATCTGTTTTTGACACCCAACCCGACTATTTATACTGTGAAAGTTGCTGTGCCACTGGAAAACTCAGATCACCGATTGGTATAGGTCGCGCAGCCACTTACATTTCAAGCGAATAACCGAACTAACCAGCTTTGCCATGTATGGATATATGAGGCTGCCAACTGGGACGATTTGCGAGATTTCTTCGCATCATTTCCGATGTCGGCGGTGTGCTCTGAAGACTCCGATGTTAACGCATGCGCGGAGTCCGTCACGGGGATTATTCGGCTCGGGATGGAGATTTACATTCCGCATTCCATCAAACGAAAGTCTTGTTTTGGTTGGTTTGATAAAAAGAGCAGATTACATTGGGAAAAATAGAGCTTTTGAGCAATGGCGCACCAATCCCACCGAGGTTAACAAAACGAATTCTGTTAGAATCAAAAGCCCGTGCCACCAGGCGATTGATACCGCGAAAAAGGCTTACAACGGCAGACCGAGCGATAAACTCTATGAGTGCCCAACCTTTTGGTCAATGGCAAGGGCTGTCAGCAGTAACTTCGCTTCCTCCTCTTTTTCCCGTTAGTGACGGGCAGCGGGACATTAATCACAAATTAAAAAAATAAACTAATGTGCTCGCGAATTCAAACTTCGATGCCGCCCTTTTGGAGCCACCTGTGATCGCATCGATACGGTCTTCCATGTGGGATGTGAGATTTCGCCCGCGCACTATTCAACGCATTCTACGTGAACTGGCTTGTAAGAATCCAACCGGTCCGGACGGAATACCAGCAATAGTCTTTAAGAACTGTGCTCCAGAACTATCGCCGGTTCTTGGCAGACTCTTCCGCTTATCTTATGCGCAGAGGACCTTACTTGCCTGCTGGAAAATCGCTCGGGTTCAGCCAATCCCAAAGACGGGAAAAAACTGTCTCACACAAAATTACCATCCGATAGCATTACTGTCTACATTATCTAAGGTGATGGAAAAAGTCATTAGTACTCAGTTAATTAAGGATTTGGAGTGCAACGGAGTTCCGAATGATCGTCAATACGAATTCCGTGACAGGCGGTCCACGGGAGACCTTTTAACACTTATAACCGATATGTGGACATCTGCGATTGAACGGCATGGCGAGTCAATGGCGATCGCATTGGATATCTCCAACGCTTTTGACCGCATCTGGCACGGGACATTGCTCAGCAAACTTCTTTCATATGGACTTTCCCAGCAGCTTTGTGACTGGACGAAGAGCTTCCTCGAAAATCGGTCGATCCGGATTGTTGTGGAGGGCGAGTGTTCGTATCTGTATCCTGTTAATTTGGGGGCGCCCCAATGTTCTACTTTGGCTCCAACCTTGTTTTTGCTTCACATAAATGATTTGTCGGATACAACGGATAACAAAGTGTTCAGTTTTGTGGATAATAATACGCTTGTTTCCTCCTTTTCGAGTGTTCGTCCGATTGGTCGCACCAGCTGAGATGTAGACAGGTTGTCTCCCTAAACCAGGATCTAGATAAGGTCCTACAGTGGGGAAGGGTCAATCTCGTCGACTTCAATACAGTGAAAGCATAATATGCAACATTCACAAAGAAAAGCGGATCATCGGTTCCAGAGCTGATGATGAATGACCAGGCCCTTGAATCTGGGGAAAGTATTAAATTGCTCGGCGTCACGGTCTGTGGGAATGTATCATGGCATAAACACGTATCGAACATCGCCAGGTCAGCCTCAGGAAAACTGAGCTGTCTTTAGAGCCAAGAAATATTTTACTCCGGCCCAACTTCTTCTCCTGTATAAATCCCAAATTAGACCCGCGCTCGAATAGTGCTCTCATGTTAGGAGCTCTGCTCCTAAACATGCCCTCGACCTACTTGAGAGCATACAGAGACGAGCGATCCGCCTGATCAGGGACATGGCGTTGACGTCGGGACTACAGTCGGTATCACATCGAAGGCGCGTAGCCGACCTCTGTCTGTTTTAGAGATATTATCACGGGTACTGTTCCTCGGAGATTCGTGGCATTGTTCCACGCAATTCGGTTTATATGCACTCCACAAGACAATCCGACGGATCGCACCCGTTTGTGGTTCATGTCTCGACGGCGCGAATATCCCTGCATCAGAACTCGTTGCGTTACAGGGCGGGGATGCTGTGGAACTGCCTTCCCACGCGAGTGTTCCCGGAGCGTAACAACCTGCAACTGTTCAAAAAGAACTGCAACCGTTTTTTTTTATGGCATCTCGGGGCACCCACTCGGCGCTATAGGTTCGCCTCTCCCGAGAGAAGTCTAATAAATAAAATTAAAAAAAATCGCCAATTGCCTTCATGCACTTGATCGCCTTAACTCTTGGAGCATTCTTCTCGTTAGAATATCCATTATGGGCTAGAAGATTTTCAGCTTTCACCCACAAAAAAATCAATTTTCGGGAAGCTCCTCGTCCAGTCGCAAAGCTGTTGGGTAAGTCCATATGAACGAAATTTGCTCAGCAATGCCCCGTGCCAGACGCGGTCAAAAGCCTTGGAGACATCCAATGCGACCGCCCTTGGTTCACCATGCCGTTCAATTGCAGATATCCATATATCGGTTATAAATGTCAAAAGGTCGCCCGTGGACCGCCTGCCACGGAATCCGTATTGACGATCATTCGGAAGTCCGTTGCACTCCAAATACTTAACCAACTCTGTATTGATGACTTTTTCCATTACCTTAGATAAAATAGACAGTAATGCTATCGGACGGTAATTTTGTGGGACACCATTTTTTCCCGTCTTTGGGATTGGCTGAACTCGAGCGATTTTCCAGCAGGCAGGAAAGGTTCTCCGTGCATAAGATAAGCGGAAGAGTCTGCCAAGAACCGGCGATAGTTCTGGAGCACAGTTCTTAAGGACTATTGCTGGTATTCCGTCCGGGCCGGTTGCCTCCCTATAATTCAGTTCACGTAGAATGCGTTAAATAGTGCGCGGACGAAATCTCACATCCCGCATCGAAGACCGACCGGCGCGATCACAGGTGGTTCCAAAAGGCCGGGATCGAGGCTTGAATTCGCGGAAAATAAATTCGCGAACACATTAGCTTTATCCTTTGAATTCGTGACTAACGTCCCGCTGTCTGTCACCAACGGAGGGAAAGAGGAGGATGCGAAGTTACCGCTGACAGCCCTTGCCATTGACCAAAAGGAGCGCGAACCAGTTGGGCACCGAAGGAGCTTATTGATTACCCCGTCGTTGTGAGCCTTCTTTGCGGTATCAATCGCCTGGTTGCACGCGTTTCTGATTCTAACAAAATTCGTTCTGTTAACATCGGTGGGATTGGAGCGCCATTGCTTAAAAGCTTTATTTTTGCCGCTGTAATCAGCTAGCAGTTTTTATCAAACCAAGGTTTATCAGACGAACTTCGTTTGATGGAATGTGAAATATACATCTCCATCCCCAGAAGAATCACTGACACCGACTCCGCGCAAGCGTTAACATCGGAGTTTCCGAAGCACACCTCGGACCATGGACAGGATGAGAAGAAATCTCGCAAATCGTCCCAGTTAGCAGCCACATACTTCCATATATGGCGAAGCTGCCTAGGCCGGTTATTCGCTTAATATGCAAGTGCTTGCGCGACAGATACCAAGCAGTGATCTGAGTTTCCCAGTGGCGCAGAAACCTCTACGGTATAAATACTCGGTTCGGATGTCAAAAACAGATCCAGGGTGTTCGCATAATCGCCTCGGACATCCGGCACTCGCATTGGCTCCCCCACGAGTTGAGTCAAGTTTCAAGCAAACATCTCCGCCAGCCTCCCAGCCTCGTCGGTTCTGTTAGAATGTCATAACTAACCGGAATTGTGCACATTAAAATCGCCAAGGACGACAATTTCAGAAGCTATGTGGTTGATCTGTATACAGTCGACGGTATGTGAAAGCTCCCCGAATGTCGCCGGTCGATCGTCATTCGGGGAGCGGTAAAGACAACAAAGAAATTTAACAGAATTCCTCAGCACGACCCTCAACCATATGATATCCATATTATTGGGTCCCAACGCCTCCATCCTCTGGCAAGCCAGATTGGACCGCGCAAAGACGCACACTCCGCCCCTAAAATAGAATCTCGATTGTAAGTCGTATCCTGAGCAACGAAGATATGTCGAATCAGTTGACGAATCGACCTGGGTCTCAGTTAGGGCAAGGATATCAGATCTCGTTGTTTGCATATATTGGTGGACGGCGTTTACATTCGTATTGGTGAAACCGATGCCCCTGATGTTACAAAATGCCGTCACCATTCGAGCGTAGGCAGAGCCTCGAGAGCGAGCCCGGTTATGCGATGACAAACGTCTTATGATTCCATTATTTATCATGATATCTGCATGATGTTTCCCCTGACATAGTCCGCCCCGGAGATCCGAATGGGAGACTAGTTTACCTCCGGAATTCTTTATATCAGAAGGTACCATCATGACTTATTTCCGTGATAGTCCGGGCCATCAGCCACACATCCGAAACACCGTCGAAGATTTCTCTCGGCGATGTCGCGGAATGTTCAGCGTGTCGGGGTGGTATATCACCTTGGGACCGACTACCGCCTAACCAACCTTTTCTCGAACCGGTCCATCAGCCAAGCCCCGAAAAATGGCCAGGGATTTCTCCCGACCATTTCACGGAGCCTAAAGCTTGATGGGGTGGTATTTCACCGGCCGCACAGGGCGTTGGGACCCCGGCTACCACTCGACCTTTAGTCGCCTCTTACGACAAGCCGGCCTAGCTGTGAGTATATTCTAACGCCCTACTCACAGGGTGCAGCAAGCTTAAATAAGTCGTTTTCGAAAGCATTTGTTTTCTATTTCCCAAGTTTCATTTTATCTATTTGGGTTTTTTATATTATTGGGCCGGGTGCAACAATATAGTAACAGTATAATCTTACCCTTCCTGGCCTTTTAAACCTGTTTGTATTGCCTAGAAGGTCTGTGGCGTTTCTAACAGATACACACACAATATATAAGCATATAGTGCAGAACACCGAACGAAAATCGAATAAGACAAAGCATCAGCCATATACCAAGCAATAACATAGCAATTTCACATCAGTTGAGTGTACTTGAGTTTAGAAATCGAATTCGTACACGCAGCAGTGGACTGACGTGTTGAGCATTGATTAAATTTTTAGTGATTCTAACCGTCATAGCGTCGGTTCGAATCACACGGTCTTCACTATCGCCGCAAACGCTATAATAGTTTTTGATTTTCTTCACAAATGTCCAAACATGTTTACTCCTTGTAGGAGAGTATAGTATTTTTTTGTCTCACCTTATTATTATGTACGTATTGTCGTTCCTTGCGTTTTCGAAGCTCCTCCAGGTTTTCTCTATAAGTGTTCGATTTACATAACCTGAAGTGTTAGCGACGCGATAGTGATGGACATGACAACAAAAGCGTAGACGTGCACCAGGAGAACAGAATGGTTATTAGCTGTAGGTCCATGAAGGACCCAGCGGCGGTTTGCTTAATTTATCCTTCGGTGGCAAGATTTTGGCGGTGTGCAAAAATATACGGGAAAAAGTGTTATTTACTCTTTATTTTATTATATGTTTTAATCACTCCTTGGTGTTCGCCCAAAGGAGTATCATGGTACTCCCAGAGTAAGAACTGGATTTCCTCAGGGTTTGTCATATCCATTCCTTTTTCCGTGCAGCCCGGAATGGGCTCCTCGTTAAAAGTATTAGAATCGTCCTTTGAACTACCCTGGGTTTTCTGGGTGCCGTTTTCGTTGGTGTCTTCCTGGAATCAGCGCGCCGCTGATCGTTGTTTTCGAGGAACTCGTGTACTGGCGCTTGCCTTGCCGTTCCTGAGAATTCGTGTCGACGTGATGCATCGCCAACAATATTTATGATTCAAAATAGTGTCCGTCACTGGTCACAACTGTCTCCCGTCTTTGTGGCAGCATATGGTCTCGCGTCTAAAAAACTGGCCATCTTTTGAGGTGATCCACGTACCGATTTAATTTTTGACTTCTTCATAAAAATAGAAGTGCTGATCGGCCAGGCCGTGTGCCATTGATCGATGATTGAGTGATAGGCAGAGGAAATAACGTCCGAAACTTATGATAGGTTGGGTAGAGTTTGACCGAGCCAACAATGTTGAGCATTGTCGTACACACAAAACCACATTAATGGGTTTCTTGTTATATTCCGGCCATCCGTCTCCCACTGTCCTACTCAGATACATCAACTGCGTTCGATATCGATGGCCAATCATTGTTTCAGTCGGTTTTAGCGACTCATGGTGCACCTCCCCCGGCTAGTCAGCACACACAGGATATGACATTGGATTCGATAATATTCGGTCTAGTCGTCGACAAGGAAACATAGCCTACCACGATTTTCAGGGTTCGTGATTATTATAATCCACACATTTTTCATTCCCAGTCACAATCCAGAAAACTTGATTTGTCTGTTGTCGAGGCAATCCCCTCAAGTTTCGGTGGCCATGTGTTGATAAATTGAGCTATCGGTATATTTTACAGCTTTGACCATTCCAATTGAAGTAATTCGAGTGACAGGAATTGCAAACTCATGAACTTCGACGTAAGTTCTACCGCGATCCGAAAAGAAGCAACTTATGCGCAATTAAACTGTTATTCAAAATAGTGTTATCAACAACTAAATGCGGTTGTAGAAAGATAAGACAAATAAGCAAACAAGTGATAAGTTGCACTCTAGCTATCAATGTTGAGCTGGTCGGTGCGAAACTCTCGCGCCATTGCAACATTTCGCCATAAAAGATCAATGCCGCCTCAGTGTTGGACGCTTAGTGATGTAGAGGATGAGTGCAGAAGTGGCCGTTGTGCGTGATAGGCAGTCATACAAGTTTTGAAAATTCTTCAGTAGTATCATTTACGGCAGTTACAATCTTCTTTGATTAGGGACTGTAAAAAGAAAAAATGCCCCACATGGTGATAACATTGCGGTTCATGTGGGTCCCAGCTGTATTCTTTAGAAAATTGTCATTTGGTCAGAGGTATGTATAACAGGCTAAACCCCATTCCTAGCTACATAACTAAAGCGAATTAAGTTGTGCAATTCAGTTGAAATTTAAAACACCAACATTTTGTTTAAAATAACAATGAATAAGAACATTCTTTATAAATGACATTGTCACAAGATTATATTAAAAGTTTTACAAAGTTGAACACACACTTTTAAATATTTTCAGACTATAGTATTAATATTACTTGGTATTAAAAAACCATTTTGTTATATAAAAAAGAACTCAGTATTACTTTTACATATAATTACTTTTACTAAAATCTAGATTTGTGTCTAATGAGTTAATGTTTTCCAGATACGAAGACTACACAGTAAATGACTACAATATGGGGTGTATCCTCGAGGAGAACCGATACTTTATAATCGCCCCGAAGGATTTTGTGGTCGCCGATCTTTATGAAACAGATGATCGCGTCCAGTGGCTTATTGAACACAGGTAATTATTGTGCAACATTTTCCAATATTGACGATGACTAGAAAATTAGATTCAGGGATAGATACTAATTAGCTAAGCTCGTGCAACAAGCATCCGCCGGTTTCGTCCAATCGTAATAATATTCAAGAGGTCGATTTGTGTTCCCAACTGAAGGTTCGGATTTACAATGTTCTCCATCGTATAAATCCTTCATTTCTCTCATGGACCGTTTATGCAGAACCATGTGAATTCGATTGCAATTCCTTGGTATGTACCCAGTGTCAAAACGGACATCGTGTCGTCTGTATATATTCCTTAACGGTGCCAACCATGTGCCCACTGATACGTCTTCGCTGGCGTACGTATTTAACAGATGCGAGTTCATATCGATGTACTCTGCAATGAAGCGACTTATTACATAGCCGCCTCCCAAAGCGTATGACACATAACGACTACAAAGATAATAGTGGTCCTCCTTCCACTGGCCTTTCTTTTTTACAGAAGCTCTTCCATCGAAATACCCCCAATACAATTCCGGCAATGGATCTTCTTTGTAGTGCGGTGCTTTCTGTGCAAGCTTCCGATTGAACGACACCAATTCATTGAGTAGGTAATCAAATTTAACATAGGTATCATCATCAACCTTTAGTAAATACCGAAACGTTTCCCGGTGCATTAGCTCCTTGATACTTGCTATCAATTTCAGTGTTAAATTTGAATACGAATCTACTAGATCCGGAAGGAATAGAAGATCATGGTATTCATCATTTTCTCTTTGCAATTCTTCCTTCCAGGATGTTTTCAATTTATTTGTCCCCACTGCGAAGTAATGTTTCACTTTCACATTTCGTGAGCTCGCTCCATCACCTGCCTCCTCCATTCTATTCATCCAGTCTGCATTCATGCGATGCCGTGATATTTGCTCTTCGATAGTCTCCAATTTAAGGAACCCGGCTTCGTCGTAATCTGGCAGATATAGGAAATCCCACGGATAAAGTGATTGTGTCAGTGGCCTTCCAAGTTTGAGCCATGTTTTGCGAATCACTTGTCGCCGTTCGAAGTAATTAGGTGAAGATAAAATCAATACGATGAGAAACATATCGTGCTTCTGTTCTATTTTGGAAACACTTTTCGTTGGGCATTTTTCAACGTCTGTCATCAGAGTCGTCAGGAAAGTCCCAAAAAAGAACGCAAATATTGCACTAAAAAGGGTCACTAAATTGTTCATCCTCCTCATTTTGACGGCTTAATTTCTCTGTATCAATTACAAACAGTTTCTTGATTGAATTGTCTTTAGTTTAATTAAAGATTTATATTTAAAAAGAAAAGGGGTGACAAGCCCTAATCGCATACTCACAGGTCCGACTTAAGTTATTCGGTTGTCAAATAAAGCGAATGCAGAGGCATCTAGGAATTGACAACAAAATCTGAACAGATGATTTGTAGTACGACGTCATCGGACGCTTTTAAATTGAATCAGTTTACTTCTCGGAGAGTATTTATTTTGCTCGAATTTTCTTTATCCTTCTCGTAGAATGTGTTACGTTAATCATCATCATCGGCACTACAACCGGGATCCGGTCTTGGCCTTATTTAACAAGTCTTGAGGCTTGTTAAATTTTCCATCATAATTTATTTTTACGGGGAATGTTATCAGCCTTGCGCCACTTACGTTAATATTATTTACTAATTGATGTCGTGGCGAGATTATTCAAGATTAATGAGGCACTCACAAATTATTAAAATAATGTAATGAGTCCGTGATGCGCAAGAATGTTTTTTTCAGAATCAGTGAAGAATCAGATATCTCTCAAAAAAGTTAACTTCTTATTTAATTGGTACTTTTCCAACTTGTTTCTATTTTTTTTTTACTTGGTTTTGTATTAAAAGGTATTGGTTTTATAAGCAGACGTGATTTTAAGAGTTAAAAATGATTGGTGTGGTTTGAAAAAGAAAAAAATGGGTGGCGAGAGGCCGACTTTGATGAGACAAGGACAGATGTGTCCCTCATCTTGTCTCTGGCTTCTGGTCATCTTGCGATAACCAGAATCACCCATATCCGTGAGGATGTTGGGCTCGGTCTCGAAATATCTGAAAAAGAAAAAGGGAGGAGGAGGTATCTAAGGATAGTGTGGACAGGGTTAGTTCAGGTGTTCTCTAACTACTTGGATGGAGGGATGGTGGGAAAGAAATCGTACCAGACCGCTAGGTCTTGAGTGCAGTAGTAAACGCAGATCACGTCTTTGGCGTCTGATGATCTGCGCTTTGGTCGGTGTGTGTGTATGTTTGTGCCGTCTTGTACTGTGCGTGCGTGTGGGTGGTGTGTTAGCGGTATACCCTATGTGATGGGTCCAGGAATCCTCTAGTATAGGGGGGAATGTTGTTGCGATGGGTCCTTTCTTCAATTGGAGAAGAAATTGTGGTGGTCTGATCCGAAGAGATCGAGAGAGAGAGAAGGGTCAAGAACGCAAGACTCCTGTAGTGATCCTAAATCAGTACTCTTTTCAAATTATCTATAATCCCAACCTCATTCCCATAGTAAATCATTTTTTTTTTTTATTTACTGGCCTGTAGGATCCCGGAAGTTCATGACCTCACCGACTCGGCTCCGCCATTGTTCCCTGTCCTGTGCGCTCTCCTTCCACGTTCGATCATCCGATCCGATCTCCTCGAGGTCCAATCTAACATTGTCCTCCCATCTCCGTCGCGGCCGTCCTGTCGGTCTCTTCCCCGTTAGTTTACCGTCAAGAATTCTATGCACCGTCCTATCATCGCTCATTCGTGCTACGTGTCCGGCCCATCTCAATCTTCGCGACTTGATTACTCTCACTATTGTAGGTTTGCGGTATAGCTCTTCCAATTCGTGGTTGTGGAGTTTCCTCCATTGTCCTGACTCCTCGTCATATTTACCGCTAAATATACCCCTTAAAACTTTATTCTCGAATACGCGGAATTTGTTCTCTTCCCGTTTTGTGAGAACCCATGTTTCGCATCCGTATAGAAGAATCGGCATGATTATGGTTCTATAGACACGAAGCTTTATATTACGTGATAGCAGTTTGGATTTTAATAGTTTACCGGCTGCATGCCAACTAGCGTTGCCGGAATGTAGTCTTTTGTTAATTTCCTTTGACGTTTCGTTTCTGGTCGTCAGTATCGTTCCCAGATATTTAAATTCTTTGACATTTTCAAATATCTTGCCCCTGACGTTTATATGTGCTCTTTGAGGTCCACCTGCTCTCGTCGTAATCATGTATTCCGTTTTGTCTTCGTTTATTTCTAGGCGCACCTCTTCTGCTGCTTGCATGATGATTTCACAGTTTTTACTTATAGTTTCGAGATTATCGCCCAGAACGACGATGTCATCCGCATACGCGAGCACTTGTGTGACCCCGTTCAGGGATGATCCGGCCGTGTTGTCGTCTTGTACCTTTCTCATAACATACTCCAGGGCAAGGTTAAAAAGGCATGGTGAGAGGCCATCCCCTTGTTTTAGTCCGTCCCGGATTTCAAATGGTTCTAAGAGGTGGTTTTTTATTCTAACTCGCCCTTTGTTTTCGTTCATGCAGATTTGAATGAGGGCGGCATATTTTTTCGGCATCCCCAGCTCAACCACAATATGGTAGAGTCTTTGCCTTGCGACTGAGTCGTAGGCTTTTTTGAAGTCCACGAACAGTTGGTGAACCGTCTCTCCGTATTCCCACTTCTTTTTCAGCAGTTGCCTTATTGCGAACATCTGGTCGCTTGTTGACCGGTTCCGACGGAATCCGCATTGGTAGTCTCCCAATATTTCTTCTGCGTACGGTGTGATTCTTGCCATTATGACATTTGTTAATATTTTGTATGTGATTGGGAGCAATGATATTCCTCTGTAATTTTCGCAGTCAGATCTGTCGCCTTTTTTGAAGATGGGGATGACTATTGCGGTTTTCCATTATTCCGGAATGACTTCCTTGTCCCATATTATTTTAACCAGTTGGTGGATCTTTCGAGCGGTTGGCCCTCCTCCATGCTTCACAAGCTCAGCCGGTATGCAATCGATTCCGGGGGCCTTGTTGTTTTTCAGTCGATTTATCGCGTCTACAACTTCGTCGAAAGAGGGCTCTGGGATCTGAAGCTCGGCTGTATGTACGTCTGGTGCGTTTATTTGTGGTTGATGGGTGCGCACATTGAGCAGGTTTTCAAAGTACTGCTTCTATCTTGTCACCATATTTTTTGTTTCTGTCACCAGACAGCCGTTTGTGTCTCGGATTATTTTGGCTCTCCCTCGGTAGCCATTTCTAATTGAATTTATGCCGACATACATACCTCTGCTGTTCTTTGCTTTGGCATTTTCTAGGATTTTTACGATCCGAGCCTTCTCCCATTCGCGTTTTTTGCGTTTGAAAAGTCTAGTTGTTTCTTTCCGAATTGTCGCGTATCTTACTGCGCTGACTTCATCATATGCTTGTAAGTGGATTATTCTGAGGCGTTTACGTTCTTTGATCTTTGCCCTGCACTCATCGTCAAACCAAGGTTTGGACTTAGTTGTTTTCTTAAATCCTAATACCTCTTGGGCTGTTTGTTTGATTGTGTCTCTGATCGATGCCCATTTAGTGTCCACACTATTGGCTTCCTCTTCCTCACTACTGTCATTCTCTAGGATGCTAAATCTATTCGTTAGTTCATCTTGATATTCCGCCCTTTTACGTAGGTCTTTTAGTTTATCAATCTCGAACTTTTTGCTCGTCTCCCGTGACTGTCCATGTGGGTTTGCTGCAAGCCGACTTCTAATTTTGCCCATCACTAGAAGGTGATCGCAATCTGCTCCTCTATATGATCTTACGTCAAGGATATTCGAGTGGTGTCTTTTGTCTATGAGGAAGTGGTCTATTTGGTTACGCGTTACGCCGTCGGGTGATATACATGTGGCTTTATGGATTTGCCTGTGCTTGAACATCGTGCTCTTCACTACCAGATCTTTTGACGCTGCGAACGTGATAATTCGAATACCATTATCATTTGAAACGTCATGTAGGCTTTCTTTACCTATTGTTGGTTGGAAGATATCTTCCTTTCCAACTTTCGCATTGAGGTCGCTGAGGAGGATTTTAACATCGAATGATGAGATCCCATCAAATACTTCCTCTAGGGTCTCGTAGAATGTGTCCTTCGTTTCTTCGTCCGTAGGTTCTGGTGGGGCGTATACGTTTATAAATACATAATTGTACCATGGGCCCTGTATTTTTAGCACCGACATTCGGTCATTAATAAATTGCACATCTTTTAAATGGGACGTAATCTTCTTGCTTATGATGAAGCCAGTTCCGAGGTTATGTGTATCGGTACCTCCGTACACCAGTGTAAACCCGTTGGTTTCGATTACTTGATGTGGGAGTCGAACTTCCTGAAGCGCGACGATGTCCATTTTATATTGTTTCGCGTTTTCTACGACCGTCTGTATCGCGCCAGGTTTATATAACGTTCGCACATTCCATGTGCCGACGCGTATATACCGCTTTTTCAGTTTTTCCCCATGTCTTCTTTTTGCCGAGTAGGTGTTTTCTTGATGATTTTTTCCCTTATGGTAGTGTCGGCTCATCACACCTACGCCTACCGGGTTTTTCGTGGGATTGTTTTTTTATATTGGTTATTCATTTTTGATCCCACGCGACTTGGGGTTTCAAATAGTCCGCCACATCAGAGCCCCGTTTTGATCGGGTAAGGTCTGCTTACTGCTCTGATTCGACCCGGTGTCAGAGAGGCGCCGTTATAATACAGCCGGTATACCCCTGGCTGCAAACCATCCAATGGGCACGGTGACGCGTAACACCTTGGATTAGGGGTGGTAGATCTTTGTGTGTTACTCCTCGCTAGCCTGTCTGACATGGGTGACCCTACTGGAAACATATGCTTCCGTCAGCATAGCCTGAGTGGTTCATTGTACTTTAAGCCCCCGCACCACGTCAAGGTTTCTGCCAAGCGGGGGCATAGTAAATCATAGGAGCGACAAGTTAAACCAAAGGTTAATTTGTCGCACATTGATTCAATTTCCAAGTACCTTACCCGTACTCATAATCCCAATCCAATTGAATCATATGCACGATAAATTTAAACAAAAGTCCATTTGTCGTGCATCAATTCCCTATAACCATTAAAATTATCATACAACGATACACAGTGACCGAGTGCGGACGTGTTTTCGGTTCGGCGATCGAGTTGGATGAAAAAAGTTGATTCTGTGAGTCGCGAGTGGCTGAAGTGTTATAAAAAGACAATTTATAAACAAATTCCAGTATATAGAAAGGGTCAAGGCAAAGTAAATATAAATAAATAGAATCAAATAAAAGAGAACGAAGCCACGTGTTGTGACAGCCAAAACGAAGAACACAGTTTAATACAAAAAGTGTGTGAGTAACACGTTAACGGTGTTTACGTGTGAGTGCTCGAACATTGTGTGTGTGCGTGAGGCCACAATCCTTCATGTCCTTCACGCAAAAAAAAAAAGTGAATACTTTCCATAATACGGACGTAGATCCAAAAACAAAAAAACAATTTAAAAAAAAAGTGAGAACACGCGGTCCATAATATGGACGAAAAATAAATGAATGCCAAAATGGTGCCTCGGAGAAGACAAAATTCAGACGTAAATCTAAAGGCTAAACGCCTTAGAACAAATGAAAATAAGAATACAGACACGTCGATTGTAACCAACGATGACGAAGACAACACCCATGGTGGCCAGTACTTAGGGGCTGGAATACAATTCAAAGAACTAGCTGTCAGCGAAACAAATGAAATTCAACAGCAGGACACATCTCGGCAGGAAACATCTCAACAGGTGCCAGTCAAAAAAGGGGAGAAAGTACCTCCTATCTACATCAGCTACATGGAGACAAAGGATCTCATAAAATTGGGTGAGTTGACATGCAAAACTTTTAAAACAAAACAAAATAAATGATTTTAAGATAAGTTTAACATGCGAGGATTTAGAAGGGTATAACAAAATTAAATCGGCATTAGGAAAATCGAAAAGCGAGTACTACACGTACACCCCTAAATCGGAGAAAACTGTCTCCATGCTCCTGAAAGGAGTTGATCCTTCCTTTACTCCCGAAGAGGTGCTCGAAGAACTAAAAAGCTTCGAAAACGATACCTTGAAATTTACAAGTGTGAAACCATTTTCTACAGCAAATTCTAGAAATCGCAACCGTAAGTTGCCTTTCTTCATTGTGTCGCTAAGCCCCAATAGTAAAATTGATGGACTTAGATATGTTAAATACATTAATCACCAAACAATAAGTTGGGAGAGAATAAATAAGTCCGACCGCGTATTGCAGTATATGCGCTGTCAACGCTTCGGCCATGTGGCAGCGAAGTGCAATATGCATTTCAGATGCGTCAAATGCCTAAACAAACATATCATTGGAGAATGTCCATTGGACAAAGAACAACTTCCGGATAGAAGTAAACTATCCTGCGTCCTCTGTAACAACTCAGGTCATGCTGCTAACTTTAGAGGTTGCCCGAAGTACCAACAACTAAAATCAAAGTTGGAAGCCAAAAAGAAGCAAGTTGAAGAAGAGAAACGGATGAAAACTCGCTCTTACAACGACTTCGTGGCACCAAGTGTGTCATACGCCCAAATGGCAGGTGGAATTAAAAATGCACCAATCTTAGAACAATCACGCAATATTATTTAAATGCTTGCTCCAGAAGCACAAACTGATATAACAGCTATATTACTGTCCATACAAGGACAGTTGGCTGCGTTTGATAAAACATTCGAAATGATCGAAAAAAACTGACGGAACAAGTGGCTCAAACGGACATTATCTATTCGACCCTGTTTCCAGACGAACCCGCGCTTTAATCATAACGTTCACTGCGACTGAATTAACCCTAAAAATTATTTCTGTGAATGTTAATTCACTAATCCGCATAGAAAGAAGGGATAATCTCAGCAATCTGGTGGAAGCTGAACGCCCAGATGTGCCTTTGGCTAGCGAAACTAAGCTAAACCAAAGGCACAAATTGGGCTACCCAAATTATAAAGTAATTAAACGAGATCGTCCAAATTCCACTCAAGGGGGCGGGTTAAAAGTAGTCTACAGTAGAGATGTACAGAAGTTCCAGGTACTAGAAGCCTGTGTTATAGATATTCCTTTGAAAAATCAAAGGGATCTATATGTGGTCTCTGCTTATGCTCCCGAAGTTAAAAGTAGTCTACAACACAAAGTCGTCTACAGTAGAGATGTACAGAAGTTCCAAGTACTAGAAACCTGTGTTATAGATATTCCTTTGAAAAGTCAAAGGGATCTATATGTGGTCTCTGCTTATGCTCCCGAAGCTCCACAGTGTATACAGTTTATCAATGAACTTGATACCCTTTTTCGAAGTCTCAAGTTAGAATCAGAAAATAATTATTTCTTTATGGCGGGAGATCTCAATTCCAAGCACAGTACTTGGGGTAACCATATCACAAACACAAGAGGCAATGTGTTGTTCGACTGGTGGCAAACGAACGCTATCGAACATAAACTAGAATTGTACGCTACACGTACGCCGTCATATCCAAGAGGAAATTCCTTCTTGGATTTACTGTTGCTCGACGAGCGAATACAATTATTAGATACGTATCTAACTACTGGAAATTGTCTTCATACAATCGAGTACGATAGCGATCATTACGGACTTGGTGCTGTAATACATGTCCCAAATGAACATTCACTACTTGAGCAGTACAAACAGATACATTCTTTTAATTTCGGAAAAGCGCACTGGTCGCGGTTTGATCGGATAATAAAAAAAGAATTACGCTCCAATGGCATAGATCCACCAACTATCCCAAAAGTGTCTCACTCCGAGAGCCATACAAACCGGTACAGAAAAGCAACGATCGACGAGCTGTATAGGCAAAAGAGTATTCTGCTCTCTAAGTTAAAACTGCTCTACAGACAATTCAGCGATCCAAATAGCCAGGAAATAAAAACAATTAAGTCATTAATAAAAATCTTCAAAAACTGATCCGTGACAACTATAGATCAGTAATTAATGAAGACTGGAACAAGAGAGTTCAAGCCATTAAAGCTAGTGGACCGAATATATTCCCACAAATAAATAAAGTTTTCGACTTATATAATGACATCCCATGCCTGCGAGTTCCGCGGACACCCGAGAATTGTCAAACTCTGCTGAACGCAAGACTTACCCTGGCACACATCAACTCTAACGAAGAGTTCATAATAGTCGAGGATCCGCAAAAAAAGGCGAACTTAATTGGCGCTTGTTTCGAATCGGCTCATTCTAACATTGACCTGGAAAATAGGGCTCTCCAAAAACATATTTCGTTACGCAATGAAATTAACAATCGGCGTCTCTTAAGTCGAAGTTTCACGATCTTTAGTGAAAATAATAAAGCGGATTCCCCACTTAGAAATCTAAATACTAGCATATTTATTCACAAGGATGAACTGATGGGCATTCTTAGATCGATTAAGAACAAAAAATCTTCTGGAATAGATAGTATTCCAAACATTGTTCTAAAGCATTTACCTCTTGAAGTAGTGAAGGTTTACACTATTTTGTTCAATAACGCTCTAAATAATGCATATTGTCCAACCCAATGGAAATTTGCAGTAGTCCATCCCATCCCCAAAAAGGGCAAGGACAGGAGCAATCCAGCCAATCTTCGCTCGATTAGTTTGCTTCCGAACATCAGCAAGATATTCGAGAAAATTATAAATAAAGCATTGACTAACTGGTGTGAGGAAAATAGTATTATTCCAAACAGTCAGTTTGGTTTCCGTTCGCAACATGACACAGTTGATGCTGCGACAAAACTTGTTTTCGACATACAATGGAACAAGGCGAAGCGACAATGCACAGGGGCCTGTTTGGTTGACTTTGAAAAGGCTTTCGACACCGTATGGCTAGAAGGGCTGGTATATAAGTTATCAAATCTAGGTATGCCCGAATATTTATTATACATTATCTACGATATGATAATGGGCAAACAATTTGTAGTGAAATGTGGAGATATAATCTCTAACAAAACTTTCCACATCAAAAACGGTCTACAACGGGGAGCAGTGAATTCTCCCATTTTATTTAACATTTACACTAGTGGTCTAGTGGGTTCTCTCAACCATGCAATTGCGTATGCCGACGACATTGTGGTTCTGGAGAAAAGATTGATGTCATCAACAGGCTTCTGCAAGATGATTTCAACAAAATCAAACGTTTTTGCGACGACTGGAAATTAATAATAAATTTCCAGAAAACAGAGACTATCCTTTTCAGAACGCCACTGTCCAGTACATCAAGGGATACAAAACGGAATTGGAAAACATTTTCCATTGCAGGAAGTAATAATCTTCCCCTACAAGTAAAAACTGTAGTCAGATACCTTGGAATCGGGCTTGATCAGTATCTTTACTTTGATAAGCATACAGCAGCTGCTCTTACAGCAGCTAAAAACGCATTCTCCACGATAACGATATCTCCAATTTTCCAGAGCGCCTGCGTTTTAGTATGGTGATCGGTGAAAGAGATAAATCAATCAAAGATCGATCCCATCCCAACTGGGGGTGGATCAGTGATGAAGAAAGGATTACACGTCCCCAAACATAGTATGCCTCTAAGGCGCACCGCATTCCTTCCCCCTATCCCCAATCCCCAATTATTTTTATTTTCGTTTTTAATTTGATTTTAATTTTTTATTTTTTAATTTTTATTTGTATTCCTTGTTTATGTTTGTCCGTTTTGTTTCATTATTTTATTTTTTATTTTTTGCGTGTCAAACCCCTATATATGTAATTAAAAAAAAAAATTAATTTGTTAAATAAATGTGGATATAAAACAAAAACAAAAAAACCATTACAATTATGAAATGCGTAATTCTACATGTCATTATTCAAATAAATTCCTAACAACTTCCCGGAATCCTATTCCAATTGAAGCACACAAAATCTTGGTTGTGCTTCTTGGAATTTTTAAATAAAATTTTGTCAAATCTTTGTTGCCACAGAGTATAAAAGGGCGGCACATTTTGATTTGATCATCGCAGTGATTCTAGTGTTACGGCACGTATTGGAATAACATTTGCTAAAGTATACATTAAATTTTTGCTTGTGCGCGTCGAAGCTTTATAATAAAAGTGTAAAACTCATACCAAAGAATCGGAGTCGATCACATCATTTTAATCATTGATTAATCACACGTTGTAAGAGTTGGACATCGGAAATCTGACCTGCACTAACAACCACAACAACGGCAACAGCATCCATCAGGAACCAGGAACGGGTGATCTTTTTCGTATCTTAATTTTAATTTTTATTCCAGTTTAATTTTCATTTCAATTTAATCCTGATAATTTTGATTTCAAATTTCTGTTTTGTGTTATTTTGTCTGCGATTCTACATAAAGGGTGGTTAAATTTTAAGGGCCGATGTTGAATGTGAACCACACCTAAACGTCAAGTTTTTTCTGCATTTCATTTGACATTTCTCAATTTCAGACTAACTCAATTAGAACCATGGAAAGATCGAGCAATGCGTTAAAGTTATTCAGGCTTATTATGAAAATGGGCGTTCAAATCAAAATGCATATCGTGCACTTCGTGATTTTTTCGGTCAATTTAATCGTCCAAATGTGCGTACAATTTCTGTTTTGTGTTATTTTGTCTGCGGTTCTACATATATATAATTTACTTTGTTTACAGCTTGCCCATTTGTCTCTTTGCTTTGCTTCTTTTCCTTGCTCTTCGTTAGGCTAGCGAGGACGTAATTTGGGCTGTCCTCTTGTGTTCGTGTTCTGTTTTGTTTTCATTTCTCCTGCCTGCTCTCCACCCAGGCCTGTCCTTACAATGTATTCACCGGTTAATGACCCTTCCTCTCATGGTCTGGGCCATCTGCCCTATCGCAATATGATGGCTCTTATAAAGACATTAAAAGAGGACCTCGAGCATCTCAGGGCTGAGAACGCTGTCCTCAAAAATAAACTGTCGGCATTAGAAGCTACATCACTCCCACCCCCACAAAGTGCTGGTTGGGAAACCTCCGATTCGGAATCGGAGTTTGAGCCAGAACAGGAAAACGTAACCAAGAGTTCTGACACCTTAATGGACAATGATGACACGCGTACCCCAACCCCAAACTCCTTTGGGGCCCCAAAGCGCAAAACGCCGCTGCCAACAGGAACCCGCGAGGGGGGGGGGGCCCTTCTAGTAAGCGTATCGCTATTGGCTGGCCACCAACACCACCCCCAGCATTATCACCACATGTCCCTAAAAAAATCTCAATCCCCCCGGTAACCCCAAACTCACAAAAAGCCGTACCCCCACAGAAGTCTTGCCCACCGAGGACAACTCCGATAAATAACACGAAACGAACGCCCGCTGGTGTTTCTAGCACTGTGCAGCCACCGGTCCTTAACAAGAAACAACAACCCGAGGTCTTTGCACGAGACCTCAATCTGAAGAACTTCGTCGGTGATATGAACCGACTAGGGATTTCGAACTTCAAAGCAAAGACCTTAAGCCCATTCCTAAACAAAATTGTAACCTACGATAGGAAAACCTACCGCAAGGTCAACGACAACCTCAAGGCCAAGGAAGTAAATTATTACACTTTCACTCCGGCCGACGAAAAGTCAAGGACCATTCTTTTAAAACGAGTCGCTTCCTGCTGGGAAAAGAACGACATCGTAATTGCCCTTGAGGCAACATTTCGCAACGTCAAATTCACTGACGTTAAAAAATGCTGTCCCCCACAACGGTTTGTGAAAACCAGACCAGAAAAATACAGCAAGGTGAACATATGGGAGCTTCACCTTGCGCCAGGGACCGACATAGATTCCATAATACGGACAAAGCCGCTTCCCATCTTGCATCAGCAAGTCGTCTTCAAGGTATTCCATAACAGTGAAATACCTCAATGCATACGTTGCCAACGTCTCGAGCATGTCTCCCGAAATTGGAACATGAGCCGCCGTTGAATTCGTTGCGGAAAATCCCACGACATTGGGAATTGCGAACTACAGCCAGCCAAATACGATCCCACAACAAATGTGCAGGATGAAACAACACTGCCAACTTGCTGCAACTGTGGAAAGAAAGGACATCCGGCCAGTTACAGGAACGTTGAAACAAACGTCGTCTAACATACGATTTGAAAACGAGCAAATCCGTCCCGGAAATCAGTTTTTTTTTTTTTTTTTTTTTTATTAGACTTCTCTCGGGAGAGGCGAACCTATAGCGTCGAGTGGGCGCCCCGAGATGCCATCAAATAACTGTTGCAGTTCTTTTTGAACAGTTGCAGGTTGTAACGCTCCGGGAACACTCGCGTGGGAAGGGAGTTCCACAGCTTCCCCGCTCTGTAACGGAACGAGTTCTGATACAGGGATGTTCGCGCTGTCGGGAGATGAACCACAAACGGGTGCGATCCGTCGGATTGTCTTGTGGAGCGCATATAGACCGAATTGCGTGGAACAATGCCAAGAATCTCCGAAGAACAGCACCCGTGATATCTGTAGAACAGACAGAGGTCGGCCACGCGCCTTCGATGTGATAGCGACTGTAATCCCGACGTCAGCGCCGAGTCCCCAATCAGGCGGATCGCTCGTCTTTGTACGCTCTCAAGTAGGTCGAGGGTATGTTTAGGAGCCGAGCTCCAAACATGAGAGCAATATTCGAGCGCGGGTCTAATTTGAGATTTATATAGGAGAAGAAGTTGGGCCGGAGTAACGGGGTCAGAAATTCTCAACTCAGTGGGAATAAAATTATGCATAAATGTCCGTTATTTATATATACTTATAAACTAAAACATTTTTTTTTTATTTCTGTAGAAAATTTGAGGAAGCGATGGAAGTAATTTCTGCACACGGCGGAACGCTTTCTCTTCTCGATGTAGCTAGGTAAGTATCTTCACAATTCATACATTATCGTTTTTAACTTCTAAGTTTAATATTTACAGATTATACGTGGACCATTTGCTTTCGTTAAAACAATTCGATGTTGCAGCGAAATTGTGCCTCCGAGTTCTTGGTAACAATAGGACTCTCTGGCAGGACGAAGTGTATAAATTCGTTAGATTCCAACAACTGCGTTCGGTAAGCGCGTATTTGCCAACTTCTGAAGATTGTAAACTAGATCCTCAAGTTTACGAAATGGTGCTTTATGAATATTTGAAATTCGACGCTACGGTAAGACGCCTGTTGAACCAACAAGAACACAGCTAATGAATTCATTTCAGGGTTTTTTAAATATGATCAAAGAGTGGCCACCTACACTGTACGATACCTCGGCTGTAATCAATGCAATACATGATAATTTTAGAAAAATCTGCGCCAATGAACTACTAGAATCACTGGCAATATTATACACGCATCAAGGGAAATATGAAAGTGCATTAACAATGTATTTAAGGTGAGATGATTATAATTTCAACAGCATTTTAGTTTAATCATTTATATCCGTACGTAGATTGCAAAACAAGGATGTATTCGAGTTAATCCGTCAGAAAAACCTTTATAGAGTGATCCATAACTTAATTATACCTTTGATTGAATTGGACCAAGAGAAAGCAATCTCGATGTTGTTGCAAAAAAATGAAATTCCTCCTGAAATTGTTGTTCAGCAATTGGAGCAAAAGCAGGAATATCTATACAACGTCTGTCGCGTTACCTCTGATAAAATTTTACAATTCTTTTAATAGTGTCCTTTTTATTCATTTGTTGCAGTATTTGATTGCTCTCGATAAAGTAGATAATAGTGGCAAGTTTCACTGGAAACTAGTCAATCTTTACGCAAAGTATGATCACGAGAAACTGTTACCATTCCTTAAACGCTCGAACAACTATCCTATACAAGAAGCGTTGGATATATGTAAACGTGAACAATTTTATCCCGAAATGGTGTATCTTCTGGGGCGTATGGGCAACACAAGTGAAGCGTTGAATATTATTATTCATAAGGTAAACAATTTATTCATTCCAGTTTGGGCTAATTTTCAAAAAGAATTTTACAAAACCTTATTACAGTTGGGCAATATTGACATGGCCATTGGGTTCTGTAAGGAATATGATGATTCAGATTTGTGGAGTGAACTTATCAACCAATCTGTGGATAAGCCCGAAGTTATGACCAAGCTCTTGGATGGAATCATAGGTAAGACAATTATGTGTACCAACAAATGAATATTCAAACCCTCAACACTAAGCCAAATGTAAAAGGAGCACATTGCTTTCGTATAGATATTTGCAGATGCTGTGGGTTTAACACAGTAGACAGTTTAACAATATTTCATTAGGTAGGTGATTCCTCGTTGTTATTATTGTCTGATATCGTACTCTACCTCTAATCATATGTTCACTTGGCCTGCCCTTATCTGCTTTTCGAATAATGTTATTTCTAACGAGTTGGTGTACGAGAAAATGTGCGCCCTAATTCCTAAGATTCTGAAAACAGTTTTATGATTACACTATTGAACATACAGTGAACCTATGAGGTCTTCGTCTCCGGCCAATGCCTACTTCGGTCGTCATTGAAGTGAAAACTCAGTAGAACCCGCACTACATCTTGTCCAAGCAAAGCTATTATAGTATACAAGAACCTTTCCTTAGTGGGCTGTCTGAACGAACAAAACGCCTGGCAAAAACAAGACCCAAAGTCAGGAAGCAAATCAAATACGCCTCCCTATAACCGTGCCAATCATATACGATCGCTTCAATGTACCATGGTCTCTAATGCTGCTATAACACGCCTCGTCGTGCTTGCTCACTAGTAAGGGAAGAGCGAGTAGGTGGAGAGATAAAATAAATGAAAATATATTACCTATAAAAATAGGCCGGGAGCCGGTTTTCAGGCACTACACAGATTCCCGTAGTTTGCATGAGAACACTAATGACAACGGACTACGAGTCATCGAACTAGCAGCATCGAAAAACTTGGTCGGTTCAAGTACCAGGTTTCCGCGTAAAGATATCCACAAAGCCACCTGGGTATCACCTGTTGGAGCCACTCGCAACCAAATTGACCACGTGTTGATAGACAGCCGCCACTCCTCGAGCCTGATGACGGTACGAACGTACCGAGGTGTCAACGTCGACTCGGATCACTATTTTGCTGGTACAGTTTTACGAGCGCGGATTGTCTTACGGAGACGTATTGCATCCGCGGATCAGGTTCGAATCAACACGGCTGCCTAACGCAATGAGAATACCAGTAACACCTTTGGTAATGCGCTAAGACTCGCCCTCGAAGAGCTCGACGGAGGGAGAGTAAGTCCTGTGGCCAGAATGCCGGGCGTAGAAGAGAAATGGACACGCCTTAAAAATATTGTCATTAGTACTGCCAACTCCATCTTAGGCAGTAGTCGTAGAGATCGGAGGGACTGGTTTGATGATGAGTTCAAACTAGCGACTGAATGTAAGAATGCTGCATACCGGGCAAAGCAGCAGTCTCATAGGACGCGGGTACGCGAGGAGAAATACAAAGAGCTCAGAAGATCTGAAAAAAGGCTTCACAGACAAAAGAAAAGTGTCTGGGAAAAAATCCATGTCTGTGAAATAGAGAAAAGTAGAGAGCGAGTTGCGCACCAGGCGCGGAAGTTATACCAAATAATCCGCAGTATGACACGGTATACGCCACGCTGCACTTACTGCAAGGATAAAGAGGGTAATCCGATCACCGATCCTGAAGGCATTCTGGAGCGATGGGAAGTGCACTTCAATGAATTGCTAAATGGTCAGCTCACAGAAGAATTGGAGGCTCCACCAATGCAAGATCAACACCAAATGCTGCCGCCACCAAGCATTGAGGAAACATTAAAATCCATAAGACAGCTTAAATCAAATAAAGCCTCGGAGCTGATGACATACCAGCTGAGCTGATCAAACAAGCAGGGACAGCGTAACATCACACAATTCACGAAATCGTGGTGCACGTATGGGAGTAAGAGGAGATGCCGGAAGATTGGCGTTGTGGTATAATTTGCCCCATACATAAGAAGGAAAATATCACAGTGTGTAGCAACTATAAGGGTACAAGATTGCCGAATACCACCTATACGATACTCACCTCTATCCTACAAGATCGGATAGCCCCATACCCTAAAGTCATCATTGGTCAATATCAGTGTGGCTTCATCCCATGTAAATCAGCAATTCATCAGATATTCACCCTTAGGCAGGCGATGGAAAAATGTCAGGAATTTAAGATTCCATTATATTATCTATTTATAGACTTTATGGCTGCCTACGACAGCATAGACAGGGTAGAACTATATAATGCCATGAGAGAGTTCGGCATTCCAAACAAATTGATACGACTTTGTAGGTTGACCATGACCAACGTAACTAGTCAAGTAAAAATACCGGGATTGCTGTCCAAACCAATAAACATCTTTAATGGACTCCGACAAGGCGTTGGTCTGACTTGCCTCCTCTTCAACCTGGCTTTGGAGAAAGCAATCCGTGACTCTGGCGTTACAACAAGAGGGACTATTATCACCAAGTCCAGGCAGATACATGCCTACGCAGATGACATCGCCATCATCGGTAGAACCGAATCGGCTGTACAGGAATCCTTCACCCAGATCGAGCAGGCGGCACAAAAACTGGGATTGCACATTAATGAGGGAAAAACTTAGTACATGGTGGCAACTTCTGCGAAGAGAAGACCTAACGTTGGTCAAACTAACGGGGTAGTGGAGCACGAATTTGAAATAGTGCAATCCTTTAACTACCTTGGGGCAAGAGTATCAGCCGATGACAATATGGAAGAAGAAATACGCGAACGGGCTAGTTACTCTTCTGTTCATTGAGTGCTCGGGCTTCACTAGGAGCTCGAAAGCAAATTTGGCTCAAGGTGTACTGCTTGTGTTCGAATTGAATCAAGGCTGTTCTGGCATCAGGTAATATTGTGATGGTTTCGAAGCGTGCAGCTTGCAATCTAACAGTTGCTTGAATTAAGCCAATAAATGGGGTGGTAGCCGCACTAAACTTCCAAGCTAAACTTGACGGCTGATCAGCAACGCCATAATCTTCGACAGAATAGAATTTATATTGGGAGAATTTTCACTAAGGTTTAGCGAGTGAAGATGAACACCTCTTCAAAAGAATCGGGGTATGATATTCTGACCAGCGTATTTGATAATATTCAGCTTTTTGAGTACTCGGACAGTAGATCCAAAACGAATCGGACCCATGGTGTTCTGGTTGTGCTCAAGTGCAAACAGAGTTTTTTTGAGAAACATGAGGTGAGTAGATTTGCTTTCTCTATGGGGCTGATGATTGGTCTGCCAACAACTATTAGCGAAGAAATAATACAGAGATAGTGTGGCGTTTCTAATAGATACACACTCAGTACACAAGCAAACAGTGAAGAACAACACAGAAACAAAATTGAATAAGCAAAAGCGTCAGCCGTATACCAAGCAATAACATAGCAATTCCACATCAGTTGAGTGTACTTGAGAACAACGATCGAATTTGTACACGCGCCAGTGGCCTGATGTGTTGATCATTGGTTCAATCTTTTAGTGATTCTAACCGCCATAGCGTCGGTTCGAAGTACAAATTCTGCACTATATTTGCAAACGATATAATAGTTTTTAATTTTCTTAACAAATGTCCAAATTGTTTACTCCTTGTAGGAGAGTGTAGTATTTTTTGTCTCACATTATTATGTGTATATTTTCGAAGCTCCTCAAGGTTTTCTCTGTAAGTGTTCGATTTACATAACCTGAAGTGTTAGCGACGCGAAGGTGATGCACATGACAACAAAAGCGTACACGTGCACCAGGAGAACAGAATGATTATTAGCCATTCCTTAGATGCGCCGCCTTGATAACAAAATAACAACCAAACTTTGGTGACGTGGGCGAATGAGACCTATTGTATTTAAAGTACACAAGAGGCGTTTCCCCGCACCAGCTTTTCCAAGATAAATGGCTGCGGATGGAGTAGCATTGTATACGAGGGTAAATTGAACCGAAGGTATAAGTTTGACATGGTTAGAGAGCAGGTATTTCTGGTTTTCACTAGTCGTTTCTCTCATTCTTATGGCTTGATTTTTTCCAGACATTTTATCAACAACCAGCGCTCGAACTTCTTACTTGAACTATTACTTGTCAAACTATTCTTTATCATTATTCATGAACACGGAATATCTTGCGTTTCCTTTTTATTGCATCACATGAACAGAATCTTCTAGGAAAGATTTGCTTGTATTAAAAATGACGTCTGCCCACAACCCCAAGAGGTCTTATTTGGTCCCTCGAGCCATAGCTTTGGTAATAGAAAGATGCCTGGAATTAAATCGGGGAAAGCGTGGAAGACACTACAATATCTCTCCACAGAATCACCAACTACGTAATCCGCGGATTATAACGCGATCGGAATAATTGCTTGCTCAGGTGGAGTGAATGATGCCCCCCTGCGCATACCAGCGGGGGACCATCATTCCGGGTCATCAGATTAGAAGATAATCTCCCTGCGTCTCATACCTTCAATGCCATCAATCGACCTGATGTTCCAGCAAAGAAAATGGGCGAAGATAAGAGAAGGGATATTCCTGCACGATTCGCAACTTCCACTTCCAAGTCAAGCGATCATTGAGGAGAGAGCTGGAAAATCGAGGCGAGGACAAGGGTGGCACAAACAGAGCTTCAAATATTAAGAGCAAACTCAGAGATAGAGACCGATAAAGGCGAAGAAGAGTCTCATCGTGACCAGGTCCAATGGAAGGCAGTCCAAGAAGAACAAACAATGCCGAATTAGGAAGCTAAAAAGATCAAGGCGTTGGCTCAGGCGACAACAAGCTAATGATGCCAAGACATGTGGTCGAATTCTCATATTTCTACGACGCCAGTGTTAAATGGCTGGAATTGAAGAGATCATTTGAAGATATGATGACCGCCTTCATTCACGCACAGAACTTGACGTGCCTAAGCAGAACACTTCAGGGAAGCGCGAAAGAAGCAGAGTGCGGAGCCAAAGGGGACAACAACATACTCAATCTGAATTGGAAAGAAGCACATCAAGATGGACTGCAAAGGGAATCGCACACATCAAGTCCAAAACAAGACCTTGTGTCCCACATGCCATTGGATGTGGGAACGTACCAAATTCAAGAAGGTTAGCATTAGTAGCGAGTGGCAGCTGACAAAAAGAAGCGCCCCGTCGTTCACACACGAAGCAACGATGAGGGATTATATCAATTTAACTACACTTCCCAACGATGAGAGGCAAGAATCAATTTTAAAACCCGACCCAACGATGAGGGACAAGACCCAATCTAGATAAATGAAAAAAGAAGAAGACAACAATCTGAAAAGACAACACTAAAACAACGGAAAATATTTGGGTAAACTATCTTTAAATTTTCTTCCCAACGTTGATCTCGTCCTCTCTCCTGTAATTGGAAAATAAACAGAGAAAAAGAGAAACAATATTTTTATTTATGTTGGTTTGTTATACGGCTTTTATTTTTATTTATCGTTCCTAGCCGCTAGTTCCGCTAGTCGGCGTAGGGACGTTAGAGCCTCGGGGCTCTTTCCACCACTGCGTTGTATCCCCGACGGATTTGGTACAACTCCAGCTGGTGGTAACCGGCTGCGCCAAAATTGTTATGTGTGTTTAAACAATTTATTAATAATATATTTATGTAAGAAGGGGGGGGGGACTTACGTGATTTTGGACCGTTGAGCGGCCGTCGGTGAAGCTGCTTGTCAGCTGTTGGTGAATGCTGGCTGGGTGCAGGGGGCGTTGAGATGTTGCTCCCCTGTTCAGCTTCGCGTTAAATTAGTCTGTGTTACTTCAAAGGTTGTTCAATTGATCTGGGTTACTTCGAAGGTTGTTCAATTGATCTGCGTTACTTCGAAGGTTTACGTCGAATGATTTATTTTTTATTTTCGCCGTTGACGTTTAGTTTTATTAATCGACGCCAACGCCGGTTTTTATTATTTTCTCTGCCAACTAGAATTTGCATAAAGTAGTTTATGCAAATTAACTACTTGGCGAGTTGTTCTCCTTTTATAGGTAAAGAGGGGAAACTCACGAAGGGGGATTAGTGGATTTTGGGGGGACCTGGACTCAAGTTCGGTCCGTAACAATACCACAGCGATAACATAACAATTCTACATCAGTTGAGTGTACTTGAGTTTAAAAATCGAATTCGCACACGCGGCAGTGGGCCGATGTGTTGAGCGTAGGTTCGATTGTTAGTGATTCTAACTGTCATAGCGTCCGTTCGAATAACACGTTCTTCACTATCGTCGCAAATGCTATAATTGGTGACCCTGACGTGATTTGAACACGCAACGCACAATCTCCCATAGGTAAACAGGACTTTATTACTACAATCACGACTTCCGCATAGAGTACCGGTACACTCCTCTGTTCCGGCGTTCTCTCTCTCGCTCGTTCCTCGCTCCGTCATTCGCACAAGAAGTTGATCATAACAAAGTTACTGAGGAGGGAGCAGTGTGGCGTTTCTAATAGATACACACGCAATATGCAAGCAAATAGTGAAGAACACAGAAAGGAAATTCGAATAAACAAAGCATCAGAGCCCCATACCATAGCTATAACATAGCAATTCCACATCAGTTGAGAGTACTTGAGTTTAGAAATCGAATTCGCACACGTAGCAGTGGCCTGATGTGTTGAGCATTGGTTCCATTTTTAGTGATTCTAACCGTCATAGCGTCAGTTTGAATCACACGTTCTTCACTATCGTCGCAAACGCTATAATAGTTTTCGATTTGCTTCACAAATGTCCAAACATGTTTACTCCTTGTAGGAGAGTGTAGTATTTTTTTGTCTTGTGGGGGTTCTCTATATCACACGAAGAACCAACCCACAATTCCTACCTAACTTCGACCGCTAACAGCGCGTCACCATAACCCAAACGTCAAATACTACAGGCAAAGGAAAGGCGGAACACCTGCGCTAGTCCAGCACCACCACAAAATTAGAAATGCTTCTTCAAGTTTCTAAAGAAGTAAATAAGACGATTCCCAAGTGGGAGGTTCTTATCGGGGCCGCTATCCAACAATAAATGCTGCCCAGCCCCAACAATATTGGAAGATAAGAAACTGGACAAAAGCAACGACCAGGAGAAATCATTGTAGAGCAGACAAAACGAGAAGAGAATCAAGAAAGCGGTCCATCTTGTTGTGCTTCTTTTCAATCCAGATTGAGTATTTATTGTATCCTTTGGCAGTCCCCTAAGACTGCTTTTTCGCCCTGCCTTGAAGTGTTCTGCTTAGGCACGTGAAGTTCTGTGCGTAAATGAAGACGGTCGTCATATCTTCAAATGATATCTTGAATTCGAGGAGTATTCATTTTAGAGCAGACAAAACGAGAAGAGAACCGAGAAAGCAGTCCATCGTGATGTGCTTAAATGAAGGCGGTCGTCATATCTTCAAATGATCTCTTGAATTCCAGGAGAAATCATTGTAGAGCAGACAAAACGGGAAGAGAACCAAGAAAGCAACATTCGATTGCAAGAACAATGCAGAGTAAAAGGACAAGGTGAATCATGATTTCACCTGGAAGGCGAGTTAAGAACTACGAGTAACAAACCGACTTCAGGAAAACGTTCAAGGTGAAGAGTAACTGACATAGTAAAAATAAACAATCTGGTATCAGGAAGGACGACCATTCTAAGAAGGCATATCACGTTAATCATGGTTTAAGAGGAAAGGATTCTAACATCCAGCTAACATTCAATTCAACCGAAGCGAAGTAAAACCAGAAAAACAACCAGCAACAACAATCCGAGATGATCTAGTACCACCATACTCTACCAAGCGCCTGGCTCCTAAGAAAAGCTCAACAGGAACACACGGGATACTATTAGGAAATACTTGGCACGACAAAAACAATAACGAACAAAAGTCCAGGTTCAAATAGACGACGTTGACGACTGCAAGATTGAGTGCTGTGTACCGCAGAGGATACTGTTATCTTTCCATTACAATAGCGACACACAAGAAATCGAAAGCACACACATGTACAACGATAACAGCATGGTTATTGTCCAGTGCTTAGATATTTGGTCCCTATGATAAAATATCGTGCCATGTGCGTGCGAACGTGCTCTATAACAGGCCAGGAATTCCCAACAGCATTGGGAGTTCTACTTACGAGAAATTTCCAACAGTATTGGGAGCTCTGCTTGCGGAACTCCGCCAATAGGTTTCTCATTAGAATTCTTCTATTTCTATATTGTTCTCTGACTTGGATAAACTTGGTAATTAAGATTAGATATCTGGTGTCATTTTTAGAGAGAATACACTCCTGTCTTATTTTTAGGTACTTCAGAGCACTTTTAGCACCAGCGGTGAGGGGTCCTCAAGGCTTGTTAAAGGGAAAGGGGCGTTTCCCCCGTCAGTGGTAAGATCCGCTTCGCAAAGTTGAACGGTTTTTTTTTTACATTAACGAGTACCCTTAAATGGCAAAGCACAGTGCTATAGATGGTTTTTTTTTTACATTAACGAGTACCCTTAAATGTCAAAGCACAGTGCTATAGATGCAATAGCAATATAGTATCCCACTACATAAAGCCCATTTCCAGTTCGCACAAAATGCGCTCTTAATCGTCTCCTCTTTAATGCGATGGCAATTAAGCAAAGCAAATCACTCGTACCAGGCAATTGGACTCAATATGGGTCATGCATTTGGGGCTATGGCATGTGGGGAAGAATATGGTGCATCGTTTGCGATTCTCCCCCTTTAATTCAGATATAAAAAGAGTGGTTGCAAAAAGGTTGATTACCTTGCTTATAAGTAATCAAATAACAAATAAATAGACAAAGTTAATTTGTTATAAGAACTAAAGGAATATCAACAAATAAATTAAAAATTTTTTAAAGGGTGATATCATCATCATCGGCACTACAACCAGGATCCGGTCTTGGCCTTATTTAACAAATCTCTCCGCGCTGTCTCCTTCCATACATCGTGCCACAAAGGACGTTCCGGACAGGCTCCTCTTCGCTTATTCGAGCTGGGTGCCCCGCCCACCGGAGTCTATCGAGCATGATTTTTCTTAAAACATAAGCTTCAAGGTAGATTGCGTACAACTCATGGTTGTAGTGTCTCCGGACTCGTCCTCCCTCACATACGGGGCCAACAATTCTCCTTAAGACCTTCCTCTCGAACGCGGCTAAGAGTTCAGAGTGCCTTTTATGGAGCACACAAGTCCAGGATCCATACATGAGTACTGGTAAGACCATGGTCCTGTACAGTAGTAGATTGGACGTTCTGGATAAATTTCGGGATTTAAAGAGCCTTGATAGACCATAGTAGGCTTTGTTGGATTTGATCAGCCGTTCGCGTATATCTTCTTCCATATTGTTATCGGCTGATACTATTGACCCAAGGTAGTTAAAGGATTGCACTACTTCAAATTCGTGCTCCACTACCCTGATAGTTTGACCAACGTTAGGTCTTCTCATTAATGTGCAGTCCCAGTTTTTGTGCCGCCTGCTCGATCTGGATGAAGGATTCCTGTACAGCCGATTCGGCTCTACCGATGATGGCGATGTCATCTGCGTAGGCATGTATCTGGCTGGACTTGGTGATAATAGTCCCTCTTGTTGTAACGCCAGAGTCACGGATTGCTTTCTCCAACGTCAGGTTGAAGAGGAGGCAGGTCAGACCAACGCCTTGTCGGAGTCCATTAAAGATGTTTATTGGTTTGGACAGCAATCCCGGTATTTTTACTTGACTAGTTACGTTGGTCATGGTCAACCTACAAAGTCGTATCAATTTGTTTGGAATGCCCAACTCTCTCATGGCATTATATAGTTCTACCCTGTCTATGCTGTCGTAGGCGGCCTTAAAGTCTATAAATAGATAATATAATGGAATCTTAAATTCCTGACATTTTTCCATCGCCTGCCTAAGGGTGAATATCTGATGAATTGCTGATTTACATGGGATGAAGCCACACTGATATTGACCAATGATGGCTTTAGCATATAGGGCTATCCGATCTTGTAGGATAGTGGAGGGTATCTTATAGGTGGTACTCAGCAATGTTATACCCCTATAGTTGCTGCACGGTGTGATATTTCCCTTCTTATGTATGGGGCAAATTATACCACAACGCCAATCTTCCGGCATCTCCTCTTACTCCCATACGTGCACCACGATTTCGTGAATTGTGTGATGTTACGCTGTCCCTGCTTGTTTGATCTGCTCAGCTGGTATGTCATCAGCTCCGAGGCTTTATTTGATTTAAGCTGTCTTATGGATTTTAATGGTTCCTTAATGCTTGGTGGCGGCAGCATTTGGTCTTGATCTTGCATTGGTGGAGCCTCCAATTCTTCTGTGAGCTGACCATTTAGCAATTCATTGAAGTGCACTTCCCACCGCTCCAGAATGCCTTCAGGATAGGTGATCGGATTACCCTCTTTATCCTTGCAGTAAGTGCAGCGTGGCGTATACCGTGTCATACTGCGGATTATTTGGTAGAACTTCCGCGCCTGGTGCGCAACTCGCTCTCTACTTTTCTCTATTTCACAGACATGCATTTTTTCCCAGACACTTTTCTTTTGTCTGTGAAGCCTTTTTTCAGATCTTCTGAGCTCTTTGTATTTCTCCTCGAGTACCTGTGTCCTATGAGACTGCTGCATTGCCCGGTATGCAGCATTCTTACGTTCAGTCGCTAGTTTGCACTCATCATCAAACCAGTCGTTCCGATCTCTACGACTACTGCCTAAGATGGAGTTGGCAGTACTAATGACAGTATTCTTAAGGCGTGTCCATTTCTCTTCTACGCCCGGCATTCTGGCCCCAGAACTTACTCTCCCTCCGTCGAGCTCTTCGAGGGCGAGTCTTAGCGCATGACCAAAGGTGTTACTGGTATTCTCCATGTGAATATGCCGTATTGATTCGAACCTGATCCGCGGATGCAATACGTCTCCGTAAGGCAATCCGCGCTCGGAAAACTGTACCAACAAGATAGTGATCCGAGTCGACGTTGGCACCTCGGTACGTTCGTGCCGTCATCAGGCTCGAGGAGTGGCGGCGATCTATCAATACGTGGTCAATTTGGTTGCGAGTGGCTCCAACAGGTGATACGCAGGTGGCTTTGTGGATATCTTTACGCGGAAACCTGGTACTCGCATCGACCAAGTTTTTTGATGCTGCCAGTTCGATGACTCGTAGTCCATTGTCATTAGTGTTCTCATGTAAACTATGGGAACCTGCGTAGTGGCTGAAAACCGGTTCCCGACCTATTTTGGCATTCAAATCACCAAGAACGATTTTTACATCGTATTTTGGGCAGGCATTGAGGGCCTGTTCGACGTTCTCGTAGTATTCTTCTTTTTCGTCGTCAGGGGACTCCTCTGTAGGTCCGTGAACGTTTATGAGGCTTATGTTCTTAAACTTGCCTCGCACGAATTAAGTAGTCCGATAGTATTTTAATTTAATTAAAAAAATAGCTTTATTTTTTGTTAAAACTTAGGATTATTTATTTTTAATAATAATGTTGCGGCTATGCCGATGGATGTCTCCAAAAGGAATGTGCGTCTTCGTGTAGATTGCTCATATTTATCCAATTGCTGGGTCACAGATGAGCGTCCCGTGTTGACCCATGAGAATGGTGCCGTGTGCGAAGATAATTGTCTTAGGTCATTGTTGATCTAAGATCCTTTTAGAGCGTCTATGCGATGTCTGGGTCATAGATAAGTGTTCGGCGTTCATTCATGAGGATGGTGCCGTGTGCGAAGATAAGTGACCCATGATGATTGTTTGATGTTTGGATCATGGTGCCGTGTGTATTATGATAATGTGGCTATCCTTAACTGACGCGAAGAGTGCATAGCCTTTCGTTTATTGTATTAAAGCTGATGATGGCAGGCTTCAGTGTTTGGCTGACTGGAAAGCCTACCCCGAGCCCATGGTGTTTTGCATGACAGCTGTAATAAATGTCATACTCGTTTCTTTGAATAACACCACTCCCCGTCCATCTTATTTCTTGTAATGCTGTTATGTCAGCCTTATATTCGGACAGGGCATCGGCTAGCTGCTGTGCAACTCTAGCTCTGTATAGTGAGCGGACGTTCCATGAGAAAATTCTTAAATCGTTTAGCCATTTTCGTTTCCGTGGTCGTCGTCGTGTATCCGGTCCATATCCGAGGCGTGTTAAATTTGCCATAATAATTCGTTTTTACGGGCAAGGTTATTAGCCATGCGCCAACCTTTCTCAGGATGTCGCTGCATGCATTGGTTCACTGGTAGTCGGGTGCCAAAGTAGCTATCCAGGGGTGTCACTTGGAGACTGCATGTCATCTTGGATTGAACAGGGACAAGGATCGTCCTGGCCTTCGCCGAGTTGAAGGCAATCAGAGACTTTGCCCTGTAAGTTCGCTCCCATCCCCCCCTTGTCATAGTATCCTTCATCATTATTCGTGGACACGGAACATCATGCGTTCCATTCATCAGACATTCAGAACCAATGTATATTGATGCCTCCTTTCCCTATCCTATCACTCTTGAATCAGCGTTGTGCATTAACATTTAAGGCTATCAAAAAGCCCTTTTTGTGTCCACGGTTCATGTAAAATAAAGTAATTAGAAATTACTATTCTGGTATCAACTTACTTGCTCTAAATCTAACTCAGATTTTCCGTTATTCACTATAGGTTTATTAATTCGGTTATACCTATAAAATGTACGTTTATATCTCCCCACTTCATAGGTCTAACATATGTTGGCTTTATTACACATCCGTTGTGCTCCTGAAGATGAATATAAAATTCGTTCTTCCTCTTTAGTGTCAACAAATGCATATAGAGTTTACGAAAGCATTTTAATCCGCTCCTGTTTACTATTTTAGGCTACGTAAATCCCGAAATGTTGGTTGACAAAATTGTATTGGGCCAGAAAATTCCAGGCTTGCGAAAGTCTATCATCAAAATGCTGTGCGATTACAGATTGCAGGTAAGAATTATGAACGACCGAATTGATAAACGCTCCTTCCATATTCCTTTCTTTTTTTACACTATTTACATCTTTTCCTTATGTATTTCCTTAAAGGCACAAATCCAAGAACAATGCAACGAAGTTCTCTTGAGCGACTACTATGACTTACATGAGAAGATCGTACTCAGTCAAAATCAAGGAATAGCCATCTCCTACGAGAATTCATGTGCCCGATGTAAGCACGACTTGATATCTAAAGACATTCCTCCTCGAAACGACCTGATCGCATTCAAATGTGGTCACGTGTTCCATGAAAATTGTCTGCCAGACAGATCTGTTGACGAAAAATGCGGCATATGCTCGGTACAAAAAAGTTGAGCACATTAACGAGAACCGGAAACAAGTAGGACAGTACATGGATATCAAAGCTTTAACAAAACCTGTAAACACTGTGAATAAATTAGAAAGTTAGCTATTACTCTAGCCAGCCAATTAGATGTTGGTTATATTTTGTTGTTGCGATCAATGGTTTTTTTTTTAAATTAAGTGTTTAATCCTATTTAAAGATTCTGTTTTGTGTTAGGTTAAATTTTATTATGCACAGATAGGATATAGACTTCGCCATGAGTTCATTTAAGCTTTGCAATAAAAATGTTTGTATATCTAATTTTTTTATGAACCATCACTCAATATGCATAAAGTTGTAATGTAAACTTCGAAAGTAATGAAATCAAAATACACATTATGTCACATGCCCAAAATGTGTTTAAAATGGTGGTAATTTTGTTCTGTAGTGAATGATTTCTTTTCTTGTGGTGCCTCGGTGATTTGGAAAGAATGGTTTTTCTAATTATGTGCGAGCACATCTTCAATATTCCACAAATTTTACATGAAAAAAAGATGATAAGGTTAGGCTTTCCAATATCGCAAACGTCAATCACCACTAAAACCTGAGAGATACTTACACAGTTCTACAAATAAGATCCTATTCTGGGGACGGACAACATAATTAAAACAAGATTCCGAATATTTTTTGAATTTTTAGATTTTTTAATACAATATATTCTCCTCTAGTTTCAATACAGACGTTACAGCAATTCAATAGTGATTCAAATGGATGCTCTAGTTCATTTAGCGGAACGAAAATGAAAGAGACGGGCACGGGGTACTGAGAAGCTCCTGAAATCGAAGGCATCAAAGAGTATCACGGAAGAAGGCAGAAATTCCAATTTCAAGATATCTCAGAGGAATCATGGCTAGGGCACGGGTCCTACTCAACAACTCACCTCGAAAAGTGGGAAATCGCGGAGGAAGTCTCAATCAATCAATGCAGTAGACGGCCGAAGCCTGGCCCAAGACCAGCATCATCGGAATCAATCGCAGTCCTACGCGATCCAAGACCAGTGTAGTATTATGGTAAAATTGTGGTATTATTGAAGGGACAAGTCTGCTCCAATTGTGGTGTTGTGCCGACCACCGGCTACAGAATTGCGTCAATTGTGATGTTTCTCCGGTCACCGATTTAATCGAAATCAGATTTTTATAATTGTAATGTCATGCCGATGGTAATGGTATCTTCTGTAATGTGAATGCTTCGTCACAGAGGTTAACGGGCTACTTCGGTCGTAACGAAAATTAACCAAATTAATTGTGACGAAATGTAGAGTTGTAATGTATGTATATATGATGTAAGTTGTAATGTAAAGCTCCTACACCAGTTAGCACAGTTGGAACGTATATAATGTATACTCCAGATATAGTAGATTACAGGTGCGAAAAGTAACAGAAGGATGATCACCAGGTACAGTATATTACAGTTGTCGAACGTAACAGAGAGATGATCACCAGGTACAATATATTCCAGTAGTCGGACGTAACAGAAAGATGATCACCAGGTACAGCATAAGAGGGTTGCCTCTTATGTTTCGGGATTTGGCAACCCTAGTGTTGCAATCCGGCAATTGACAGCTCTGTCGTAAAGTCGGACATTTTTGAGGTTATACGTACTCAGAACGTTTTGACATACGAGCGCTATTTGTGTTGTTTACAGTAACTTAAAAGATTCATCTCGGCCCAAAAATGGAATTAAATCGTCAACATTTTCGTGCGATTATTTTTTACAACTTTCGGCGTGGATTAACTCAGCAACAGGGCATGGATGAACTTAATTCAATTTTTGGCGATGAAGCTCCATCAAGGACCAGTGTTTATCGATGGTATGGTGAATTCAATCGTGGTCGTAGTTCACTCCAAGATGAATTTCGTGAAGGTCGTCCAAAATCAGTTGTTGTTCCGAAAACCATTGATGCTGTGCGCGAACTGATATTGGAAGATCGTCATGTGACTTATCGTGAGATTGAGACAACCTTAGGCGTTAGTGGGACCAGCATACATCAATATTGCATAAACATTTGACTGTCAAAAAAATTTGTTCGCGTGGATCCCACACAATTTGTCAATCGCCCAAAAAAAGGCTCGTGTCAATTGGTCGAAAGAAATGCTCAAAAAATACAGTCGCGGTGCTTCGAAACACGTCTATGACATCGTGACAGGTGATGAATCGTGGATTTACGCGTATAAGCCTGAAAGTAAACAGCAGTCGACTGTCTGGGTGTTTCAAGATGAGCCAAATCCAACAAAAGTAGTTCGCGCACGAAGCACTTCCAAGCAAATGGTCGCCTTCCAAGAAAAACTGGACATGTCGCAACCGTACCACTAGAACAACGCAGAACAGTCAATTCTGAATGGTACACAACCATTTGTTTGCCAGTTGTCTTCCAAGAAATCAGGAAAACCAACCGCCGAAGACGGATCACTCTTCACCACGACAATGCGAGCTCTCACACATCGGCTGCGACAACTGCATTTTTGAGCACCCAAAACATCGATTTGATGGGTCATCCGCCGTATAGTCCTGACTTGGCACCGAATGACTTCTTTTTATTCCCGTACGTAAAAAACAAACTGAGAGGTCAACGTTTTTCGACACCTGAAGAAGCGGTTGCTGCATTCAGAATGCATGTGTTGGAGATACCTCAACCAGAGTGGCAAAAGTGCATCGACAATTGGTTCAAACGCTTGCAAAAGTGTATAGATCTTCATGGGGAATATTTTGAAAAACAATAAAGTGATTTTCGATGATCAATATTTGTTTTTGTTCTCTAATCCCGAAATATAAAAGGCAATCCTCGTATTACCGTAGTCGGACGTAACAGAAAGATGATGCTTCAATGGTACGCTCCCAGAGGATGAAGACACTGGAGTGTTGGGCTGCGCTAGTGGTTACAGCGTTCGTCGTTGGGGAGTGTTTTGCTGTATATTGTTAATAACATGTAATGGTAGCAATCGGCCGGCGTAAATTCCGCGTTGTAGTTGTTCTACGAATTAGTCTCTATCAATCTAATTGCAGGGTTTTATTAAGTTCTTTTCTTGAATTAGATTTCCATATGACAATTTCTCAGTTTCATCAACGCCGAAAATGTCGAATTTTATCTTCTTCCACTTGCACAGTTATACCTTCATCAGTTAGGGCACCGCTACGGCAGCCCTTCCGTTCCTTCTTTTAAACAGTCGCACCCAGTTATCGTCCGGTCATTCTATCCCCTGCGAACAGAACGTTAGATAAACACACTGGTTACCTGGTTGTAGCTGCATAGATTCCGACCGAACATGAAAAACGTAAACACCTCCAACCTTGGTTTACTTTCAATTTATTTTTCCTTTTTTCGCTTCAACACACAATGACAAACGTTTCCACAGGTATTTAATGTACTTCTTCACGACAAAGTATATTACGTTTTTTTGTTCATACGATTAGTCAACTTAACTTTACATTAACTATCAAAAACTCCCGTATCGTTTTGTTCTTCATCTATTTTTTCTTTCTGTTGGTAAAACGACCAGTGCGCACCAGGTCTCTTATCAGACTTCCTTCTTGGACCAAAAACAAGACTCTACTCTCTCAATCTCCCTTATCTCTCCTCAACATCAATTCAACTTCGACGACGGTCGACCTCGAAACTAGCGAAAGGCACCACCGCCGAAAAGAAACCGGGTTTACACACCATTAGTACGAGGGTTGCCTTTTATATTTCGGGATTAGAGAACAAAAACAAATATTGATCATCGAAAATCACTTTATTGTTTTTCAAAATATTCCCCATGAAGATCTATACACTTTTGCAAGCGTTTGAACCAATTGTCGATGCACTTTTGCCACTCTGGTTGAGGTATCTCCAACACATGCATTCTGAATGCAGCAACCGCTTCTTCAGGTGTCGAAAAACGTTGACCTCTCAGTTTGTTTTTTACGTACGGGAATAAAAAGAAGTCATTCGGTGCCAAGTCAGGACTATACGGCGGATGACCCATCAAATCGATGTTTTGGGTGCTCAAAAATGCAGTCGTCGCAGCCGATGTGTGAGAGCTTGCATTGTCGTGGTGAAGAGTGATCCGTCTTCGGCGGTTGGTTTTCCTGATTTCTTGGAAGACAACTGGCAAACAAATGGTTGTGTACCACTCAGAATTGACTGTTCTGCGTTGTTCTAGTGGTACGGTTGCGACATGTCCAGTTTTTCCGAAAAAACAGGCGACCATTTGCTTGGAAGTACTTCGTGCGCGAACAACTTTTGTTGGATTTGGCTCATCTTGAAACACCCAAACAGTCGACTGCTGTTTACTTTCGGGCTCATACGCGTAAATCCACGATTCATCACCTGTCACGATGTTATAGACGTGTTTCGAAGCACCGCGACCGTATGTTTTAAGCATTTCTTTCGACCAATTGACACGAGCCTTTTTTTGGGCGATTGACAAATTGTGTGGGATCCAACGCGAACAAATTTTTTTGACAGTCAAATGTTTATGCAATATTGAATGTATTCTGGTCCCACTAACGCCTAAGGTTGTCTCAATCTCACGATAGGTCACATGACGATCTTCCAATATCAGTTCGCCCACAGCATCAATGGTTTTCGGAACAACAACTGATTTTGGACGGCCTTTACGAAATTCATCTTGGAGTGAACTACGACCACGATTGAATTCACCATACCATCGATAAACACTTCATATTTCAATTCACCATACCATCTTTTAAGTTACTGTAAACAACACAAATAGCGCTCGTATGTCAAAACGTTCTGAGTGCGTATAACCTCAAAAATGTCCAACTTTACGACAGAGCTGTCAATTGCCGGATTGCAACACTAGGGTTGCCAAATCCCGAAACATAAGAGGCAACCCTCGTATTCTAACTCGATTCCAACCCAGCCGCCTTCAACTGGTCTTCGATTTAAGTAGTATTATATAATATTATAATATAATTGTATTTTTGTATATTCATTAATCCATTGTAATTTTAATTAATTTATTATTTATACATTAAATTAAATGCAACTGAGTTGGTCGAAACAAAAACGACGTAAAGGTTACTTACGTAACACCAGCATCATCGGCATCAATCGCGATCCTACGCAGAATTAGCACGGAAATCAGAATCTTTCAGTGTTCCTCATAGCGGGCGACCACCCCCAGTAACTATACATCAACGACCTCGTCAAGCTACCTCGGTTAAATCAAATAGTGTGGGACCTGACCACGCTCGGCGTTGATGTGCTGCGGTTCTTTTAAGCTTACCCGAAGAACCCCCCATTATTACAACCCAACTCCCATTGTTTCCCGCCAATGCAATTGCATTGGCACCTGAAAACATTTCCTTTTCCAAGGACATTTGATGTCCTCCTCCTCCTTCACTTAAAATTCCTAAAAAGAATTCTTTAATGTGCATATGCATCATAAATCCCAAACCATTCGCCACCCTTTGTCATAATTAAAATGCAATGTCGGACAGCTTGTTTTTACAGCTGCAACAAACCGACCAGCGATTCGTTTGTTCAATCGACAAATAATTACCGCATTACCGAATTTCCTAAATACAAATAATCACCAATTTCGTGCTTTGCCACAAACGAATTAATTAATTATTACTGCATATACAAATGCAGACAAGGGATTCGTTTCTTCCACCGACCCAAGATACGATATACAATTTTCATTGTATAAAGTATCCCAATCCATTAGCACCTTTTTCTAATGGCCATGCGTTTTTTACGCAAGGCCATCACTCATCCAAGACTTTTATGATGCCCTTGTCCCATCTTTCGTTTTAGCACCATTTCCTCGATGCATTGCCGTATATTTATATAGCCGCAATGCACATCGTAATCAATGATCTATACGATCCCCTTATCTTTCGATTTTTCAGCTTCGTTGCCCATGGCTTTGTGCATGAAAAAACCAATGTAATCTTCACGATCACACATACACCCATACCACCATGATCTCCATTACGAGATCTAGTTTTCTATACCACACAGAGAGACTTTACGTTTCTCTTGTGGTAAGTAAAACATATCCTTAGCCGAAGAGGATATTCACCACCACCGAATCGAGGGTGAATCAAGAGCCAGATTCCAACCCTCGGTGAGTCGTCTTTCGCCCACCAGTGCGCACGCATTAACTTCTTTGATTCTTATTATCCCCCGCGGGGTGTGCACCCGTGCGGGACGTGTTCCTTATGCCGTCGAGTTTGTGATTCAATGTAAAAGACCTCCGAACAATTTATAACCAAAAGTATTCGGTGCCGAATCAATCGAATGAAAACAAATAATGTGCAACAAACCGCGTCGCAAGTTCAAACCTTAAACCATCTAAATTTATCAACTGTGTTAAACGTTAACCCTGTTCATTTTGTCGCAGTATTAGAGTAAATTAACATTAAAAAAAAAACAATAAAAACAACCACCACCACCAATCTAGTGTGTTTTAATGTATTTTAATGTGTTTTCCTTGCTCTCAGACTTACAGCATTTGTTTTTCTTTTACCTTTCATTCCTGTTTGGTCGGTGAACAATTCTTAGTGAACTTCAAGTGATGGTGAGGGTGGAAGTGAAGCCGGTGCCGTATGGCGGCGCACCATACCGCCACGATCACAGGTGGTTCCAAATGACCGGCGTCGATGTTTGAATTCGCGAAGACATTACCTTTATCTTTTGAATTGTGTCTCGCTGTCCGTCACTAACGGGGGAAAAAAGGAGGAAGCGAAGTTATTGCTGACAGCCCTTGCCATTGACTAGAAGGGCCGCGCATCAGTTGGGCACTCAAGGAGTTTATTGGTCACTCTGTCGTTGTAAGCCTTTTTCGCGTTATCAATCCCCTGGTTGCAAGAGTTTCTGATTCTAACAAAATTCGTTCTGTTGACTTCGGTACAATTGAGTCGCTATTGCTTAAAAGCGCTATTTGTTACCGCTGTAATCGGTTCGTATTTTTTATTAAACCAAGGCTTATGAGGTGAGCTTCGTTTGATGGAATGTGGAATGTAGGACTCCATCCCTTGGAGAATAATCTCGGTGACCAACTCCACGCATGCGTTAACATCGGAGTCTTCAAAGCATACATCCGAAAGGAAAGGATACGAAGAAATCTCACAAGTCGTCCCAGTTAACAGCACCATACCTCCATACGTGGCGAAGCTTCTTAGATCGGTTATTCGCTTGAAATGCACGTGGTTCCGCGACCGATACCAAGCAGTGATCTGGGTTTCCCAGTAACCCAGCAACTGTCACGGTATAAATGCTCGTCTCGGATGTCAAAAATAGATCCAGGGTGTTCCCATAATCACCTCGAGTTCCTCCACGAGTTGAGTCAAATTGCGGCTAACAGAGAACATCTCCGCTAGCCTCCAAGCTCCGTCAGTTCTGCTAGAATGTACCAACCAACTGGAAATGTGTACATTAAAATCGCCAAGGAGGACAATTTCGGCAGTCGGGTGGTTGATCTGTATTCAGTCGACGGTACAAAAAATGTCTATTGTCATTTGGGGAGCGGTAAAAACAACAAAGAAATTTAACAGAATTCCTTAGCACGGCCCCCAACCACCTGATGCCCACGTTATTGGGTTCTAATGTCTCCATCCTCTGGCAAGTCAGATCGGACCGCCTGAGGACGCAGATTCCACCTTTAAAACGGAATATCGAATGCAAGTCGTACCCTGAACAATAAAGATATGTCGAATCAGTTAACGAATCGACTTGGGCCTCACTTAGGGGAAGGATATCAGGTTTCGTTGTTTGCAAATATTGGTGGACGGCGTTTACATTCGTATTCATGAAGCCGATGCCCCTGATGTTACAAAATGCCGTTATCAGTCGAACATCGACAGAGCCTCGAGAACGAGCCCGATTATGCGATGACGAATTTCTTAAAGTTCGGTTATTTATCATAATATCTGCGTGATGTTCCCTCGGAGACCCGAATGGGAGACTAGTTTACCTTCGGAATTCTTTATCTCAGAAGGTACCATCAAGACTTACCTCCGTGTCAGTCCGGGCCGTCAGCCGAAGCATAGTCGAAAATTTCCCCTGACGATATCGCGGAATGTACAGTATCACCTAAACCAACGTTTTTTCGAACCGGGCCATCAGCCAAGCTCCGAAAGATGGCCAGGAATTTCTCTCCGCCATTTCACGGAGACCATAGCTTGATGGGGTGGTATTTCACCGGGCGACAGGGCATTGAGACCCCACCTATCGCTCAGCCTTTAGTCGCATCTTACGACAAGCCGACCTAGCTGTGAGTATATTCGAATGCCCTACTCGCAGGGCCTCAACGCTGCTTATTCAACGGTTATCCTCAACACTGATTATTCAACAGTTATCGTCAACACTGTTTATTCAACGGTTATCTTCGACGCTGCTTATTTAACGGTTATCCTGGACGCTCATCACAAAGGATGCATTCCCAATAAAAAGAAAAGATAAAAAATGCCTCAGCACTATACCTTTCGTTAATTAATAATTATCAGCTGGCTGATAAACCAGAAAATCTATAAAAGATCATTACGTAGACCGCAGTACTTTGATTGGTGTCATTGAACTTTATCACCCTACTCACAACCTTAAAAAAAAATCGAAAACATATCAATTACAAACAACATATTAATGCAGCTAACAGTGAAACGAATCTTGCAAATCCGTGTATTTAAAATCTGCTTACACGGATAATAAAGAAAATAATTATACGTGTCTTGAGAACACGGACTTTAAGTTGGCTTATACTAATTACACGAATTCCGTGTAAACGTATTTGGTAAGTACAATACACGCAGACTATAGTTCTAACTTTTCTCCCCTTTGGCAAGATAGATCAAACCGGATAAAAACACAGACTCCACTCCTAAAACGAAAACTGGCATCTTAGTGATGTCCTCGCAAATGAAGGTACATATGTGGGCGCTCAGCACAAACCACAACCTCAACGCAGTCGGCGCAAGCAAGGACTCACACCGAGAGCGGCTTTCGACTAATTAAGTCAAGCGCAATTCGGTCACCCTCACACGTAAAAGAAAGTTATGGCTGAATTGGGGTGGAGTCGACGCGGCACTACGTGGGTCTGGCTGACACGTAGAGTGGAAAACAACGCAGGATTTTTCCGGCCAATTTCGTGTGACACACACATGTGTGGATAACTGGCGGAAATATCAACTCACTTGCAGATCATTCGCTGCCGAGGCCGGACGCCTTTGGTAGCCCCGAAATCACCAGCAACCGCCTGCAGCCTTCCTCGACGCCAACGCCAAAGACATCGACGCTCAAGACCGTTTGGGGGTCAGGATCCCAAAGTGGTGCCCCCGAAAAAAAATTAGACGAACACGCCAACACGGAGCTCCGAGGAGGAAAGCTGAACGGCACCGGAAGCAACCAAACAACAAAGGACTTAATACAATTAATACCTTTCTGGCGCAACTACCCCCACGCGTGGTTCATTCAAGCCCAGGGGATGCTTGCAATGAACGGCATCGTTGGCGACGGCCAAAAGTTCTTCCACGTCCCGCGACACCAACACAATCGACGACCTGGCCGACTTCTTGGCCGGCCCATCAGCAGCGAACAAATACAGGACGCTTAAGGAAAGCATCCTACATCGCACAACCGACTGCGAAGAGAAGAGGCTCCACACTGTGCTCACATGGCTCCAACTCTTCGACATGAAACCTTCGCAAGTGTGGCGGAAAATGAAGGCCCTCGTTGGGACACGGATCGACGAGGGAGCGCTGCTGGTAAATTGGAAATCACTCCTACCCCAGATTGTCCAAAACACCCTGAGGATTTTCAAGCCCCAAGCCACAGAACACTTAATCTCCGTGAGGGGCGAGCTCGTCGACAACCGCCTTGAAGTCATTATGGTGGTCGGAGACAGTAAAAGGACCCAGCACACACACGCCCTGCGGATCGACGTATTGGAAGCAGCCGTCACACAACTAGCGCTCAACCGCCAGCCGCCCAACCGAGATAACCACAGCAGGCGACAACAGCAAAGCCATCCAAGATCAACACCGGCACACAGGACACACGACAGAAATGAGCTCAGAATTCAGGCCCAATGGTGCTGGTACCACCGGAAATTCGATGCCGGGGCTCCCACCCGTAAACCACCCTCCGTATTCATAAGGTCGGGAAACTGACACGCCCATGAAGTTAGCAGAGGTGTGCACCAACGACGAGTTTTACCCGCTCCTACACGACTGGCACTCCCACACCAAGCTCTTAGTCGACATGGGCTCGGTCGTTTCGCAGCTGTCCTGACTGGCGAAAAACCTCCAGAGACAGGACCGGATTCTATACGCAGCCAACTTGGCGCACATATCCACCTACGAACAGCAACGACGCTCACTGGATCTGGGTTTACGACTTCACCATCGTCGACGTCTTTCACGCCATACTGGGCGCGGACTGCCTACGAAAACACGGACTTATGGTCAACGTCAAGAATCAACGTCTAATCGACCCACCCACTGACGTGGCGTGGGGCGAAAACATCGCCCCAGCAGCACTGCACTCAGTCTCCACTATCGTCGGCCCTCTCGTAGCACAACGATACACGGATTACTCGAGAAATTCCGTGATGTTTTCGCCCCTAAGGCCGTCCCCGTTCAGATCCCCGGGCTAAAGCTAAGGCACGCCATCTGCGGCATAGGTCCGCCAGTCTTCGAACGCCCGCCCAGACTGAGCGGCGACAAGCTCGATGTCGCCAAAGAAACCTTCGCGAACCTCCTCGAGAAGGACATTCCTGGACGGACGTTGCTCGGACTCTATATGTACTCCTGGTAGCCAGTTTAGCAGATTCATATGCCAATGCGAACCCCAGTATTTCATTAGTCGTCTTCATTCCTGCTAAACAAACGGCTTGTTGCAAGTCCCGATGATGGAGTGCATTTATAAATGCATCCATTGCTACCTCGTACAGAAATTCCTTAATCATATTTGAATAAGACAAGGTTGCCAATCGCTCAATGTCTGCCTGCAACTGTTGAAGATTTTCTCCAGGTTTCTGCGTTCTGCTCCGTAGTTGCATGCGATAGACCTGCTGCATGTGGTTGTCTCCATACCTAGCTTCAATGCCGTCTCTTACCGCTTGGAAATCTTTTTGCTTCTCTGCTGGTATGGTTTGTAGCAATTCTGCAACCGCCCGCGAAGTGACAAGATTAGTGATGTTGACTTCTGCTCATCCGACCACTTATTATAATTGGCCGCGGCGTCAAACTGACGTACAAATACGGAGAAGCGTCTCGTTCCATCGAAGGTTGGCGATTGCATCCTTGTATCTTTGTAGTCATGTTGATTGCTAGGCGATGTCTTATTTCTCTCAACACACTCAAGTCTCTTTTCGATTCGCGTTATTTCATCTGTGACTTTCTTGAATTCAGCTTCGTTTTTTAGATCCAGATTTTCTACTTCGTTTCGAATATCTTCCTTAAAGTGTTGAAGATTACATTTCATCCACTGCGTTTGGGCATCCAACTGTGCATTCAGATCTGCAGCTTGTGCGTCGAATTATGAATTTTGGGCATCCAATTTTGCATTAAATCTGCAGCTTGTGCGTCCATTTTTGTCATCATCATCCTGAACATCTCCGAAATGTCCAACTGTGGCGAACTTTTCTCCGTTACATTGGCACCACCTTGAACCGCTGTTTCTTCTTCATCCGGACAGTCTGGCACAATCGTAAAAACATATGTGTCGACATCGATACCCTCTTCCTCTATTGCTGCTTGTAGACGCAGTAGAAGAATTTGCGTCTGTCCTCTGCTATCCACATTCCGGTCCTGAAGTTCCTTCTTCAACTCAGGAACGCGAAGATCCTCCAAATGTCGATCTGACATCTTCACAACACACTTTCACAGGCTTATTTACTTCACCAATGATTAATCCCACTTCTGACACCAATTAGTCCTGTGAGTAGGGCGTTAGAATATACTCACAGCTAGGCCAGCTTGTCGTAAGAGGCGACTAAAGGCCGAGTGGTAGTCGGGGTCCCAACGCCCTGTGCACCCGGTGAAATACCACCCCATCAATCTTTAGCCTCCGTGAAATGGTCGGGAGAAATCCCTGGCCATCTTTCGGAGCTTGGCTGATGGACCGGTTCGAGAAAAGGTTGGTTAGGTGGTAGTCGGTCCCAAGGTGAGATACCACCCCGTCACGCTGTACATTCCGCGATATCGCCGAGAGAAATCTTCGACGGTGTTTCGGATGTGTGGCTGATGGCCCGGACTGACACGGGAATAAGTCATGATGGTGCCTTCTGATATAAAGAATGCCGGAGGTAAACTAGTCTCCCAGTCGGATCTCCGGGGAGGACTATGTCAGGGGGAACATCATGCAGATATCATGATAAATAATGGAACTGTGAGAGGTTCGTCGTCGCATAACCAGGCTCGCTCTCGAGGCTCTGCCCACGCTCGACTGGTGACGGCATTTTGTGACATCAGTGGCATCGGTTTCACCAATACCAATGTAAACGCCGTCCACCAATATTTGCAAACAACGAAACCTGATATCCTTGCCCTAACAACGACATATCTTCGTTGCTCAGGATACGACTTGCATTCGAGATTCCGTTTTAAGGGCGGAATCTGCATTTTCGCGCCGTCCAATCTGGCTTGCCAGAGGATGGAGGCGTTGGAACCCAGTAATATGGACATCATATGGTTGAGAGTCGTGCTGAAGAATTCCGTTAAATTCCTTTGTTGTCTTTACCGCTCCCCGAATGACGATCGACCGGCGACATTTTTCGAACATCTTTCATATACCGTCGACTGGATACAGATCAACCACCCAGATTCTGAAATTGTTGTCCTTGGCGATTTTAATGTGCACAATTCCGACTGGTTGTTACATTATAACAGAACCGACGAGGCTGGGAGGCTGGCGGAGATGTTTGCTGTAAGCCACAACTTGACTCAACTCGTGGGGGAGCCAACGCGAGTGCCGGTTGCCCGAGGCGATTATGCGAACACCCTGGATCTGTTTTTGACATCCGAACCGAGTATTTATACCGTAGAGGTTTCTGCGCCACTGGGAAACTCAGATCACTGCTTGGTATCTGTCGCGCAAGTACTTGCATATCAAGCTTCGCCATATATGGAAGTATGAGGCTGCTAACTGGGACGATTTGTGGGATTTCTTCACATAATTTCCATGATCCGAGGTGTGCTTCGGAAACTCCGATGTTAACGCTTGCGCGGTGTCGGTGTCAAAGATTCTTCTGGGGATGGAGATGTATATTTCACATTCCATCAAACGAAGTTCGTCTGATAAATCTTGGTTTGATATAAACTACTAGCTGATTACAGCCGCAAAAAATAGAGCTTTTAAGCAATGGCGCTCCAATCCCACCGATGCTAACAGAACGAATTTTGTTAGAATCAGAAACGCGTGCAACCAGGCGATTGATACTCCTTGAGTGCCCAACTGGTTCGCGCTCTTTCTGGTCAATGGCAAAGGCTGTCAGTGGTAACTTCGCATCCTCCTCTTTCCCTCCGTTGGTGACAGACAGCGGGACGTTAGTCACGAATCCAAAGGATAAGGCTAATGTGTTCACGAATTTATTTTCCGCGAATTCAAACCTCGATCCCGTCCTTTTGGAGCCACCTGTGATCTCGCCGATACAGTCTTCCATGCGGGATGAGAGATTTCGTCCGCGCACTATTCAACGCATTCTACGTGAACTGGATTGTAGGAAGGCAACCGGCCCGGACGGAATACCAGCAATAGTCCTTAAGAACTGTGCTCCAGAACTATCGCCGGTTCTTGGCAGACTCTTCCGCTTATCTTATGCACGGAGAACCTTTCCTGCCTGCTGGAAAATCGCTCGAGTTCAGCCAATCCCAAAGACGGGAAAAAAGTGTCTCCCACAAAATTACCGTCCGATAGCATTACTGTCTATTTTATCTAAGTTATGGAAAAAGTCATCAATATTGAGTTGGTTAAGTATTTGGAGTGCAACGGACTTCTGACTGATCGTCAATACGGATTCCGTGGCAGGTGGTCCACAGGAGACCTTTTGACACTTATAACCGATATATGGACATCTGCGATTAACGGCATGGTGAGTCAAGGGCGGTCGCATTGGATATCTCCAAGGCTTTTGACCGCGTCTGGCACGGGGCATTGCTGAGCAAACTTCGTTCATATGGACTTTCCCAACAGCTTTGCGACTGGACGAGGAGCTTCCTCGAGAATCGATCGATCCGGGTTGTTGTGGACGGCGAGTATTCGGATCTGTATCCGGTTAATTCGGGGGTGCCCCAAGGTTCTATTTTGGCTCCAACCTTGTTCTTGCTTCACATAAATGATTTGTTGGAAACAACCTATAACAAAGTGTTCAGTTTTGCGGACGATTGGACGCCTGTTTCCTCCTTTTCGAGTGATCGGCCGATTGGTGCATCTATGTCGCACCAGCTGAGATGTAGACAGATTGACTCTCTGAATCGGGATCTGGATAAAGTTCTGCAGTGGGGAAAGGCCAATCTTGTCGACTTCAATGCAGCGAAGGCCCAGTATACCACATTCACAAAGAAAACTTGATCATCGGTTCCACAGCTGATGATGAATGGCCGGGCCCTCGAGGCTGGGGAAAGTTTGAAATTACTCGGCGTCACGGTCTGTGGGAATGTATCATGGCATAAACACGTGTCGAGTATCACCAGGTCAGCCTCAGGAAAACTGAGTTATCTTTTTAGAGCCAAGAAATATTTTACTCCGGCCCAACTTCTTCTCCTATATAAATCCCAAATTAAACCCGCGCTCGAATATTGCTCTCTTGTTTGGAGCTCGGCTCCTAAACATACCCTCGACCTACTTGAGAGCGTACAGAGACGAGCGATCCGCCTGCTCGGGGACTCGGCGCTGACGTCGGGACTACAGTCGCTATCACATCGAAGGCGCGTAGCCGACCTCTGTCTGTTTTACAGATATTATCACGGGTACTGTTCTTCGGAGATTCTTGGCATTGTTCCACGCAATTCGGCTTATATGCGCTCCACAAGACAATCCGACGGATCGCACCCGTTTGTGGTGCATCTCCTGACGGCGCACATCCCTGTATCAGAACTCGTTCCGTTACAGAGCGGGGAAGCTGTGGAACTGCCTTCCCACGCGAGTGTTCCCGGAGCGTTACAATCTGCAACTGACAAAAAGAACTGCAACAGTTATTTGATGGCATCTCGGGGCGCCCATTCGGCGCTATAGGTTCACCTCTCCCGAGAGAAGTCTAATAAAAAAAAAAAAAAAAAAAAAAAATTGTAGCGAGCTTAGGGCTCGCTGGATTAATTATTTATAATAAATAAGAGCCGTTAAATCGATTTTGAATTAGTGTAGCACTTTATTAGTCCATTAATAACAACCGTTACTTTTACCGTACACTTAACGATTTCTTGATTTATCGCTTCCATACTTATCGCTTCTTTGGCTGCTTACTTCTTTACTTTTTACTTATCTTCCCGATCTGCGTGCGACGTATTTATACCGTTTATCCTCATTCTGAGTCGGCGTTTCATTTCCGTCCGTTCCATAGCCTCGAATTTTCTATTGCTCATAGTCTCCAGTTTTCCAGTCATCATCATCATCATCATCGGCACTACAACCTGGAACCGGTCTTGGCCTTATTTAGCAAGTCCTGAGGCTTGTTAAATTTTCCATAATGATTTGTTTTTTCCGGGCAAGGTCATTAGTCTTGCGCCAGAGGCTCCCCGAAGGGGAAACGAACTCCGGTCTCCCGCGTGACAGGCGGGTATACTAACCAGTATACTATTGAGGAGCCCAGTTTTCCAGTACTTTCTAGAATATCTAGTACTGATTGTCATATGCGTCACAATAGTGTATAGCGATATACAACAGTGGTGACCCCGAACAAAAAACCAGACGAACACGCCCACACGGATCAGGGCCCCAAACATACGTCAAGTAGTTTGACGAGTCGACCTGTGTCTCGATTAGGGCTAGAACACCGAATTTGCATTTTTTTTAAATGTGTATGGAAGGCATATGCTCTTATATCAGTGAAACCGAGGAATAGGGCAGCTGCCAAGTTTTGGACGGCAAACTGAGAACCAAAATCGAAGAGTCTTAATTCCCAAACAAAATCATAATTATATTAATTTAAAAAATGTACAATTGTTTATGATAATGTCCATAACCATTTTTTTTGTCTTAGAATTCTTTGTAGAAATTTACAATACTAAAATTCAGTTGATATTGCATACTTTAATTTTTATGTTTTAAGATCAAAAATACAGAAACACTATATTTGCGTCGCAAAAAACGTAGACTTTTTATAGCTGGTTACTGTACACCTGGCAATACCCGAGATATCAAGTTCCATGCGCTACCTAAATAACAAAATATCTCAAAACTTCTCATAGCATATAAACAAAACAAAACAACTCAAAACTGGCTCTCTGGTGAGTACCAATTCACACACCCATCCACACATCCCAAACTCAACCGACTTCTTACCATTTCTAATTCGCCTACGAATCATAAACACAAAACGAAATCGCTCACAACGGGCACATCACTCGAGTTGCGGCCCAATGAAACCGTCCATAAAAGTGTCTGGTCCGGTCGGTCCCGCATTCGAGTAAAATATTTGAGTGCGGTATGAGGTGTCCGTCGCTGCTGCGGTGTTCGTCAACTGACCAGGAACCACAAAATTAGCAAAAATATTCACTTCAAAACGGTTACCCCGCGACATCCGTGCAGAATTCCGATACTTCTCCATCACGTTAAGTAAATTAATTGTGCGCCCCATCGCCACAGAGGATCCGAAAATCTGTAAAGTAAAAGATCCCACCTCGGGGTTTCGATTGAAAATCTCATCGGATTGATGCACACACTCCACCCTTGTTGGGGGTATTTTGTCGGGATCTCGTACGCTCTAAGTGGAAATACCATTGGCCCCCTACTTCCGTGAGGTTCCCCGAACCGAACCTACAAATGAAGCAAATTTCTACGTGAGATTTGTTCTTCTCTATTATTATTTTTTCGCTTTTTTTTGAATAGAGATTTAAGTGATTTTAGTGTCTGCCCCAGGAGTTTGTGTCAAGTGAAAATTAAAAAAAGTGGAAAAGTTTGCGACGTAGTCGAACATATCTGGAAAACGTTTTGGAGTCATCTTCGTTTTTTTCAAGAAGTCGTATACGGTAAGTGGAAATTGAGATGTGAAAATGTTATTGGTACTGCGGGAGCAGCCCACTGTGCAGAGACGTTAATTTCAGTTTCAAGGATTGTGCCTTTGAAATTCCCGGCTGGGGAAAATGAAAGGAAAAAGGAAAAGCAATCAGCAGGAGTCGAAGGGGAGGAACGAGCTGAGCACTGCAAGTAGATTGTACTATTTCGCCGCGTTGCGCGGCGAAAGCAGGACACGTCGGTCCAATTGCCGGGTTTGTCTTCCCTTTTGACCTCGTGGTTTGTCATCTGTGCTGCCCTTTGTTGTTATTCTTTCGTTTGCGTTGTTTTTGGTTCGTGGAGAGTGTTCTACGGCAAAGTTGCTGCTTAGGATGCAGGGATGTTTTCCCTTTGCAGGAATGTCAGTTGCGAGTGTTTTCCTATTAAAAATTGTAATTGGTGAATCATGGGAATGGAGGAAGTGCATGTTACTGATAAAGTTTGACAGATTGTTTTTTTTTGGAGTTGTATTTGGCGCCATAATTTCGAACGGTTTAGGAAAAGATTTTTTTACATGCTTATCAATTAGTTATCAGTTGCAGATATTTACCACTTCCTTAAAGACTGGAAATTTCGTCGTTCTAAGGTTTGAACATATGATCCTTATCACGCTGTTGTAAAATCTTAACCTTCGTATTAATATATTATACTAGTCAATGAGATTCCGTTTTTTTTACTGCAGGTAAATACTAGATACAAGTCGTTGAGCTGAATAGTTGGGAAAGGGGTCAAGGTGTTTGCCTATAGCCGGTTACTTTTTACACACTCCTAACACTGATGGTATTCTTTGAATATAGGGCTGTAGGAAAAGCAACTTATTGTGGACTTCTTGGAATTCCGGAGCATATGGTCCTTCGTTTCTCTAATGAAGAGGTAAAGGAAATGTGGATCTTATACAACTCGCAGACTTTACCAAATTGATATATAAATGGCTTCTTCTATGTCAGATAAGTTCTTAAAAAATGGCTACATATTGCAACTCTAACTAAATATTGCACTATACGGGTTAGTAATTTATTTGTATTATAAATGTTGTCGTTTATTTGTATTATAAATGCTGTTGGGGAGGCAAGAGGCCGACTTTGGGGAGACAAGGACAAATATGTCCTCCATTTTGGTCCTTGGGCTCTGGTCATCTTGCGATAACCAAAATCACCCACATCCGTGAGGATGTTGGGCTCGGTCTCGATATATCTGAAAAGAAAGGGTGAATCTAAGGATAGTGTGGCAGGGTTAGTTCAAGTGTTCTCTAACTACTTGGGTGGCTAGATGGCGGGAAAGAAATCGTACAAGACCGGCGGGTCTGTGGCGGTTCCGCCAAACCCCACTGTACACTTACCTGACGAACCCCCATAACTACAACCAAGCCATCATAACTTTCTGCTAATTCAATCGCATTAAGCACCTGTAAATGCTTCACGCAAGAAATGACCAAATGTATTTAGCTAAAAGCTTCTGGAAAAGAATTCTTACCTTCATTCATTAATTCGAATTAAAAATTTCCTATAAGAATTCTCTCTGTTGAGGTGCTATATTTGGAATTAAAAGGGTTCGCTTACCTCCTTATAGTGTGGGTCGTTGGGTCATCTCCTTTTGTGATGATCTTCTGGACGGCCGTTTATTGGTTGAAGTTGATGGCGTATAAAGGTGTGCCCTCGCAACTTCCTTCTTTTGTGTGTGTGGGCTTCCGGACGTGGGGCTCGGTCTTCGTGAGCTCCTTGGCAGGGAATGGCGGAGTTTCCTGTTTAGGCACCAATGGGCACTCCTCGCGTCTTCCAGTATATTCTTCTCCCTTTGGTCACCGGGCGCCGCTTTCTCTGTCGTTTTGGGGGACCGGATCCCGTACTGGGGTCCGCAATACCTTGTTAAGATCTCTTTTTGTTTTGTACTTCCCACCGGTGGAATGTTTCGCAGGGAATTAAAAGATTCGATTTCAGCTTTAAGTTAAATTTTCTGTTTTATTTCGCCTCTCCAGTTTAAGCTTGATACATTGTGACCCGACATTCGACCATAGTCTCGGCCTTCTAGAACTTAACTCATCGACCAGCGGTTCGGTCTCTGAAACCTTAACTGATCACGAAATTAAAAAAAAAAAAATGGTTGGCGAGTGGGTCGACTTTAGCGAGACAAGGACAGATGTGTCCTTCATCTTGTCTCTGACTTCTGGTCATCTTGCGATAACCAGAATCACCCACACCCGTGAGGATGTTGGGCTCGGTCTCGCGATATCTGAAAAGAAAAGAAAAAAGTGGGGGTATCCGAGGATAGTGTGGACAGTGTTAGTCCAAGTGTTCTCTAACTACTTGTATAGAGGGATGGTAGGAAAGAAATCGTACAAGACCGGTAGATCTTGGGTGCGGTAGTAAACGCAGATCACGTCTTTGCCGTCTGATAATCTGCGCTTTGGTCGGTGTATATGTTTGTGTTTATGCCGTCTTGTACTGTGCGTTCGTGTGTGTGGTTTGTTAATAGTAGACCCTATGGAATGGATCCAGGAATCCTCTATTATAGAGGGGAATGTTGTTGGGAAGGGTGCTTTCTTCAGTTTTGTACTGAAGAAGAAATAGTGGGGGGTTGATCCTAAGAGATCGAGAGAGAAGGGTCAAGAACGCAAGAGTCCCGTACAAGTGGGTTCTCGCTGTTCTGAATGCTTTCGAGGTACTTGTATGCTAATTGAAGCAAGTACTCGTCGATAGGGGTAATGGAGGCGCCTTCGTATAGGTGAGAGTTGGGGTAACGGCGACCGTCTTGCATCTTCTGAGGAGTTTCCTTTCGAAAACTCGAAGTCAACTGATCACGAAATTAAAATGCGCCGTCCTTTTATACTTTTTTATCGTTGAGATATGTCAACGTTTTCATTGTCAAAATTTCAGGAAGCGTACACAAGGTTTTGTGTGCTTCAATTCGAATTGGGTTCTGGGTATTGACTAGGGGTTTAGTTGAATAAGTTCCTGGAAGGAAGATCGTGAAATGCATTTTGAGTTAAGTATTTCATGATGTCAGGATTATTGGGAATTGAATCAATGTACGACAAATTAACTTTCGGTTTAATTTATCGCTCATATGTTTCTATATGGAATTTGGATTTGGATTATAGGAAGTATTAAGAATTTGGGTGGGATTATTGGTAATATTGGGGATTTGGGTGGGAGTAGCGATTTATTATCGCCGTATCTCCAAACTCCATATAATGCAACCGCATAATCAGGGAATCTTAACCTTGAGTTGGCTATTCCCAGCCTCAACATGTGTACAATAAATTTACCTACATACACATTGGCTGGCGACCCTTTTACCCAACGATAAACAGTCCAACGCAGTTGCATATAATTAGGGCAATAGACGCTAAAACTAATTCCCTAGCATGTACCATGTACAAACAAAAGAACGCTGTCCTTCAGCAGCTATTCTGTCGATACGACAAACAATTCAAACCATTCAAGTATTCCAAATACATCTACCATCTAATGAATTGCAACTTGTTTACTCAGTTGAACTCTCAGATCATAAATTCCCTTTGTCCTACATATTCCTGGATCCGTTTACCATTGACTTTCTCACATAAGCAAACACAAACCCAGTTAGCACCCAATGAGATTCGGTTTGTTTGCTTAGCCGAACTCACATCTCATGGATGCATATTATGCCTTTTCTTTGTTTCAGTTTCATTCTCATGGCCTTGTCCCATGAATGAACCAATGTACACACAATCATGTATACCACCATGATCTTTATTACGAGATCTGGTTTTCTGTTCCACAGAGAAAGACGTTTCTCCTGTGGTAAGTAAAAATATATCCTTAGCTGAGAGGACATCTACCACCACCGAATCGAGGGTGAATCAAGAGCCAGATTCCAACCCTCGATTGAGTCCAATTACATCCACCGACCACGCAGGTCGTGCCACTCCCGCTCTCCGTGGCGCTGCGGAGACGCGAACGCGCATCGAGTAGCTTTTCCTCCCAAGTTAATTGAATAGTCGGAGTTATAATGCGAAGCGTCTGGATAGTATGTGTATCGTTAACGTTTGAACAGTGGCCATAAGAGTGCTTGAATTGATATATTCCTAAGGTTCCAGGTGACATTTAATACACGTGTACGTTTGATTGATTACAAAAGATATCTATCAACTAATTAATAAAGAGAACATTTTGCCGACTAAAAGAGCATTCTGTGTTTTGCTTTATTTTTCACCTTTGGTGGACAGTGCGTTTTGTTTCTGGCGACTGTTATGTGCGTTTATTTTTTTCCTGTACTCCTGGTTGTGAACAAACGTGGAGGCGTTTCGTTCTTTTGTTCGGCGTAACAATCGGTGTAATATTTAGAGGAAGTAGTGGGTGGATGGTAGAATCAGCGTCCATGCCGACGCACAGACCATCTATCCCCACAGGTCTTGAGTGCGGTAGTAAACGCAGATCACATCTTTGGCGTCTGATAATCTGCGCTTTGGTCGGTGTGTGTGTGTGTGTGCTTGTGTTATCTTGTACTGTGCGTGCGTGTTTGTAGTGTGTCAGCAGTAGACCCTATGGGATGGGTCCAGGAATCCTCTATTATAGAGGAGAATGTTGTTGGGAAGGGTGCAAAACTGGAGAAGAAATTGTGGTGTTCCGATCCGAAGAGATCGAGAGAGAGAGAAGGGTCAAGAACGCAAGACTCCCGTACAAGTGGGTTCTCGCTGTTCTGAATGCTTTCGAGGTACTTATATGCTAATTGTAGTATAATAAGTACTTGTCGATAGGGATAATGGAGCACCTTCGTATGGGTGAGAGTTCGGGTAATGACGAGAGTTCGGGTAATGGCGACCGTCAGGCCCTCTTGGTACATCTTCTGAGGAGTTTTCTTCCGAAAACTCGAAATCTTTCCATTTGGGCCGAAGATATGGCGTATGATATTCCAGATCGGATTACCTGCTTATAGCAGAGAAGCTTAACTTTGGTGTCAACTTTGTTGCTCCATTTCAAGATGTTGTGCAGTTGCTTAGACCGACCGAGGCCCTTTGAAGAATGTGGGTCACATGTTTGGTGAAATTCATTTTTGGGGTATAGATGACCCCAAGATATTTCATCCTGTCCTGTGGTCTAATCGTAGTACCTCCTATTTGTATTCGGATATTCTGTGAATATCGAGAAGTAGGTTGGGAGTGTTTACTACTCAGAATGATAGCTACTGCTTTGGATGGGTTAAGTCGGATTTTCCATCAACTGTAATACTGATACAGCTCGCCCAGATGACGGTTGAGTCGATTTGTTGCGAGTTTAGCGCTTTTGGATGATGCGTATACTAGGACGTCATCCGCATAGCATATCTGGTTTACTCTCCCGTCCACAAGGCGAGGAATATCTGAGGTGTAGATATTAAATAAGATGGGGCCTAGAATGGAGCCCTGTGGTACGCCTGCAGAGGCGTTGAAAGTTCGATAGATCATATTACACAGCGTTCTACTAAGGCCAGTATTCAGTAATTTAAAAATGAGACCTTCGATCCACATCGTGTCAAAAGCCTTTTCGATGTCCAAGCTCGCCGTAATGGTGGTTTCTTTATTAAAAAGGCGCACAGAGACGTGGTTTTGAAATATGTTGAGAGCCATAGTGGTGCTGTGCGCTCTTTTGAATCCAAATTGGAAATCAGGTATTAGATTCCTGGCACTGATAAAGTTATTTCATCATCATCATCATCATCGGCACTACAACCGGGAACCGGTCTTGGCCTTATTTAGCAAATCCTGAGGCTTGGTAAATTGTCCATAATGATTTGTTTTTTCCGGGCAAGGTCATTAGTCTTGCGCCAGAGGCTCCCCGGTGGGAGTTATTTAGCTTCTCGTATACGAATTTTTCATATATTTTGCTGATGCAAGTGAGAAGCGAAATAGGACAAAAGCTTGAGGGGTGATACGTTGGTTTCCCAACTTTTGGTATTGGACAAACAATAGCATGCTTCCAAGTTTGGGGAAAGTACCCCATGTTGTAGGCATGGTTGAACAGAATGGAGAGCTTTATAATGAATAAAGCAGAAAGCCTTCGCAACGAGTGGTACGACATGTTGTCGATACCGGGTGACTTCTTGGGGTTTCGAGATTTAACTAGATTTTGTAGGGTATTTTGCGTGACGAAACCGTGACGGTTATAACCTGTGTCATCGAAGTATGCACTGCTAGATGGGCTAGAGACAACAATTGGCTCGTTAAAATTGTCTAGTTTATTTTGGACCTCTGAATTAATGATTGCAGTAATCCTGTGATTATTTTCAAAGGTCTCTCCGATAATATTTGCTTTATTGGTGTCATTATTAACAACAACACCGTTGTGTATGATTGGATCAGTGATACGATAAGCTTGATTTTACGTGAGTGAGCTCCTTTTGTATATATATGGTATTTACAGTGGTGGCAAAAATAATAGAAACAAGCTTGTCCTTCGACATTAATCGTAAAAAAAGGTATTTGGGAAAAAAAGAATTAAAAATATACTAATAGATTCGGTGCACCGTAATGCATAAAAGAAATACTAAATTTTTAATAAAAAAAACGAGAAATAGTGAAAAAAAATATTGATTCCGGTTTCCCTTGGATTTGCCTGGAAAAAATAATAGAAACAAATTAGTTTTTCTTCTGTGTTTTGGAAGAATTAATTTACAGTTAAAGTGTTTCATATCCTTTTAATGCTTAGTTGACTGGTTTTTAATGACTGGTTCGCATCTTCGTCCCATGGAATTGACTAGTTTGGTACAAGGCGCAGGTGGTATAGAGTACCATTCATCGTTTATTTTGGACCAAAGTTCTTCCTTATTTTTGGCTGTGCAGTCTCCAATCTTGCGGTTAAGAATGCCCCATAGGTGTTCTATTTGGTTAAGATCAGGGTACTGTGATGGCTACTCCATAACATCGACTTCCATTCGAAGAAACCGTTCTTTAGACAATTTTGAGGTGTGCTTGGGAGGAAACTCCAGAACCACGAACTGGAAGAGCTTGTGGCGTTTCCACCTAACGCCACTGCTTAACCCTTGCAGGTACAATAAGAAACTTTCCTAAAACACCTAAAACCATCATCATTCGCTAATGCAATTGCATTAGCATCTTCAAACATTTCCCCCAGGGGCATGCTTGCATTCAACGCATCATGTTCCTGAAGAACAATTCGGTTACGACATCATGAAACCGACATAAAAACCGAAACATGTCAATGCACATATCTCCCAAAGTATTTTACCGCACACGTGCATGGCATATTCTCCTTTTTATTTGCATACACGTCGGCCGGTCTTTCGACCGACGAGCATAATATAGCTAGCGACTGGCCGCCAAAGGAAACCGAATTTTCAATAATGTAAATATACACACGAGAATTCGGCCCTTTGAGACGCCATCATTATGTGCACGATCGGCATAGATGCTGTACGCAGTTGCTAATCGTAATAACATTCAAAATCCCTGTCTGCATGATGGCTTGCCTAGCTGCAACCACTTCTCTTGATATTTCCCTTTGTTTGATTTGTATATCCACGGTTCGCGTACTCATGGACACACAGCATGAGTGGCCGAGATGATCTTGGCGCGTGTGTTGTATTTTTTTTATGCTTTACTTTGTACACCACACACACTTTAAATAAAACACTGTGTGTTCTTTATTTCTTCCTTCATTAATCTTTATTTTTACTTAACTGGAGCATATATTACTCATTGTTTGAATTTACTCAGATGACACACTGTACCACTTTAACTCGAACAACATTAATATTTCTTTCAACTTATTGTATAACATATACTAGTCATGTCTTTTTAATTTTCTAAGTCGACACTCTGTACCACTTTAACTCGAACAGCCTCCTGACCGTCTCGGCCAACAATCAGAATCCAACTCCATTATCTCACCGTCTCGGTCGCGATTCAAAATCCAACCATCTCTAGTGGTTTCCTCATTTTTTCCTTTGGATGGGAATCTTTTGTTTCCTCCGGCAGAAAAAAAGGATCTCTCCTTTTTCCCGCCTGATCCATTTTTCAGTAGATCAAACACAAAAGAAAAATCAATAGTGCATCGTGTTAATGGACATTTCTGATTCCCTTTTTTTGTGTTGTTATGGTTTAGGCGCAAGAGTAATGACCTTGCCCGGAAAAAACAAATCATTATGGAAAATTTAACAAGCCTCAGGACGTGCTAAATAAGGCCAAGACCAGTTCCCGGTTGTAGTGCCGATGATGTTGATGATGGTTTAGGCGAACGTGCAGTTCATTTTATGGTGCCTGTTCTTTTCTTTAGCCGAATGGGCAAGGATCTCTTCCGAATGGGCAAGGATCTCTTCCGTTGTTGTTATTGTTTAGGCGAACGTGCAGTTCATTTTATGGTACCTGTTATTTGTTCTAGGCCAATGGGCCAGGATGTTCCTTGTGGGCAATGGTTTGGGTAAACAAACCTTTGAAGGATCATAAAATTGCAGACGTGCAATTTATGATTCTCAACAACTTTACTTGAAAGTTGGTCATCTGGTCCACAGATTTGGATCCAGGGGATTCTGCGTGTTGAACATATGGTTCGTTCTTTCACGTCTTGGATTCAACTTAAATTCAATATGGGCAAATTGAACGTGTAGTTCAATTGTTTGATATTGAATTGATGTCGCGATATTTACTGTATGCGCGATTAATGATGGAGCTTAGCTCCAAAGAGGTAGGTTTTATGATCTGAAGTGTCCAAGGGTGTATTTGTTTGGGTGCGAGGTGAGAAACAGGTCTAGTGTGTTGGCGGAATGACCTTCTATACTTGGACTCAGATAGAACATCAAATTCGTTAAAGGATGCGTTTCTTTCCAAATTTGGGCTTCTGTAAAGAAAGCAGTAATGTATGATATGCCTACGAACATGAAGTTTTAGCCACGAGAAATTAAATTCTGGATTGGAGCAGGGCCCATATTGTGACAGGAGCTAATAAGCAATATCACTTCGTATGTATGTAGCAAGACAAGGATGTAGAAAGAACAAAGGCACTAGGTTATAACCGAGTATAGTAAAATCGGGAATATCTGCATCAGTTATTACCTGAGTCTCGCTAAGTGCAAGGATAGTTGGTTCCAATATCACTTCGTGTGTATGTAGCTCCTCAATAGTATACTGGTTAGTATACCCGCCTGTCACGCGGGAGACCGGGGTTCGATTCCCCGTCGGGGAGCCCCTGGCGCAAGACTAATGACCTTGCCCGGAAAAAACAAATCATTATGGAAAATTTAACAAGCCTCAGGACTTGCTAAATAAGACCAAGACCGGTTCCAGGTTGTAGTGCCGATGATGATGATGATGATGTATGTAGCTAGACCACGATGTGGAAAGAGCAAAGGAACTAAGTTATAACTGGGTTTAGTAAAATCAGTAATATCTGCATCAGTTATTACCTGAGTCTCGCTAAGTGCAAGGATTGCTGGTTTCTTTTTTCCGTCGTGGGCAGACACAGGGGAGAATTTGCATCTTAGACCGCGAATGTTACACAGAGCCACGTGAAATTCCCGTTCCATTGAAATGGCCTGACACAGAAAACCAATACCGCCTCAGAAAAAGATGCTACTTAGACCCGGCGATAAATAAGCGAAAGCAACCACTACAGGTGTTATGCCCTTGTAGTAGGTGCCCCACTAGATCCGTGTCGAAATCCAGGTTACATCCCTTTCGTGACGAATATTACGCCACTTAAAACACCAAAAACCCTCCGAAGATTATAAATCAATCGAGAGTATCGATGCCTGAGTGACGCAACAGAGGTGCGTAAAAGAGGAAAAACAGACAAGGAAAGGAAAGGTTATGGGTTTTCCTGCACTGTACACTTCCACACAATTTTCACACTACGGCGCGAATACCATATATATTACTGCACTACACTTGGACGCGTTTGTGGTGATCCTGTGACGGTTCCGCCAAACCCCATGGCCCACTTACCTGAAAAATCCACATAACTACATCCCAATCGGCATAAATTTCGCTAATGCAATCGCATTAGCACCTTAAATGCATCACGCATCAAATAGATCAAATTTTATAACCTAAAAGTCCCTGTAAAATAATTCTTACCTTTCACGCATTTCTTCGCATATAAATTCCCTACAAGAATTCTTTCCATTATACGGGAGCATAAAACAAAACCTATTCGGTACCTTCGGTTGCTAATAAAATTCCAACCTTCCCACACCTGCGCCGCAATCTCCCCACAGCAAAAACATCTCCTTCCCAAGGATAATTAATGCTTTGAATGCATTACCTGGAAATGCCTGCAAAGAATTTTTCCTACAAGAGCATTCATACATGTATCAATGCATCTCTGCATTAGCGACTCGGAACCAAATTTCCAATTAGTGTAGATATTCACACTACAGTTCGATCCTGGCGTCGCCATAGATGCCATGTCCAATTGACACAGATGGTATATACAAACCGTCATTGTATAACCATCTAATCTGCATTGCAACTATCGCTACAGCTGCAAGCACTTTACCCAGAATTGCTTTTTTGTTTGAATCTCCAAACAAGAATCGACTTCGCGCATAGCCGCCGGATTGAATTCAAAGCATAAACAATGCAAATATAGAATCTGTTTCCCAAAAACGAATTTCGCTGCATATACAAATGCAAGCGAGGGATTCGTTTCGTCCACTAACCCATTAGCACCTTTTCCCAATGGCTATTCGCCTATTTACACAAGGGCATCACTCATCTAAGACTTTTATGATGCCCTCGTCCCATATTTGCTTTTAGCACATCTCTTCGATGCGCCTGTCTGCTTTGTTTTTCCATTGCCTTCGCGCATGAGTAAACAATACAGATCTGAACGATCGCATCAGATCTGGTTTTCTATTCCACCAAGAGAGACTTTACGTTTCTCTGGTGGTAAGTTAAAACATATCCTTAGTGGAGAGGATATCTACCACCACACCACCAAACTCACCCCAAACGAGGGTTGAATCTTTGAGTCTTATAACATCCGCCGACCACCACGGTTGTGCCGCTCCCGCTCTCCGTCACGCGGCGGAGAAGCGTAGGTCGTGTCGAGAAAGAAGTGTTTCATCTAGTATAAAAGTTATAAAAATCAATTTAATATTAATACCAAGTTCTAAGTAAAATATAAGAACCTTTTATAATAAATAAAAAGTGCGTTTCGATTATTTACTTCTCGTGGTGCCGATCGTTTAATGTGGACAACAAACGTGGCGGCGTTTCGATCTTTTGGTTCGGCGTATTTCTCGGAGGAACTTTTATGATGGAGGAGGAAGATGAACGGAGTGTCCGTGTTAGGCACAATATTTCCTCCCCGCAATCCGTTTGCTCCTCAATAGTATACTGGTTAGTATACCCGCCTGTCACGCGGGAGACCGGGGTTCGATTCCTCGTCGGGGAGCCTCTGGCGCAAGACTAATGACCTTGCCCGGAAAAAAAAAAACAAATCATTATGGAAAATTTAACAAGCCTCAGGACTTGCTAAATAAGGCCAAGACCGGTTCTAGGTTGTAGTGCCGATGATGATAATCCGTTTGTTTACTTCGGATCCCACAGAATACTTGACGCGTGAACCGATAGTGTAATTAGGGTATCTTGTGTTAAGAGGCAGAGGCGCATGTGCTGACTTGTCGGCGGTTAATTTAATGAAGGTTGTAACGTTCCGGAAACATTCGCGCGGGAAGGGAGTTCCGCAGCTTCCCCGCTCTGTAACGGAACGAGTTCTGATGCAGGGATGTTCGCGCCGTCGCGATTGTCTTGTGGAGCGCATATAAGCCGAATTGCACGGAACAATACCACGAATCTTCGAAGAACAGTACACGTGATAATATCTGTAAAACAGACAGAGGTCGGATACGCACCTTCGATGTGGTAGCGACTAGTCCCGACGTCAGCGCCGAGTCCCCGATCAAGCGGATCGGTCGTCTCTATACGCTCTCAAGTAGGTCGAGGGTATGTTTAGGAGCCGAGCTCCAAACATGAGAGCAATATTCGAGCGCGGGTCTAATTTGAGATTTATACAGAAGAAGAAGTTGGGCTGGAGTAAAATATTTCTTGGCTCTAAAAAGATAGCTCAGTTATACTGAGGCTGACCTGGCGATGCTCGACACGTGTTTATGCCACCATACATTCCCACACACCGTGCCGCTGAGCAATTTCAAGCTTTCCCCAGATTCGAGGGCCTGGCTATTCATCATCAGCTCTGGAACCGATAATCCACTATTCTTTGTGAACGTTGTATATTGTGTCTTCGTTGCTTTGAAGTCGAAGATCCTGATTCAGAGAGTCAATCTGTCTACATCTTAGCTGGTACGACGTTGATGCACCAATCGGCCGAACACTCGAAAAGGTGGAAACAAGCATACTATCATCCGCAAAACTGAGCATTTTGTTATCCGTTGTCTCCAACAAATCATTTATGTGAGGCAAAAACAAGGTTGGAGCCAAAATAGAACCTCGAGGCGTCCCCGAATTAACAGGATACATATCCGAACACTCGCCGTCCACAACAGCCCGGATCGATCGATTTTCGAGGAAGTCGCAAAGCTGCTGGGAAGTCGCAAAGCTGCTGGGAAAGTCCTTATGAACGAAGTTTGCTGAGCAATGCCCCGTGCCAGACGCGGCCAAAAGCCTTGGAGATATCCAATGTGACCGCCCTTGACTCACCATGTCCCTCAATCGCAGATGTCCATATATCGGTTATGAGTGTCAAAAGCTCTCCCGTTGACCGCCTGTCACGGAATCCATATTGGCGATCATTCAGAAGTCCGTTGCACTGCAAATACTTAATTAACTCAGTATTGATGACTTTTTCCATCACCTTAGATAACATAGACAGTAACGCTATCGGCATGTAATTTTGTGGGAGACACTGATTGGCTGAACTCGAGCTATTTTGCAGGAGGCAGGAAAGGTCCTCCGTGCATAAGATAAGCGAAAGAGTCCGGCGATGGTTTTTAAGGACTATTGCTGATATTCCGTCCGGGCCGGTTGCCTTCATCATCATCATCATCATCGGCACTACAACCGGGAATCGGTCTTGGCCTTATTTAGCAAGTCCTGAGGCTTCTTAAATTTCTGCTTGCCTTCATACAGCCGAAATATGATGGCATGTGACCGACTTAATATTGGTATGCACCGGAAATGTTGATGGGAGAAATAATATATAAGGACAGAATTTCTGAAGAAAAAATATGATTCAATTAGATCACAATCCGCATTCCTTCTCATTTTTATTTTTGGCAGAAACCTACGGCATTCGTTTCCTGCCCATCGATTACACTCTTGTTGACTTTTAGCAGAAACCTATGGCATTCGTGCCATGTCTTATTTGTTAAGCGAAGGATCTCACTTTAGGACTTTCCACCCCTGCCAGAAACAGTTGGATTCGGCTCACGGTGTCTTAATTACTCTGACCCTTTTCTTACTCTACATCTAAACAACTTCTCCTCAACGTGGCGATCGTGCAACTTTTACTCTACACAATTATCCACATGAAAAGTCAAAGTGAGCGTTAAGCTGCCGTTTATTGCATCACTAAGAAAAAAAGGATGGCGTAGACCAGGGCGCCCAGCGGCTGGGAGTACCAAACTGGATGACATCGGCTCGAAATCGGGACCGGTGGAGAGGTTTGCCAAGACCGGATCCCGGTTGTAGTGCCGATGATGATGAAGAAAAACCCAAATAATTTAAAAACACTGCGGATTATACTCGGCACATGTAGTGCTTTACTGATAGGTTATGAGGTAAGGAATCACCCTCCCAAAGGGAAATCCTGTTCACTCTCAAATGCTAGGAATTCGGCTATTTTTCTAAGTAATGTTGCGTTTTTGGAATTAACAAGGGGCTTAAGCTTTCTTATTACCAATTTCCTGCACAAAAGCGTATAAAATTATAATAACTGTACGTAATTTTGGCCATTTCCAGTTTTAACAATTTTTCTGGCCAAAACTTTTGATTAGTCATTTACAACTGCAACACTATTGAAGAATACCAATTCTTTCGAAAATAAAATTGATTAATCATACAGCCGTTGATTATACGACCGTTACTTAAACGTATCTGCTCATAAATAAAATTGTTTATACCTCATTTCAAAATTTTTGGCAACATTCATTTGTTGCTTGTAAATCATCGCAATTTTCTATAAATGGATTCTCTATGAATGGATTAGATTAGTTAAATATATATTATTGGTTTCGAAGGAATCTTCGTCTAAATTAATCGGGAAAGGAATCCCATCTTCCAAACACTTAACATTGAGCTTGTTAACTGTTTGAACATAATTTAAATATTTTACGGCATATTCTTGTAGCTACTTCATAATGTATGCGGATGATTTTTATGGAGTCGTTTCGAGAAGATGGCCTCCAGTTCGATATTTGGAGAATAACCCGTTGGCCTTACGTGCTTATTTTTTACATAATCAGCCAATATTTTATTTATGTAAGCAGAGCCTATACGGATCTTACCATTCAAACGGATAATAAGGAATAATTAAAAACGAAAATGCCCTAAAATGGTAAAGTTGTTATGGGAATAGCAATTTAAACGTTTGTCTGTTGAAGAAATTAATAAAGAGATCTCATCAATTTCATAGTGGTGAGAATGAAAAGGATCGGAGAACTCACTTTGGCGGTAATAGTCAATTTTTGATTTCATAAAATCACACTAGAATGCCACATGTGGCGCCTAAATTGTTCTTTAAATCGCCATAGAAAAGGTATAGTGATGGTTTATGTGCGTGCGGCTTGACTAACTATTGCAGTGATGTAGTACTTTATGCCATAGGTTGTTGAGAGCTCTCTCCAAGTCAATAAAATTAACTTGTATTTGTGTCATTGTATGCATGCATGATTTCAGTCCAATTGCCTTAAAATCAAACTAGTTATTCAGGCTTGTTGATGACCTTGACGAATACGTTACTCACACCCAGTGGTAAATTTATCGATCGTGCTATCATTCAGTTAGTGCTGTGTTTCCTCTTATTCGGGATAGTTTGTACAATCGCCATTTTTCAACACGTCAGATGAAATGGGCGTTCTTAAATAGCTACACATTTAAGTTTATTTTGGCGGGCAGCATCTTTTAATGAGTTTGGCGGAAGGCCCCCAACCACCTTGTTATGATTATTTAACAACAGTTTAATATTAATATATATATAGTTAATATAGTTGATATGATTAATATAATTTAATTTAAATTAAGAGTAAGTTGGGGGATCCCACCACTGGATTGTATCCCTGACGGATTTGATACAATCTCAGCTGGTGGTAACCGGCTGCGCCAAAATTGTTATGCTTATTTAACAACAATTTAATATTAATATATATAGTTAATATAGTTGATATGATTAATATAGTTTAATTTAAATTAAGAGTAAGTTGGGGGACTTACGTGTCTTTAGTCGACCGTTGAGCGGTCGCTATGTGTTGTTTGATGTGTTGGTTGCTGGTTGTTTTCTTCGACAGGGTGCAGGGGGCGTTGAAGGGCTGCTCCCCTGTTCAGGTTCCGTTGGTTGGTTATTTAAATCCACCAACTCTAATGTGGATTCGTTATAATTGAGTTGTAGAAAACTAACACAAGAATCAATTTGCTTTGGATCTGACAAGGATTCTAGATCTGGATTATTAATAACTTGATTCTTTTTAACACTCTAGACACTGAAGTTCCTTAATTTCTTTCGGTACACACCATCGATTGTCGTTCTTACAATGTAGTTTATGCAAATTAGCTACTTCGCGAGCTGTTCTCCTTTTAGAGGTAGAGAGGGGAAACTAACGTAGGGGGATTAGTGGATGTTAGGGGGACCTGGACGCGAGGTAGGTCCGTAACATCCTCTATTGGACTGGAATAATAATAATAATAATAAAAGATATTAATAATAACAATAATAATTAAAAAAAAATAGCAGTAATAAAAATATGATCATCATCATCATGGGCACTACAACCGGAATCCGCTCTTGGCCTTATGTAGCAAGTTTCTCCACCGGTATCTGGTCCTTATCCGAGACTTGTTAAATTGTCCATAATAATTTGTTTTTCCGGGAAAGGTTATTAGCCTTGTGCCAACCTTTCTAAGGATGTCGCTGCATGCATTGGTTAACTACTTGGCGGGTGCCCAAATAGCTATCCAGGGGTATCAAGGATCATCCTCGCCTTCGCCGGGTTGAAAGCAGAGACTTTGCCCTGTATGTTCGCTCCCATCATCATCATCATCATCGGCACTACAACCGGGGATCGGTCTTGGCCTTATTTAGCAAGTCCTGAGGCTTGTTAAATTTTCCATAATGATTTGTTTTTCCGGGCAAGGTCATTAGTCTTGCGCCAGAGGCTCCCCGACGGGGAATCGAACCCCGGCCTCCCGCGTAGGAGCCTTAAATACATGTATATATATGTATATATAAGTATATCTATTTCTATTATTCTATTTATCGGCCTGTAGGAACCCGGAAGTTCATGACCTCACCGACTCGACTCCGCCATTGTTCCCTGTCCTGTGCGCTCTCTTTCCACGTTCGACCATCCCACCCGATCTATTCGAGGTCCAACCTTACATTGTCCTCCCATCTCCGTCGCGGCCGTCCTATCGGTCTCTTTCCCGTTGACTTACCGTCAAGAATTCTATGCACGGTCCTATCGTTGCCCATTCGCGCCTCGTGCCCGGCCCATCTTAATCTTTGCGACTTGATTACTCTCAATATTGTAGGTTTGCGGTATAGCTCTCCAATTCGTGGCTGTGGAGTTTCCTACATTGTCCTGCCTCCTCGTCATATTTGCCGCCAAATATACCCCTTAAAACTTTATTATCGAATACGCGGAATTTGTTTTCTTCCCGTTTTGTGAGAGCCGATGTTTCGCATCCGTATAGGACAATCGGCATGATTATGGTTCTATAGACACGGAGCTTTATATTACATAATACCAGTTTGGATTTCAGCAGTTTACTGACTGCATGCCAACTAGCGTTGCCGGAGTGTAGTATTTTGTTAATTTCCTTCGACATTTACTGGCCGACAGTATTGTTCCCAGATATTTAAATTCTTTGACATTTTCGAATATCTTGCCCCTGGTGTTTATGTGTTCTCTGAGGTCCACCTGCTCTCGACGTAATCATGTATTTTGTTTTGTCTTCATTTATTTCTAGGCCCACCTCTTCTGTCGCTTGCATGATGTTTTCACAGTTTTTACTTACAATTTCCGGATTATCGCCCAAAACAGCCATGTCATCCGCATATGCGAGCAATTGTGTGACCCCGTTCAAGGATGATCCGGCCATGTTGTCGCTAAAGAGGCATGATGAGAGGCCATCGCCCTGTTTTAGTCCGTCCCGGATTTCAAATGGTTCTGAGAGGTGGTTTTCTATTCTAACTCGATTTGAATGAGGGCGGCATATTTTTTCGGGATTCTCAGCTCAACCACAATATGGTAGAGTCTTTGCCTTGCGACTGAGTCGTAGCCTTTTTTTAAGTCAACGAACAGTTGGTGAACCGTCTCTCCGTATTCCCACTTCTTTTCCAATAGTTGCCTTATTGTGAACATTTGGTCGCTTGTTGACCGGTTCCTACGGAATCCCCATTGGTAGTCTCCCAATATTTCTTCTGCGTACGGTGTGATTCTTGCCAGTATGACATTTGTTAATATTTTGTATGTGGTTGGGAGCAATGATATTCCTCTGTAATTGTCGCAGTCAGATCTGTCGCCTTTTTTGAAAATGGGGATGACTATTGAGGTTTCCCATTCTTCCGGAATGACTTCCTTATCCCATATTGTTTTGATGACTTGGTGGATCTTTCGAGCAGCTGCCTCCATGCTTTACAAGCTCTGCCGGCATGGAGTTGAGTCCGGGAGCTTTGTTGTTTTTCAAGCGATTTATTGCCTCTACAACTTCGTCGAAAGAGGGCTATGGGATCTGAGGCTCGGCTGTATGTACGTCTGGTGCGTTTATTTGTGGTTGATGGATGCGCACATTGAGCAGGTTTTCAAAGTACTGCTTCCTTCTTGTCACGAAATTGTTTGTTTCTGTCACCAGACAGCCGTTTGTGTCTCAGATTATTTTGGCTCTCCCTCGGTATCCGTTTCTAATTGAATTTATGCCGGCATACATACCTCTGATATTCTTTGCTCTGGCATTTTCTAGGATTTTTTCTATCCGAGTCTTCTCCCATTCATGTTTTTTGCGTTTGAAGAGTCTCATCGTCTCTTTCCGAATAATCGTATATTTTTCTGCATTGACATCATCACATCCTTCTCAGTGGATCACTCTGAGGCGTTTACGTTGTTTCATCTTTGCCTTGCACTCATCGTCAAACCAAGGCTTGGACTTAATTGTTTTCTTAAATCCTAATCCCTTTTGAGCTGTTTGTTTGTGTCTCTGATCGATGCCCAGATTATTGGTTTCCTCTTCCTCACTACTCTCATTCTCTAGGATGCTAAATCTATTCGTTAGTTCGTCTTGATATTCAGCCCTTTTGCGCAGGTATTTTAGTTTATCAATGTCGAACTTTTGGCTCGTCTCTCGTGACTGCCCATGTCGGTTTGCTGCGAGCCGACTTTTACTTTTGCCCGTCACTAGAAGATGATCGGAGTGGCAATCTGCTCCTCTATATGATCTTACGTCAAGGATATTCGAGTGGGGTCTTTTGTCTATGAGGAAGTTGTGGCGTTTCTAGCAGATACGCACGACCAATAGTGAAGAACAACACCACCAAAAGCACATCCATTAAAGCCGTATACCATAGCAATAATATAGCATTTCCACATCGGTCGAATGTACTTGAGTTTAGAAATCGAATTCGTACACGCGGCAGTGGCCCGATGCATTGAGCTTTGGTTCTATATTTTACTGTAGGTTCGAATCACACGCTCTTCACTATCGTCGCAAACGCTATAAAGTGGTCTATTTGGTTACGCATTACGCCGTCGGGTGATATCCATGCGGCTTTATGGATTTGCTTGTGCTTGAACATCGTGCTTTTCACTAACAGATCTTTTGACGCTGCAAACGCGACAATTCGAATTTCATTATCATTTGAAACGTCGTGTAGGCTTTCTTTACCTATAGCTCTTTACCACTTCCTCTCCTTCCGCTCGCACTGTGCTCTGACATTTAAGGGTACTCCAAAATACCCTTTTGTGCGCGCGTTAGTGTAAAAAAAAAATTAAACTGAACTGAACCATTTTTTTTTAAAATATTGGTTTTAAAACTTATTTAAGTTTAGTGAGGCTACCACCCCATTTATTGGTTTAATTTAAGCAACACAATTACCTACAACTAAAGTATATATAAGTTACAAAGTAGAGAGCTTAAGAACTATCTTTACTAGGCTTCATCATCATCAGCATCTACAACTGGGATCCGGTCTTGGCCTTATTTAGCAAGTCTATCCACCGGTATCCGGGGTTTATCCGAGCCTTGTTAGTTCATAATAATTAGTTTTTCCGGGCAAGGTAATTAGCCTTGCACCACTTAACTAGTCTTAACGAGAACAAATTAAGAAGGCGTAAAAGCGGGAGGTGGGGGCAGATTATAGTAAAGTGTAGAAGCCCCACTTAAGATTGGTGGTAAGAATGGTTAAGGAGACGGTGCTTGAGAGTATGGGTAGCGAGGTCGAAGTCGAACAAGGTGAAATTGGAGTTGACATTTGTCAGCATCTGCGAAAGGGGTTCGCTGAGATCATAAGCGGTCCGGTAAGGAAAGGACCCGATGAATAAACACTATGTCAGCAACGACCCTGCGCTCCTCAAGGGTTCGCAGGTTAATTAATTTAAAGTGGTTACTGTTCGGGGGAAGGATTACGGGATTTTCCGATCGTAGCCCTCGGAGAGCGAACCGAGGGAAGCGAAGTTGAATATTTTAGATACTATAGCTATGGATTTTGTTATAGGGATACCATACCTGGCTAACATTTTCAAGCAGTGGGCGGACAAAGGTAAGGTAGAGGGATCGAGTTATTGAGTTGTACGACATGAAATGTCCGATTTTCGCTCAGCCGGAAATAAGTTCTCGAGTGAACATCTGTGCCAGAACGTTACATTTTATTTTTTTATAAAGTAAAGTGGTACGTGTGCTTGAGGTGTGAGAATTTTAGGGTTCGTTACAAGTACCGTTTTTTTTTTCTAGGAATTGTTTACCAGCCTGTTGGAAGTTCAAATTCGAACCCTCTTCCTTTATGAATTTTAAATGGGACATAATGCGTCATTGGCAATGAAAAGCATTAATGATGCATTAGAGGATGTAGTGGTAAACGAACGCACTATACGATGTTGGTTTGGAAAGTTCCGTACGGGAGATTTCTGCCTCGAAAATGAACCACGAGAGAAGCCGGAAACATTACTTGACGACAATGTTTTAATAGCAACGATGGATTGGGACCCAACGAAATCGGTGCAGGAGATTGCACAAAGTATGGGAACGTCCCGTGACAATAACTCGTCACCTTTCTCTCATGGCAAAGGTAAAGAAACTTGATTAGTGGATACCCCATGAACTGTACGAGTCCCAAAAACGTGGGCGGTTGGAAATCTGCACATCACTTAGATTAAGAAACCAAACTGACCCGTTTTTACACCGGATAGTCACCTATGATGGAAAGTGGATTCTGCATGATAACCGTAAAAGACCTGGGCAGTGCTTGGATGCTGGTAAAAAACCAAAACATACCCCCAAACCCGATCTTCACGCAAAAAAGTTTATGGTGACAATTTGGTAGTTATGGAAAGTACCAATCCACTTTTCTTTATTTAACCAGGAGAAATGATTAACGCTATCACATATTGTGAGAAAATCGACATATTGCATGCCAAATTGGCTGAAAAGCAATCTACGTTGGTCAATAGGCACGGCCCGATCCTTTTGCATGACAATGCTAGATTCCATACCTCACAAGTAATGGTGCAAAAACGGTTGCAGTTGGGATTTGAAATTCTTCCGCATCCACCGTACTCTCCTGACATTTCCTCATCGGGCTACCATCTTTTCCGCAAGCTGGATTAATTTTGCCGGCAGAAGGTCTTCCGGAACCGAGTAGAGGTCATAAAAGCCTTTGAAGATTTCATTGCCTCGAAAAGTCAGAAGTTCTACGAAAAAGGAATATTTGACCTTGTATCACGTTGGAAGAATGTCATAGATGCCAACGGATCCTATTTTGATTGAATAAAAATTTACGGAAAAATAATATTCACTTTTAAATCATCATCATCGGCACTACAACCGGAAAGCGGTCTTGGCCTTATTTAGCAAGTCCTGAGGCTTGTTAAATTTTCCATAATGATTTTTTTTTTCTGGGCAAGGTCATTAGTCTTGGGCCAATTGACTTTTAAATGTTTACTATAAAATCGGACATTTCATGCGGTACAACCCAATACGTAGGGGTCGGAGAATTCCTTAGAGCATCATTTCACGAATCCGGGGACAGAGTTGACTTTCCGGGTCGTCTCATAAATGTGAGCGACGAAGTTAAGCTCGCTGTCGCAAAGGATGCCAAGATCTCGAATAGATTGGACAATGTTCAGGGGTTGGCTATGAAGGGAATGGGGATGTGAGGATGAGGGAATACGCTTACGGGAAGAGGTTATATATTGGCATTTGGCGATGTTAAGCACAAAGCAATTTTTGTCCACCAAGTCGAGAAGTTGTAAAGGTCTGATTGCAGCAGTGCAGAATCAAGAGGTGACTCGATCTGTATATCTTGGTGTCATCAGCGTATAGGGACAAGCTGGAATTCTTAATGACCTTATCAATGTCATTAGTGGCAAGTATAAATAGGAGAGGGCCCAGGTGGCTACCTTGAGCGACCCCAGAGACGGTAAGGAAGTGGTTAGATATCATGGACCTGAACCGAACGAAATAAAGTATATCCATTAGATAGGAAGAAATCCATTTCAGCAATCTAGGTTCGAAGCCGAGGGCGGATAATTTGGGAGATTTTCTCAAATGCTTTACTGAGGTCAGTTGAGACCATGAGAGACCGGATCGAGACCTCGCAGAATTACATATCCCAATGTCTGTTCTCCATTTATCTTGTTTCTTTTGAGATTGGGAGCTAGTCTTTTCGTGTGATAAATGTATGCTATTATAGACTTTGCATTTCTTAAGATTGTTGGTCGTTGAGGTAGAGCTAACAATGCATCTAGGTCTATTTTAACTAGATGCCTTGTATTGTCAAACATTCGGTCCTATGTTGACCAGGCAGTTGGATAGTTGTCTCCAGTTAAATCTAGATCACTAATTTTTTCCAGTTAGCTTCGACTTAAGTACAGCGAAGCGATCAATGTTGGACGTTAGGCTTTTTTGCACCAGTGAATCTAACTGCTCCTTGAATTCATGGTACTTTGTGATATCACCACTATATTCTCTTTAATTGACCTCTGGATTTTTGATACCACTTCCTTCCGCCGGCGTTCCTGTGCCACGTGATGCGTTTTCTCGGTTTAGCGTGAGTTTGGCAATGGCGTGTAGAAGTGCTTCAGGTGCGTTTTTGTTGTCCTGTTGAATCAACTGGTGCGGCTGCGGCTGCTGTGGGGGGCGATGTTGTATCCATGACCGGACATCCCTCCCGCGGGATTTTGCAAAACATTCCCAAATCCTTGAACCTACGTAAATATCTACTGAGCTGGGATGCCGTAAATATGGGCAGGTCCATGGATCGATGCATGGACGATGTTGCTCATGGATATGTGGCGTTTCTAACAGAAACACACGACCAATAGTGACGAACAACACCACAAAAAGCACATCCATTAAAGCCGTATATCATAGCAATAATATAGCATTTCCACATCAGTCGAATGTACTTGAGTTTAGAAATCGAATTCGAAAACGGGGCATTGGCCTGATGCGTTGAGTTTTGGTTCTATATTTTAGTGGTTCTAACCGTGATAGCGTCGGTTCGAATCACACGCTCTTCACTATCGTCGCAAACGCTATAGATATCCCTTGGCCAATTCGTGGAGCTTGAAGGTGTTGTTTGGAACCGCCACCTGTGATAAGCTCCGTGCAGCTATCGCCAAATGTGAAAGTATCAATATGCGGATGCTTCGTGCATAGATAATATTAAGTTGTTTCGGTTTCACACTTTTAGCCGTCGGTAATTCGTAGGCATGGCTGGTGTCCTGATCAGCTGGTCAGATGTAACTCCGGGATCCTCAGGTTCAATATATTCTCATACATTTATATATGTGCATTTTGATACCAATAAAACTAAATTAACAAATATATTATTTTATAGACATCACTTTAATTTTACACAGAATATTGTAGATATGAAACTCTTAAAAGAGTGTACAAAGATTTCATTCGAAATTCGAAAAAAGTATGAACAAGGTTTGAATGTAGAATTGAGTCGAACACGCCGTTTAGAAAGGTAAATTTTTAACAATAACTATTGACATTGCCCAAGGATAGAAGGAGTAACTCATGTTGGAACATCCGCAGTTTCTTGATTTTTTAATGAAGTCCCTGGTGAGGGCGTCACATGGTCAGCAGAGGCAGACGATTCAGTTGACGTAGACGGGTCCATTGTAGATGTCGATGGTGGCAAAGTTTATTTAGCAGGGTTTTCTAGTGTCTCTGGTTTCTTTTTCCTATGCTCGTAATTTACAAGTCTTTGACCGAGAAGATATTTGTCATTCCTTATGGCAACATACAGTTTCTTGAATTGTTTAATTTGAATACATATGATTTCTATAAAAGTTGACACTCCAAGGTAGAATGGGTGTATCTCACTACATACCATGTGTCTGATTGTCGGATCCTCGAAGAAAATTGGCACGATTGAGTGGGCGGCAACATAAGGTACAGCAAGAGCAAGTCCGAAGCGTCTTACGGATGGTGTAGCTACTTCACGAATAAGGAATTTCAAATCCATATCCCGCAAGCCATGGCGATACATGCGCTTAATAACACGCTTTAACCGGGAGTTTGGACCCATCAATATAATGGCACAACCTATTTTCATGTATAGTACACCGAGAGCCCAATCTTGCCGGAGGTAATGTAGTGGCGTTTGGCTTATTGGCACGCGTAGAGGTATCAAAAGGACAAGTTCCAAGTATAGACCTGAAAGTAATGGTATTACTCCAAACATCAGAACGAATATGATGACAGCTAATGCATACGAGGCACCAATCTGGAGCCAATGTTTGATCTTGATTATTACAGCCGCACGCCCTTGCGAATGAAGATTCACTACGATTGCTATACCTCCTGAAATGATCCAACAAAGATACGTCCCGATAATAGCTGTGCACAATTCATGAGGACGGGGTGTGTCCTCCGGGTTCGTCGAAACTTGATGGCTAGCAATGTGATTGGCTACAGACCAAACAGCCATAACTTGACGACCAATCCAAACAGGCACCGTCAATGTTACCAAAGAAGAAACAACCAAACTGATGCACATAAGCACCATCAAACCGAAAAGCCGAAAAGGATAAAATGTTGGCCGATCATATGGCTGAAATCCGATTGGTGCCTCACGTTGTAAAATAAATTGATGAGCTGCTGCCAATCCTTGATTGTGGTCTTGTTGCGCTCTTTCTGGTTCTGCTGGGCCACCATTAGCGTTTTCGGTTGCTTCATTGCCAAGAAGATAACTTTTGATTCCTAAAAACCGGGCGACAGTTTGACACCAAACCCGAAGGAGATCTTTAAGCCACACACGTGCTTGCGATTGTTCGAATAATCCGGGTATAATTATCAGCAAAAAAAGTAATTGCAAACTCAATTCATTGACCTTGGAATCTTCGGATAAGGTGTATGGTAAAAACGTCGACCATGCTGACGTTAGTATCTGAATAGGTAGCCACAGAATGAACAAAACTGCTGAACCAAATGTAATAATTGATACTATCAAACGGCGAATGTGGTACAATATTGAATGATGTATCATCTCCTGTGTCGGGATCAAAACTGGATCGTTCAGGCTTCTAAGAAACCACAGCACTCCTGGTCGAAGAACCTCTTTCAGAAGAAAGATGAATGTTACAAAATAGTACTTGTACATCATTCCAAACATCCAATGCAATAACAGCGAACTTCCGAGGGCTTCGTGAAAACTGGCTTTTCGATCTTTTATTGTGGCATCGAACAATGGCAACGAGCAAATGTCTAACCACCATCCGCAAACTAAAGGAAGGCAGCCGATTTCCACAAATGAAAGCAACGCAACTTTTACAACAATGTAACACAATCTAAGCAACCATCGAATCTTGCTCATTCGGAATAAGCGTGCAAAATAATAAAGCACAACTAGTACCAGTCCAATATTACAATATCCGAACAGTGTCGTAATAAGGCCATGAAAGTGGATCGGTTGCTTTTCATCAGGACGCACGAGCCCTAGCCAATTGATGACAAAATTACCAATACAATATGGCGAGAACGCAAACGTAAAAATGAAGATTGTGTTTAACAACATTACCCAAAACACATACTGGAGAAAGGCCATTCTTCCATCAAATCCCAAAAGTCGTTTCCATGTTAATTGTTCAGCTGCTCTATTCCTTTCCATTGGGTTCCAATTTGCTTCCTCATTTCCATTTGGCAAGTTAGCTGGATCTTCATTTAAAGCTCGATTTCCAGCTTCAGCTTCGGCATCAGCTGGTGGTGGTTCAGCGTTATCTATGGGCACATCAATAGGTGCTTCATTTTCATTATTGTTATTCTCGTTGTTGTTATTGTCATTAAGCTCAACATGCTCTTGAGCCGCAGCCTGCCGGATGATTTCATCCCTCTCCAACCAATCCGGTCCACCACCATGGAGTATCTGTCCACGTAACCACACTAGTCCAACGGATGAGAGTAAAGTGCATGTCACTACAAAACTCCCTCTGAAATGGTCCCAAGCGATATTCTCTGTTGACGAGAACACATCGACGGGCAATGAAAATATTGTATAAAAACTAGATCCACTAAATATAATATGATACGTTCTAAATGCTGTCAATGGTACGATGCCAAACCAGGCTAGTGCCACAAAAGTATTATGTAACCAGTGTTTAGTAGTTTTAGCGATGGATGTTAAAAGTCCTCCAGCAACATCACGTAGTGGCAAAACCCGGGGCATATCTGCTGAATAGATTGGTGTAAATGAAAATCGATGGCCGCATAATTCGCAGTATTTCTTTCGCGAAAATCTCATCCATTGCTGTAAACAATCTTGATGTATAAATTTTATGCTCCCTGTACAGATGCATGGATAGAATAAAGGACGATCGAATTGTTCTTCGCATCGGCAGACTCGGCATATATCGCCCTGAGATAAGTCATCCATAATAGTGAACTTTAACTTCTTCACTCAACCAACGAACGGTGTTACTTCGATTTAGAACAAAATGTTAAAATTTCGATATTTTGTCGTTGCTTTTATGTGCCACACCACGTCTTTATAGTAGATGTAAACTTTTCGTCTATCGGTGCTGTATATAATTTATCTATCTTCGGATTTTTATAAATTTCTATTTCACTATAACTTCTTTGACAGCTTGAACAAAAAAAATATTTTTCTAGATGTTATTATTATACGTTCCTATTTTTCTCGTCTTCCTCGGGGCTCGAATTATGACGTTTTACGAAAAGACACTACGACAAATAAATTTGTGTGTGCCAAAGTTTCCTGTATTCTAGCTAGTAATATCATTTGAAGATTCAGCTAAGTAGTTGGTGACACGTTTATATTAATTATATTACTAATTATTAATGTTGTTGCTGAGTTTCTCTTTTAGGAATGTGTTGATACTTATCAGCTAATCACGTACCGGAATATAATAAAAATGTTGTACCTATATTTTTTGGTTGGAGGGTTTAGGATTTGCTTACCTCCTTTGGGTGATCTTGTGGGGGCCGTTTACCTCTGGAGCGGATGGCGTAAAAAGTGCGTCCTCTTGACTTCCTCCGGCGGGTGCAGGGGGTTTCCGGATGGGACACTCGGTTGTCGTAGGTTCCTTGGCAGCGAGGGTGGTCCTTCGAGGTTTCCTCTCAAGACCTGGATGGTTACTCTGGGACAAAGCACATCGTCCTCACTTGGTCACCGAATGGATTAACCCGCCAGTGGTGTTGATTTAGGGGCCGTAATAGATTGTCAATGAACGTTTCCGGGTTATGTGAAAACGTCCTGAATAAACGAGTCCGCACATGGAGAGCACAAGCTTCCCATTAACTAAACACGCAGCGAAAATGGTTAGTTCAATGCTGAATTATAAACGGCACTCTTTACTATATATATATATCTCAACTTTATTGGCTCATGTTTTTGTTTACACCTTGAAGCTTACATTAAAAAGTGGCTGATCGTTTATATTTTGCTTCATTGATCCGACCTGGGGTTCGACCACTGGAATTTGACTGAATCACGAAAAAAAAAAATGGGTGGCGAGAGGCCGACTTTAGGGAGACAAGGACAAATGTGTCCTTCATCTTGTCTCTGGCTTCTGGTCGTCTTGCGATAACTAAAATCACCCACATCCGTGAGGATGTTGGGCCGGGTCTCGAGATATCTGAAAAGAAAGGGGGGAAGGAGGTATCTAAGGATAATGTGGACAGGATTAGTTCAAACGTTCTCCAACTACTTGGATGTGGGTATGGTGGGAAAGAAATCGTCGTACAAGACCGGTGGGTCTTGAGTGCGTTAGTAAACGCAGATCACGTCTTTGGCGTCTGATAATCTGCGCTTTGGTCGGCTTGTGTGTGTGCTTGTGCTGTCTTGTACTGTGCGTTCGTGTTTGTAGTCTGTCAGCAGTAGATCCTATGGGATGGGTCCAGGAATCCTGTATTAAAGAGGAGAATGTTTTTGGAAAGGGTGCTTTCTTCAGTTTTGTACCGAAGAAGAAATTGTGGTGGTCTGATCCGAAGAAATCGAGAGAGAGAAGGGTCAACAGCGCAAGACTCCCGTACAAGTGGGTTCTCACTGTTCTGAATGCTTTCGCGGTACTTCTACGCTAATTGTAGCAAGTACTCGTCGATAGAGATAACGGAGGCACCTTCGTATAGGTGCGAGTTTGGGTAATGCCGGCCGTCAGGCTTTCTAGAGTGGTTGATGCATCTTCTGAGGAGTTTCCTTTCGAAAACCCGCAGTCTTTCCATTTGGGCCGAAGATATGCAGGACCATATGGGAAAGGCGTGTGATATTCCAGATCTGATTAGCTGCGTGAACCAGAGAAGCTTAACTTTGGTCTCAGCTTTGTTGCTCCACTTCAAGATGTTGTGCAGTTGCTTAGACCGACCGAGGCCCCTTTGAAGAATGTGGGTCACATGACTTTCAAACAGACAACTTGTCCCACAGTTTTGCTTGTACTATTTATCTTAATCAACCGTTATTTTCACAATTTAATTATCATTATCTTGTTTTCTTTGCCTCGTTTTCCGCATACAAAAATTTGAACAAGTGTTAAAACCGTTAAGTTGTGGCCCCTGGGCCACGTATGTTAAACAAGATTAAGCGCAAGCGGTTGCGTTACGACCCCGTTATTGGAGGCCAAACTCCTCCCGATAAACTTTCAAAAGTGAACAATAAAGTGCTAGAAAAATCTAAACTGTGTTCAAACACTAACTTTTTTCAACCACTTCAAAGTCTGATGGAAGACTCTCCTGAAATGGATCCGACCAATGACGAACAGTGCGCAGAACTTCCTAAAGAAACCGTTCCGCCAATTGTGGTGTTAAAAACAACTAGTGCTAAAGTGCGTGATATTTTGAGCAACATTAAGATAGACAAATACTTAATTAAAAACATATCGCTTGGACAAAAAAAAATGTGCTCCAACAATGGACATATATAACAAAATCAGAACCGAACTCTTACGGTTAAAATGTGAGTTTTTTACCCACTCGCGGGTAAGTTCGCTGGGAGTTTAAAAAACATCATCCAGGTAAGGTCACACAATGTCACAATTGCCAGCTTTACGGTCACGGCTCGATGCATTGTCACATAAATAGCTTCTGTGCAATCTGTTCGGGAAACCATAAAACATCCGACTGCAAAACGAATGAGGTCATCAAGTGTGCAAATTGTAGTGGGCCACATAAATCCACCGATCCAGAATGCATAAGCCGAAAGCAGTACATAGACATTCGCCGCAAATTATCCCCACGTGGACGTGGTACAGGAACTACAACGTTCCTACAGCCTCCGAGTGACAAACAGCAGCCAGTGCCCGACCGATTATCCATTGATAATTTTCCTCCACTACCCCGATCTGTGCGTCAACCACCACCTCTTTCATACACCTGGGCTTCTGGCCTCCATCAAACCCAGCAACCTTCCAACAGTGATACCACACATACGAAGAAAAATCCGTCTGAAACTATAACTAATGATAACTTGTTTTCATTTAGTGAGATAAACTCTCTTCTTAATGAAGTTGTAACCAAGCGTAGTGCTTGTCAAACTAAAGCTGACCAATTTAACGTCATTACTTCATTAGCTATTAAGTACATATACTCGGAAAAAACATGTTAAGAAACTCTCTTAACATCATAACTTGGAATGCGAGAAGCATCAAAAACAAAAAGCATGCATTTTTTAGTTTCTTGATAAATTTTAATATTGACATTGCACTTGTTTCAGAAACCTGGCTCAAACAAGACATTTCTTTCTCACATCAAAATTACATATGTTATCGCCTAGACAGGGTACATGCTAGTGGTGGAGGTGTCGCCATTGTTGTGAAAAAATGTATAGAACATTCCTTGCGTCCTTCATTGCGCCTTAAGTTAATTGAGGAAATTAGTATAGATGTAACATTAAGTGACAACTCCAAGGTGAGTCTTTTTTCGGTCTATTTCCCTGGAGGAAATAGAAACCTAGAGAAATCTACTTACTTTAAGCGGGATCTGCAAAAATTGTATAGAGTCAACACTCGAAACAAGGTAATTATTAGTGGTGATCTAAACTGCAGACATCAGTCGTGGAATTGTCTTAGGGCAAACTGCTGGGGTAACATTTTACTAGATGTTACTGAATCCAGCCCAAGTTTTTCCATACTTTATCCACTTCTCCCCACCTATATCCCAGCGAGTGCTAACAAGAACCCCTCAACTCTTGATCTATATATCACTAATATTCCAAATTACTGCACAGTGCCATTAACTCTAAATGCATTAAGTTCAGACCACCTTCCGATCAGCCTCACAGTGAATCATACAGTAGTTGTAAATCGTACCAGTTTATACCACAACTATTCCGCCGCCAACTGGAATTGTTATAAATCATATATAAACACGAACTTGGTTCTAGGTGATACCAGCCTAAATTCTATAACCTGCAGCGAGCACATTGATATCCTATGTAAGAATTTTGTTTCTGTTATCAATAGAGCGGCCGATCTTGCGATACCTAAATGTTCCACTGCTCCAGTTGATAAGGCACCGCTTCCTGAAAATATCTTACATCTGATTAGGCTACGAAACTCTGAAAGAAGAAAATGGCTGCGTTATAGAATCGATTGTTTTCTAGTTAATGTTAAAGTCTTAAATAATATCATTAAAAACGAAATCTCAACATATAGGAACAAGTGTTGGAATAAACACCTTTCCTCTCTTGACAAAGCAAGCAAACCGTTCTGGAAAATATCAAAAATTATTAAAAAGAGAGGCTCAAGTATTCCTCCGTTTAAAGTTCACGACAAGTTGTTTATATCTTCAGTGGAGAAATCGAACCTACTTGCTAACACGTTTAGTAAGAACCACTCCATATCTAAGCATCTAAGCGACGCGTATACTGATGCTGAAGTTGCTAACACTAATAAAAATAATAGCAAACCTGCTCGCCCCACACCACCCTCGGCCCAGGTCTCCAATTCCATCCCCCTTTTCGACCTCAAAAGAGGCGCGAAATATTCTAACTTCCATAGGTCACACATTCTTAATCCCCCTTCCTCCCATCACTCACCTACTGGTCCTAACACAGGGCCCCCTCTTGCCCCACTCCTTGCCGCCGCCGCCCCCCCCCCCGCCCGGGCGCCCTACCCATCCTAGACCATTGATCGACCCAGTATTACCATCATCTGTTAAACTCACTCAGCAAACCATTAATTCTTCGGACAACCGGTATGCCCTGTCTAAATTTAGAAACAAAGTGATCTATGAGAATGTACGCCTCTATCTTGCTTTCCTCCACGATAAAGCCGACTGTTACGGGGGTATTACGAAAACCAGCGTAATGGCCCCCATCCAGCAGGAAGGTCTACCTACTGACGTCCCTAGCCTTCGCAGCCTATTCATCAACTTCCATAATAATCTCGATATGCCCCCAAATAAGGTGCTAAGTGATCTCTCAGCATTTCGCCATTATATTGACAACAAAATTACCTTTCCCAATAATCAATATTACTTTTGACCCTTTTCAGCCGCCCTTTGGTCCCTCTAATCATTTCAATACCCTCCCCATTACCGTCTACTATCAGAATGTTAGGGGTCTCCGCTCCAAAACACATTCGACTCTGGAAAAGGCACACTCCCTACCCTTCGACATATACGCTCTGACGGAGACCAACCTTATCCCTAGTATCAGTAGTCTTGAACTATTCCCTCCCTCCTTCAACGTTTTTCGCGATGACGACGCTCATCGAGAAGTTCCCAACTCCCCATGCCGTGGAGTGCTACTCGCCACTCATAACAGACTCACTTCATCTCTAATTGCCATCTCTTCTTCTCCGGATCTCGACTACGTCGCTATTAAAATTGACAAGCGCCCTAAGTCTCTATTTATTATCTGTTTCTATATTCCTCCCTCTCGACCCACCGCGTCATACGAACTCGCAATAGAAACGGTAGATAACCTTACAGTGTTAAGCACCACAATAGACGATATCGTCGTTCTTGGCGACTTTAACCTGCCCCACCTACAATGGACATCAGCTGACGAACAAGCCGTCTACGTCTCTAACCCCACTAGTTCTAATGAACGTATTTTTATTAACGGCCTTTCCGACTCAGGCCTCCATCAAATCAGCAATGTCCCAAATCATATGGGGAGACAGCTGGACCTCGTGTTCACAACCGACCATGTCCTCAGTTGCCCCTAGCCCACACGCCCTCTCTACCATTGACAATTATCACTCTCCACTGCTCCTATCCTTATATCTCGACCACGAAACCCAGCCCCCTCTACCCCCTGACTGCTTTTCTTATAACTTCCATAAGGCTAATTTCCGCCTCCTAAATGAACATCTTAGCAAAGCTGCGTTTCGCTTTGATCATTTGCGTGTAGAAGAAGCCACGGCCACTCTCTATAAGGAGATTTACTATGCCGTCGCCTTATATGTCCCCTATTCTCGCCGCAGGTCATCGGTTTCTTCGCCGCCATGGTACAACCGCTATCTCCGCAATCTTCGGAACAAAAGGAATAACTTATGGAACATTTTCCTCAAAATGCGATCCATTGAAAACTACTCCAACTATCTCGGGGCCTTTTATAAATTTTCCGAACTCTACAACTCCCTCTATTCCAAATACCTTATTAAAACACAATCCAATTTGATTAGCGATCCCAAATCCTTTTTCCACTTTATAAATTATAAACGTAAATCCGACGACTATCCTAACTCCCTCTCTTATGGCGCGACTACGTCAAACGACAACCTAACTATTGCCAACCTGTTCGCGTCGTTTTTCAATAAATCCTTCACAGACATCTCCTTCGAACCCAATCCGTCGTATTTCAATGACTTGCCCGAATTCTCCCTTGCTCCTTTCTCTCCTCAACTTATTCAGCGTCACGTAGTTGAAGAAAAACTAAACTTACTCAAAGACGAGTTCAGCCCCGGACCTGATGGACTTCCGTCTGTATTCTTAAAAAACTGTTCCACTTCTCTTTCTCTCCCGATATCTACGATTTTCAACCTATCTCTATCTCAAGGGACCTTCCCTAGTATCTGGAAATCCTCCTATGTCACCCCCATAGATAAAAAGGGACCTAAAAATGATATCAGCAACTACCGACCCATCGCCAAACTATCTCATATCCCCAAACTGTTCGAAGGGCTTCTTTACAATGCGTTATCTTTTAGTTGTAAATCCATCATCTCACCCAACCAGCATGGTTTCCTTTCGGGTAGGTCGACCACAACCAATCTGATCGAGTTCTCATCCCATACTCTCCGTGCCTTAGAGAATGGCAACGAAGTTGATGTTATCACCACCGAATTCAGCAAGGCATTTGACAAAATCTCCCATAATCTCATCCTTTTCAAGCTGTCCTCGCTAGGCTTCGAATCCCGATTGATCAAATGGTTATCTTCTTATCTGAAAGACCGATCCTACCGTGTCAAATTCAGATCCCCCTTTTCCGATCCTTTTTTTTCCATCTCTGGGGTTCCGCAAGGAAGTCATCTAGGCCCCCTCCTTTTTATCCTAACCATCAATGATGTCGACTCTGTTATTAAACACTCATCCATATCCCTCTATGCGGACGACGCCAAACTCTACAAAACAATCATCTCTCCCCTCGACTCCTCACTCCTCCAACAGGACCTCGACAGCTTCTCAACCTGGTGCCGTAATAACTGCCTTGATCTCAATGTTGCCAAATGTCACTCCATTACATTCTCCCACAAACGTCCACCCCCACCTCCTCGCCCCTACTTCCTGCTTAACCAGCAGATCTCATTCGTATCCTGAATATGTGACCTCGGAATCATATTTGACAGGGAGCTCAGCTTCACACATATCGACGATATCATTCTTAAGGCCAACTCCGCCCTAGGGTTTGTAAAACGCTGGTCTAAGGAATTCTCTAATCCTTACGTTTCCCGTTCCCTCTACATAGCCTTCGTCCGCCCCCTTCTTGAATACGCCAGTCAGGTCTGGTCTCCACATTGCTCGTCCCATATCCGCAGAATCGAGAGCGTGCAACGTCGGTTTCTGCGTTTTGCCCTCCGTGGACTGAACTGGGTGAATCCTCGGATTCTTCCCCCATACACAAGCCGGCTCCATTTGATCAACCTCAGTACACTTGAGGAACGCAGAACTCTTGTCGATATCCTCTTCATCCACTGTCCTAGCTTGCTTTCCGACATCGCACTCAACACCAACCCCCGTAACCTACGAAACCGTCGTCTCTTCTATCCGCCCTCCCACCACACTTCCTACGGCTGTAATGGACCAATTTCACGAATGCTAAAGCGGGCAAAGTCTTACCTCCTTCGATTTCTACCTCACTTCTATTGCTCTTGAACGTCGTCTTTTGTCTTTCCCCTCGTGACCTTGCCCCACCCACTATCTACACTCTTACTACCCGTATACATTCCTATCACCCCGCCCCTTTATCCTACTACCCGGTCTTCGCCACCCCATCACGTGCACAGTCACCTTCCCACCTTATTATCTTCTTACTTATTCGAAAGTAATTTTTGTAATCCTAGTTCTTAAGTTAGTTCGTAAGTTTTGTACTTTTAATTTCTTTTTTTTTTTTTTTTTTTTTTTTAGAAAAACGCTTGTACTAAGTGTAATAAACGAGGGTTCTGCTCTCACTAACTATCCATGTCCTTTCTCAAACACCAGCTGAAAGTACTTACGCAACTAATATCAGCAAAGTTAAAGAATTGATAAAAAAATCGGAATCAAAAAAGGCTGCTGGTCTCGATAATATTAGCAACAAATTAATTAAAGCACTTCCACCTGCTGCAAGTAAATATTTAACGTTCATTTTCAACGCTTGTCTTAGGAACTGTTATTTTCCGGACTCTTGGAAAACAGCAAAAGTAATACCTATCCCGAAACCTGGCAAACCGAAGAACAGCCCCGAAAGCTATTAGTCTACTTAGCTGTCTAAGTAAGCTCTTAGAAAAAATCATTAAGGAAAGGATTGATCGTTTTGTGGAAGACAATAACATCTTATCAAACTTTCAGTTCGGTTTCCGTAGTGGTCACAGCACAATCCACCAAGTCTTGCGCATTAAAAACCACATAGCTGGTAAATTCATCGACAAGGAGTCAACGGGACTGGTTTTTCTAGACATCGAAAAAGCCTTTGATACGGTATGGCACGATGCCTTGATTTATAAGCTACTGAAGCTTAGGCTGCCTATGCCGCTTATCAAAATTATCCAGAGCTTTCTTCGTTCGAGAAAATATGTTGTGAGTTTAGGAACCGACATATCCTCTACTCACCAAATCCACCATGGTGTACCCCAAGGCTCGGTCCTTGGTCCCATATTATTTACATTGTTTGTCGCAGATTTACCATGTCTAGGTGAAAACATTCAGGTAGCTATGTTTGCCGATGATACGGCCATTTTCTCTTCGGGTGCCTTATTCACTAATGTCTACAACTCTTTGCAAGCAGCTCTTGACAAGCTAGCAGTATATTACAGGAAATGGAAAATAAAAATAAATGGTAATAAAACACAAGCTGTCTGGTTTTCAAGATGTAGGAAACACTGCTACCTACCAAATGGCACTAAACTCAGTATGTGTGCAGTTGATATTGATTGGTCCGAAGACTGTAGATATCTAGGTATTATTCTAGATAAAAAACTTATCTTTCAAAAACACATCACTATCACAATTGACAAAATAAACAAAGTCGTAAGAGTTATGTATCCATTAGTGTGTAGAAAAGCTTACCATCGAAAATAAAATTATAATATTTAAAACCATTTTTCAAGCGATACTCCTGTACAAAATAAAATTGCAAAGGTGTCAAAATAAAATAATGAAAATGTTGCTGAATTTGCCATGGCATTATTCGACACATGAACTACATGAAAACGCCAACGTTAAACCGGTAGAGTTCCTTATTGACAAAATCAATCGAAACTTCTTCGTCAATTGTTCTTTTTCTGACAATGTTCTCATTTCCCGCCTTGCGTTATCCTAAATCACTACATATGTACTCTGTCTATGAAAATTATATCGAGGTCATTACTATATAAAATAACCGGAAGCCAGTGCAATACGAGGGTTCCCTTTTATATTTCGGGATTAGAGAACAAAAACATATATTGATCATCGAAAATCACTTTATTGTTTTTCAAATTATTCCCCATGAAGATCTATACACTTTTGCATGCGTTTGAACCAATTGTCGAAGCACTTTTGCCACTCTGATTGAGGTGTCTCCAACACATGCATTCTGAATGCAGCAACCGCTTCTTCAGGTGTCGAAAAACGTTGACCTCTCAGTTTGTTTTTTACGTACGGGAATAAAAAGAAGTCATTCGGTGCCAAGTCAGGACTATACGGCGGATGACCCATCAAATCGATGTTTTGGGTGCTCAAAAATGCAGTCGTCGCAGCCGATGTGTGAGAGCTCGCATTGTCGTGGTGAAGAGTGATCCGTCTTCGGCGGTTGGTTTTCCTGATTTCTTGGAAGACAACTGGCAAACAAATGGTTGTGTACCACTCAGAATTGACTGTTCTGCGTTGTTCTAGTGGTACGGTTGCGACATGTCCAGTTTTTCCGAAAAAACAGGCGACCATTTGCTTGGAAGTGCTTCGTGCGCGAACAACTTTTGTTGGATTTAGCTCATCTTGAAACACCCAGACAGTCGACTGCTGTTTACTGTCGAGCTCATACGCGTAAATCCACGATTCATCACCTGTCACGATGTCATAGACGTGCACCGCGACCGTATTTTTTGAGCATTTCTTTCGACCAATTGACACGAGCCTTTTTTTGGGCGATTGACAAATTGTGTGGGATCCAACGCGAACAAATTTTTTTGACAGTCAAATGTTTATGCAATATTGAATGTATGCTGGTCCCACTAACGCTTAAGGTTGTCTCAATCTCACGATAGGTCACATGACGATCTTCCAATATCAGTTCGCGCACAGCATCAATGGTTTTCGGAACAACAACTGATTTTGGACGACCTTCACGAAATTCATCTTGGAGTGAACTACGACCACGATTGAATTCACCATACCATCGATAAACACTGTTCCTTGATGGAGCTTCATCGCCAAAAATTGAATTAAGTTCATCCATGCACTGTTGCTGAGTTAATCCACGCCGAAAGTTGTAAAAAATAATCGCACGAAAATGTTGACGATTTAATTCCATTTTTGGGCCGAGATGAATCTTTTAAGTTACTGCAAACAACACAAATAGCGCTCGTATGTCAAAACGTTCTGAGTGCGTATAACCTCAAAAATGTCCAACTTTACGACAGAGCTGTCAATTGCCGGATTGCAACACTAGGGTTGCCAAATCCTGAAACATAAGAGGCAACCCTCGTATTAGTCTTAAGATTCAAATAAGGGTTTTTTATTGTAGTTTTCCCTTAATTTATTATTTGTTGCTCCTCGATAGTATAGTGGTTAGTATACCCGCCTGTCACCCGGGAGACCGGGGTTCGATTCCCCGTCGGGGAGCCTCTGGCGCAAGACTAATGACCTTGCCCAGAAAAAATAAATCATTATGGAAAATTTAACAATCCTTAGGACTTGCTAAGTAAGGACAAGACCGGTCCCCGGTTGTAGTGCCGATGATGATGATGATGATTATTTGTTATTCATTAAAATTGTGCTTTTGTCATTATATAGATTTAAGATTATAGTTGTAAAGGAATTGCTATCCTAAATCTCTTAAGTACTAGTTGTAAAATATACCATAAATGTAATTATCTACCAAATAAAATTGAATTGAATTGAATTGAGACCATGTTCCACCTCGATCGTGCTTAGTGCTGAGAGTGTAAAGAAAGTGAACTCAACAAGATTGGTTGTAGTTGATCGGCCATTGAGAAAAGCATGTTGTCTTGGTGAAATGAAAGATTTGCAACGAAAACTAAGAGATTGTATTCTTGCCCAGTACGACTCGATTTCAAGGTTTGCACGTTATATGTAGCACAATGCGATCTACTACTATCGACTCACATTGATTCATTTTTGAGTACTCATCGCCTGATGTGAATCAACTGAGCTTTTTTTAGTACGTTGATTGCATCTTAGTCAGGAAAACGGGATTTTCCTGCTTGCGATCTTAAGCGAGGTGTTATTATTATTATTTATTATTATTTATTGGCCTGTAGGAACCCGGAAGTTCATGACCTCACCGACTCGACTCCGCCAAGATGTGGCAAACGGTAATTTTTATTTATGGTTTTGTTTTCATTACTGATTTGTGTTTATCATAACTGATATCTGAATGTGAAAATGTATATGAATGTTTTAGGTTTATGAATGTATGTGTGCCGCCTCAATCGCTGAGTTGGTAATGAGGTTGTATCTTGCGGTTGATTGCGCAAACCTAGGTTCAACTGAGGACTCTTGTTATTGTGCAGTTGGGCACAATTATTGATATGGTCCAAAACGTAGCCGGCCGGTGAAATACCACCCCATTAAACTATAGGCCTCGTGAAATGATTGGGAGAAATCCTTGAGCATCCTTCTGAGCTTGGTTAATGGACCCGATCGAGAAAAAATAGGATCTAGGTTCGCCTTTACTGATCTTACTGGGAGAAGTAAAAAAAAATGAATAAACGTATTATTCTATATTTTGTTTATGAAAATCTGTATGACTAAATGTCTAAATGTGAAAATGTATAATATTACATATGAATGATTTATGTTTTGATTTTAAGTTCATAAATGAGTGTATGAATGCGTGTCTAAATGTAAAAATGTACATGAATTAGTGTTAGATTAGATAGTCAGTGGAATCGCTGTGGGGGAGGAGGGTGTTACGTCGTAACAATGGGTTGGCATCTCCCCTTTTCGCATATGTATGTTATAAAAAGACAGTCAAAGCATTTATGATTATTTATAGTATCCAATTTCAGAGAATTTCCTTAGATGATTAGAAACCACATTCTTAGTTTACCCTCATCTAGTATAAAGACTGTCGATGCCTTTGAGACGGTTGTGAAACGTTCTTTATTTACATCCATTAAGTGCCGAAGTTATCTTAATGAAAACAAATAACATCAACTCGTCTCTAAAGTTGGCAAGATCAACAGTTACGCAATCCTCTTCCCCGAAACCTCTCTACTGCAAACAGTTTAGGAATAAATTGATGTCATTACCGATTTCGATGAATAATAGCTAGACAAATCTGAGATGGGACAAGAATCAAATTCCGAGAACCGATGGTGCTCCATCAAAAGGGGACACGAAATCGAATGTCAAGACCTTCCAGCTTCACTTCCGGATAGAAATGAGCCAGGGAAAAGTAAAACACCTTCAAATCATGATGAAGAAATAGAAATAGAAATCTGCGGGTTCGTATGCAACTATAATCGTGCATCTACAACGCGAAAGAAAAGTGAAATTTCCTCTTGGAAGAAAGATGCAGTTCAGTTGGTCTCTTGCTTTTCGATAGTTCACTGATGGTCTTTTATTTTTCATTTTACGCTTTGTGGACTTTATGCCGGGTTATCGAAATCCTCTAGTAGCGCTGATGTATTGGTTATGACTCGCTTTATTCCTTGCATCCATTTGAAATATAGTACTGCCACTTACAGGCATGTACGTCTGCATTTACATATTGATATACACGTATATCTTGCAGCAATGCCCTGGTGGATTTTAGTTGAATTGGGAAGCGATTTCTTTTATCGGTAAAGTTGAAGGGGCAGATAGAAATACACTTTCCACTGTTGCTGTTTGGGGATTTTTGGCACAGCAGTATACTTTCATTGGATGTGCACGCCTCAGAAAGCAATTAGTCTGCATTTGCTGCGGAGTAAGTGAGATATTGGCCACCTAATGGGGGCTTGCCCTAATGCGCATCGCTAATTGGTACCTTTCCCTGTCTCCCAAGAATGTGTACTGTGGAAAGCACCTGTGAACATTTATTGTTGTTGAAGCAATTTGTTGAAGTGATGTAGTTTATATTCCCACATGATGTTTCATTTTTTGACTTTAAACCATAAAACACGAGGGTTTGAGTACTCGTATCTCCACGATATTAAAGGCGACATTGTGACATCCATTCACATCTGCGTCCAAATTTCTTAAGACCAACTGCTATTAATTCAAGTCGACTTTTAATTGTAGCTCTCGCAAGCATCACTATTTCAATGATTAAGTAATTTAATGACTCGATTGTCGATGCCGCTCCAGAGTCGGCGATGAAATCAATCTTTTCACATCTGGCGAAAATATCTGTCACACATTTTATACGCAGAGGATACGTCAGGCTTAGTTTGGGGAGCTATACAGTCGTACCGCCACAATGTGGAACTGGGTACTTAAAGGCAAACTTGAAACGGCAGATTTTTTTTATTACGACTAAGTTGGTTATACGTAGTGCAGCTCTGTTTGCAGAAGCGACGAAAAGAGCGCGACTCTGATGTCAGATTAGCAGATAAAATCCGAAACGAAGAATGATCGTGACAATCTATTTCAATTAAATTCGATTATACCCACAAGATGCACGCGCACTTTGTGGGTGAATAAGAGGTCTGATTAGAGAAAATGGATCGTGGGGAATAGCTAAATCAATGATTCACAAGCAATGTTGTCGAAACTATTTTAGTTCATTGCAAAATACCACCTGGTGTAAGACATGCATCTTTGGCTGTCCTGAGCATTAATTCGTTTTTGATCCGTTTTAGATAAGTGAAATTTAAAATTTGAATTAACCCAATTAGGTTGCACATTATGTACATATACAAAGCTGTGTTTTAAGAGGGGAAACAATTTTTGGTAGAGTTGTTTTCGATCACCAATTCGGGCCCAGTGACGAGTTGTGTGTTTTTAAATAACTCCTGATACATATCATCGCCTTTGTCCTATTGTATCACTGATGTGAGTGTTTCATTCAGCAATTCATGGGATCTATATTGGAAACACATACTCATCGCACTGAGATGATTACTGATGACTAAACAAAAATGATTAAGTAGTGTAGTGTATTTGTTTACTTTAATTAAACATGTGTGTCCACAACACTTTTTCGAGATTCCGTAACCTGCACCAATTTTGCAAGAATAACTTGTGTTTTAAGTTAGCTCCATTGCCGAAGGCGTATAGAGTAATAAGCTAAAACCAGCTAAGTGCGGCCACAATATATCGTTCAATAAGTCGCGAGACTAGAACAAATTTTTTTTTTAAATTCTTCTTTATTCATCAACATAATACCGATACCGGAGTGTATCTCGTTAATCATCATCATCGTCGGCCCTACAACCAGGAGCCGGTCTTGGCCTTATTTAGCAAGTCTTGAGGCTTGTTAAATTTTCCATAATGATTTGTTTTTTCCGGGCAAGGTCATTAGTCTTGCGCCAGAGGCTTGTGGGGTTGTATTTACTAGGGGTAAGCGCGGACGCGGGTTCAGTGAAATACCCAACCACAGTTTGTTCGATTTGAAAAGTAATGGAAATAAAACACCGGACTGTTCAGTTAGCAAGAGGTTCTCTTTATTTGAATTCGCAGGTGGCAAGGTATAATTCGTTATTTCGAAACACAGCGTCATTTAATGTTGATTAGCTGAATATATTAAAGTTAATAAGTGGAAGCTTAGCTTTCATTCTCTCGGGCAAGGAGGGAGTGGAATGTGAATTCCACTAGATTGGTCGTACTAGACCTGCCAGTAAGGAAACTGTGGGTTGTTTCTACTAGGGTGCGTCAACACGAATGCTGGTTCAGCAGAGACACCACCAATATTACGCTGGAAATTAGAGTACAACCGCGAACACAATAGCTCTTCAAAGAAAACACACTGGAGTAGTTTTGATCGTAATGTTTTTTTATTTCGTGTAAAACAACAAGGTATTATATTGTTTATTAAATTCTGTATTCACGTTAATTTATTTTATAACAATTTTTTTTTTTTTTTTCAATTCAATTCAATTCAATTTTATTTGGTAGATAATTACATTTATGGTATATTTTACAACTAGTATTTAAGAGATTTAGCATAGCAATTCCTTTACAACTATAATCTTAAATCTATATAATGAATTTTTTTTTTTTTTTTTTTATAACTATTCGCGTGTTCACTAACCAAGTAAAATTCGGTTTTTTTCTAATTTTAATGTTCTTTGAATTCAGGCAAGGGCGCGGATATCCTACGCGACTCGACAATACAATTAAACTTCGACGAGTGACGATTTCGGCACGAGGATCTTCTTCGGCGATTAAAATGTGACTCCTTGGCACATGTGCACTCTCCGGACGATGAGATTTGACTCCCTGATGTAATCGGCATCCGTCAGATGCCACGGTGGTGGAGCACATCGAAGTAGGAGTAGCGAAACGGATCAACTTGGCAGCAGCCATGGTGATCGAGAAAGGGGTTAAATGGGTGGATTCCCCATGTGTCCGCATAGGACAAGTACGATGCCCCTTAGCCTGCATATCGACAACGAACGATACCACACCTGTTCAAACAAGTGGATGAGCAAAAAGGGGCTGCATGCATTGTGTTTATGTAATGCCGTTGTAGGCGATACATTCTGCGGTGACGATAAGTCGACCGAAGATTTGGGGTTTGTTTGATTTAGCCATATGCCTCTGGTGCTTTAGAAAGGAAGATATTTTGTTGGCATTAAGTCAACAGAAATCTTGCCGACGGTGGCTAAGGGTCAGGCTGGATGTTATCTTATTTGGATTAATATGCTGATACATGGAAATTTGGGGTGAGGAATTTGCCACCCATGGGAACCATGGACCAGAGTTGGTAAGCAAAACAAACACAGTGCGGTACTGTGTGTTTACTTTGATTTCCAGAAAGGTCGTCATATAGCATGAACGTGGGTATGATTGCTAAAACAACAGTCATATTCATGCCCCAATCCCATGATCGGTTGCTTGCTGATAATGGGAAATTGGTTGCAGCTATTGCGAACCTAAAGATATGGCGCAATATTTAATTACCGAATGGTAGGGAAACTATCGGCTGCAGCTGTATCTGGTGAGCATGGAGTCAGTGTTTGTTTACACTTTTGCCATGGTGTGAAGCGTCATTTTGATTCTACTCGAAATGTAATGTCTCCTAGGTCGATGGGTCGAGTGTGTGTTTACTTTAAATAACACTCGATCGCTTGTGGATAGTCGGCGATGGCTATGCTGTATATTGCCGATAGGACGATCGGCCGATGGGTCTGCCGATAAGGCGAGGATGGACATGTCATGCACGTGTGTGAGAAAGTGCTTCTCAGCAATGCGCATTGACATGTTCGGGAATTAATGTCGGTTATATGAAGAGGTAATCGAATTAGATTTCGGAAACATGATGCGTTGGATGCAAGCATGCTCCGGGGTGAAAGTTTGATGCCACTGTAAGATGGTAATCTTGCCGTGGGCTTATGTTTTCAGGTGGAAGGTGATGCAGAGTAGCTTACGCCGCTCATTTGAAGGTAAGTAGAAGGCAGGTAATTTATGGAAATGGGTGGTTCTTTGGAAGTGGGTTAAAGAACCCCCAGAAAACCATCTTGGTTGGATACTTTGATGGATTTACAGGGGAAACTATTGCTCCATATAGAATGCCTTCGAATAGTTTCGGGGTGTGCAAAAGTTTAGCAATGGGTCAATAGTTAGATATATCGTTTTTATGTCTCATTTTATGTATGGAAATAATAAAGAAGGATCCAAATATCCGGGAATTCACCTTATGAAAATGAAGGTTAAAGATCGTTGCGGCGGGAGAGAAAGAGTGGATAATCCTTTTTTTAAAAAGGCAGCAGGATTCCGTCTTCCAGTTGGTTTAATTCGTTTTCAACTTGATGGCATATTTTAGTGGGATACACCCCATTTAGTGGCTAAGACCAAGCTTACAAAAGGTTCTTAGATCTAACTTGTGAACTAATTCAATTAATAATATAACTACAATGGTGAGGTATAGGACAGGAGATGGAATTATAAGATAGTGGGAAACATTCAGGAGGCGGTGTTTAAGAGGGAGGGTACCAATATTAAAGTTAAAAGACGGATGACTTGAAGTTGACACTTCGTAGCATCCAGGAGATGGGTTCATTGTACTAGGGGGGAATAGTGAACGAATAGAATATCGGACAGGATTCTGCGCTATTCCAGTGTTTTCAAGTTAACTAATTTGAAACGGTTGGTGTAGGGGGAGGGGATCAAAGGAATTCCAAATCCCAAAAATTGAGAGATGAAAGTGTGGCGGTTCTACGAAAACCACTATAGGTCGAAATGTCGTCGTTCCACCAAGGAACATACTCACCTATAGCCAAACTACACGTGCCCACAGACACGTGTCCCCAAAGTTCTCCTTTCCACCTGTAAGAAGGTAATATTCATACCGGAGTCAACAACCCCACGTATCCACAGATACATTACATTCATACTAGTGGTAACAATAATACTGGAGTCAACAACCCCACGTATCCACAGATACGTGGGTCACAGGTCCCGAACAATTTTTCTACGCCTACACGGCGGTCGAAGGACACGACCCAGCGCAGGAATTGTGTAGCGATCCATCAATATACACAAACGGTAACGGTTGGCACAACTGTGTCAGATGTTGACAAACATCACATCTTCGGCGATAAGCGAATTGCCGGAAAATCAATCCGTCGACAAAACCTTTATCCGTGTCGCAATGTACTTCGCCTAAACAAAGGCCATTGCGGAGCAACAGCAATAAACGAAAATGCTGTTCCCATAGAGCTAAGTAAACAAGGATAATTACCATTATCCCATGATCGCCGAAAAGAAAACACACACGCGATTGTTTGCACAAGCAATCCAACAGAAATGTGAAATTTGCGACGATCGCAGAATAATCTACAGCAGCAGACAATAACCTCCGTGTCTGTATGTGTGAGCGCGATCTTCCCTGGTGGAGAGATTCTTGATTGAGAGAAAGTCACCACCCAGGGAAAGCGAAAGGAGAAAAGTCACCACCAGCGAAAGTGAAAAGACTACTATGAGGTGAATAGGATCATCGCCAGAGAAAGTAACCTCAGTCTGCAGAGAGAACGCTAACCGACGAGCTTTATCGAAGGCCATTTCTTAAAACGTGTCGTCCGAAGTTTGATCAATTGTCGTGCCAAAAAAATTCGTAACGTGCGTCGTTATTACGTATCTTCCATTATTTTGTGTGTGTGCCCAAAGGCAGTTCTTGCGTGTATCGTTGTATATATGACATCTTGGTAACTGGAACAAGTCTTAACGAGTGTGGAAGTTCGCGTTTTCCTTTCGAGGGACTAATCAAGAAAATTGTGTAAAACTGTGTCACTTTAATAAAAAAACCGCATACAGTGTAAATTAGACGTAGTGCTTACTTTACTAAAGAGCCCAAGAAATAAAACAACATTTAAAATAGAACATTTCACTCCGTGTTTTTTGGAGTTGCATCCACTCCGGGTTCCGTTGTGTTTGATTTTCTCTTTCGTGGAACAGTGTTCGGGGGAACACTCGATCCGAAGACCCAAAAAATCCGCCGAAAACCTAGGAAGAAATCTGGCAGGTATTTGAAGTAATAAAGGCTAGGCTTAAAAGAGTCGTCCATGAAGGATTGTTTAAAGAATGAAACGAAAAGATTGGCAATGGTTTGGGGTCGTTCGAAGTTATCGAGTCATAGGAAAGAGTGTTGGGATAGGCATCAGATGTGCGTTTATAATTAATAAAGTGGGAAAACGTTTGTGAATAGGGTAGAGTAACTTCGCGTAATGTGATATAAGTATTTGTTTTCTAACAATTATTCGTAATTTTTATTACATAGCTTTTGCCGCACTATTCATTATAGCTCTTTGATACATTGCGAATTATATTTCGTTTTCAGAACCCTGCAGCGTAAGCCAATCTGCAGCTATTTACAACAAAATAAAAAAATCTCTGTATCCCCCCTTATTAAAATTGGCGGATAATGTGAAATACCATCACAAAACAATCAAGAGATTTTTTTAAAAATGCACTTCACTGAATTAAAAACTCACCTAATATACTGTCAGCTCTATTCACACACAAACAAAATGTATTATTTCAGTTTTTAATCTTGTTCCAATTTTTGCTGAAATATAACATAAAGCTCACACAAAAAAACGGTCGACTGTACACCTTAAACAATTTCAATGCACTGACATACAACGCAATGAGCGCGAGCGGGCCTAAAACTGCAGCACGTGTTCTTTTCCATTGCCGTCATGTTGACAAGAAAATTCTTGTCGAGAATTGATTATTTCGGAAAATATGATAGTATATTACATTTCCCAACCATATCACAATACCCGAAGTTACTATAATTGCGGTATAGGCTGGCGCAGAGCTAATGACCTTGCCCGGAAAAACAAATTATTATGGACAATTTAACAAGTCTGGGATATGGACCGGATACCAGTGGAGAGACTTGCTAAATAAGGCCAAGACCGGATCTCGGGTGTAGTGCCGATGACGAATTGTGGTATAGGTAGAAAGCTATAAAGTTCGGTAAATTGTAAAAAGAACCCAAAATAGACGGAGAAGTCCAGGGGAGAACGATTTCTAGGGAAAATGTTCCACAATTCATTCCTATTGTTTCGAAGAGAACGGGGTTTGTGGTTATATCATGAAACCGCTATTCTATGTCGAGAATATGGAACATACGGGGAAACGGCACTGAACATTTCATTGTAAACAGTGGTGGCAGCATCTTCTACCGCTAGATGATCCAGGTAAAATGTGAAAATGTGGGCCACTCACGTTTCCTCCAGCCAAGGAGTAATCATCACTGTCCATAACAGCCTCGATTCGTTACTTATCGTTTTCTCTACCTTCTCCAAGCTCGACTTTGTGACACTCAAATCACTCTCTTCCTCGGAAATCAATTTTTGTCATTTGCTTCTATATCTTGTCACCCCAGCCTATTGAAGTTTACAAGCTGGCTCCTAATGCTATCGGCCACATAATCCAGCTGAGTAATTGTGAAGACCACATCATCGTCCTCGGAGGTTTTAATCTTCCACAACTTAATTGGATTTTATCTGACGACCAATCACACTTCACCTCTCACCCCACGTCTGCTAAGGAATGTCTCTCCATTGATCGACTAGATGATTCTAGCCTCTGTCAAGTCAGTAACGTTCGAAACCTCTTGGGTAGGCAGCTAGACCTCATCTTTATAACAGACCCTATGAATACATCATTCCATGTCAATACTTCAGCCCCTACCAATGCATTCGTCTCACGTAGCTCCTTCGTCCTTAGATCTATAGACTACCACCACCCTGTCCTCTCGTGACCCTGTTTCGAATCGACTCGCCTTCGTCTGCCCCCCGTCACGCCTACGATTTTCATAAAGCTAACAAGCGCCTCATCAACGAATACCTAGGCCGCCTTTCGTTAACTATGATCACCTATCCTCCTCGAAGATGCTATCACCCACTTAAGTACGGAAATCCTTTGCTCTATTTACCTGTTCGATCCCTACTCTAGACAAAGAACATCAACTACTTGTCTTCCATGGTACAATCATAAGCTTCGTTCCCTTCGTAACAAAAGGAATATGTTGTGGGTCACTTTCTCTGGGAATCGAACCATTCCTGACTACTCCAACTTTCTCGGTTGTTAACTCCAATTCATGTAACTTTATGGCAACTATCTTATCAAAACTCAGGCCAATCTCAAAAATGACCCGAAACCTGCTTTCAGTTTGTCAATAATCAACGTAAATTCGAAGGTTACCTCGCATCGCTTAACATAAACTCTCATACCTCATTTGATCCTGTTAGTATTGCTAACCTCTTCGCCACACATTTTAAACAGTCATTCACTAATGATTCCTTTGTTCCTGATCCGTTATACTTCAACTACCTACTTAACTTTCCCCTCTGGCCCATTCTCCACAACTTCTTTTATCCGCGCTTAATTGAATCTCAAACGATTGCAACTCAAAGACGGGTTTACACCGGGCCCTGATGGTATCCCTGCAATTATCTTGCTCATCCATTCTCTCTGCTCCCATCTCAATGGTTTTCAATCTCTCACTCTCTCAAGGCGTATTCCTCACATTTGGAAAACCTCCTTCTTCACCCCCATACACAAGAAGGGTTCCAAAAATGATGTCGCGATTCGATAAGCCCTGCGAAACCATAGTGAAGAACATAGTACAAAAAAATAAAAAATTAAAAAACATCAGAGAGTATACCAGAGCATTAACGTAGCCTTCTGTAGCGAGTTAAAACATTCTTGCTTATCTGATTTTGCCCTAAAATGTTCAGTGTAGTTTATAATTACATTCTTTGCTTCTATACTCCCATCGGCCAAGCTCCGACAGTTAATCAAGGATCATTATTTCACAAAGTCTATATGATGATGAAAATGGGGGACTGCACGTTGACGATCAGCCTACCGTCATTCACTCAAGTTCTGTTACACTAATATGTACGCATAACTAGAACAAACCCAACTGCGGTATCATCATCATCGGCACTACAACCGGGAACCGGTCTTGGCCTTATTTAGCAAGTCCTGAGGCTTGTTAAATTTTTCATAATGATTTGTTTTTTCCGGGCAAGGTCATTAGTCTTGCGCCAGAGGCTCCCCGACGGGGAATTGAATCCCGGTCTCCCGCGTGACAGGCGGGTATACTAACCACTATACTATCGACGAGCCAACTGCGGTATAGTCCACCATAAATGTTTCAAAATTAGTTAGACATATCATTCAAATGAAAACAGAACATTATCATTCAAATGAAAAGCGAATTATTCATTGAACTGTTAATAATCAATTCTAAGTCACGTATGGGTTGATTAACGAAAGTATTAGTATCCAAAAAGACTGAATACGCATTAAAAAAAACCTGCCAGCTGGATACCATTACTCCCCAATGAAAAATCACAATGGTCTTGAGTCCTTTTATAAATATTCAAATATTCCAAATTGTGTTAACCTGCCTTGTGTTCGTAGCACGTGACGAAATAGATACCAACTTCATCGTTTTTGAAAGCATTAACATTATTCATACTTTTATTTTATTCTGAGATGATCTGGGTAAGAATGTAAATTCGCTGCTAGGACAACAGTATACGATTAAAAAAACAAAAAAAAACCAATTAGCAGTAGTTCTACTAGAAAGAAGCATTGACTGGTTAAGTTGTTAAAGAAAAAACACAGGTGAGTACAAAGGGATACGGTTCAATGGCACATATATGAAAATTGTAATTAAAATAGCAGGAATTGCTATACTATGCTATAGGTAAGATAGTCAGTATTTGAGGTACTCAAGAGGTCACATCATTTGCGCATCTTTGCTTATGTGGGTTCAATTACTGTGACGACTAAGTTTGCAGTCCTGCTGAGACGGTTAACTAATAAATTGACCGTAAAGAATTGTGATATTGCTTTCCAGTTCATTTTACCATCTATATTTGTAAAGCTGCTGCAATTAGTTTCAGAAGGGTTACACCCCGTTTAGACTGCAATGCCATTCGTTTTTACCACGCAAAGATTAGAGAAAATATCCAGACCCCGACCATAAAAAAATCTCCAATAAAATTTAAAAAATCCAGAAACCGTATGCTCCTCCTTAGAAGTGTGTTAATCTTCCCTCAAGATACTTTGCTCAGAATGTGTGCCAACGTCCGTGTTATTGCAACACACACTTTATATGTCCACAACAGCTTGCACATTGGCACTAAAAACATAAACCACAGAGGAGTAGTAATCAATCGTTTGACCGAAGGCAGTTATCCAAATCCAAAATCTTCAATGCGTTTTAGGACCACTACATACCCAAACTGCCAACGTCACAACTCCAGCATCTCACTCGATGGTGGTGTTCTCAACGAAACGTGGTAACATATGTGTTATCCGCTCACCTTATACTTATACCGTCCGGCGTAACATGCTTCAGTGACGGTGACTGTCTTTTTTATCGCGCAAGTCTTTATATTTTTTTATGGCGCTATTACCTTTTCAAACTCGAGTGGATTTTTTATTCCACGTCGAAAGAATTTCGAAGCAGGTGCACAAGTAGTTCCTCGGCGGGTATTGTGTTAGGTTTTGTTAGTTTTTATTCGTTTTTTTGATCTGTTTTTGCTTTGGCATGGCGGTTAAACGTCTTACACCTTTGTTTTGGATGCGAGGTTTTGTATGTCTTGACATCTGGCCTGGTTGGACGATCTTGTAATTCATAAGGCAATCGTGGGACATTTGTTGGTTTTCAAAACAACAATGACTTTCTTGTAATGGCACGCACAACATCCCCTGACTACATTTGTAAGTAATTAGTGGCAGTTTGGTGGCAACTAGTTCTTAACCGGAATGACCACTTAGCAATTGCTTGTTCAATATTTACTAAGGGGCTGGTATTATGTCGGCAAACAGTGGAACGATTCCAGTATATTGTTTGCAAATCAAGGACTTTTTGTTTTATAGGTAATTTATACCTCTTTTTATTGTATGCACGTACGAATGGTTTTAAATACATCTCTTTCTTATAAGCAAACATTCCAAAATCATGGATCCCATATAGTGCATTATATAAATTAATATTATATAATGCAAATACATTTTTGTTCGTCCGTTTTGGTTTAACTTTTTTCATCATTTAATTTTTCTTGCATAAACAAAGATATGAGCTTTTCTTTTAAAATTTAAATGCGTTTTATTAAACTATTTACATGTATTAAAATATATAAAGATGTGTTATAAAAGTTTAAATATAAATGAATTCTATTCTAATATATCTTATATAATCATATATCTAAAGCTGCGTCTGCAAGGTTTATATAAAGGCAGATATTATTATTATTATTATTATTATTATTATTATTATTATTATTATTATTATTATTATTATTATTATTATTATTATTATTATTATTATTATTATTATTATTATTATTATTATTATTATTATTATTATTATTATTATTATTATTATTATTATTATTATTATTATTATTATTATTATTATTATTATTATTATTATTATTATTATTATTATTATTATTATTATTATTATTATTATTATTATTATTATTATTATTATTATTATTATTATTATTATTATTATTATTATTATTATTATTATTATTATTATTATTATTATTATTATTATTATTATTATTATTATTATTATTATTATTATTATTATTATTATTATTATTATTATTATTATTATTATTATTATTTTTTTTTTTTTTTTATTATTATTTACTGGCCTGTAGGAACCCGGAAGTTCATGACCTCACCGACTCGACTCTGCCATCGTTCCCTGACCTGAGCACTCTCCTGCCATGTTCGACCGTCCGATCCGATCTCCTCAAGGTCAAACCTAACATTGTCCTCCCATCTCCGTCGCGGCCGTTTTACCGGTCTCTTTCCCGTTGGTCTACCATCAAGAATTCTACGCACGGTCCTCTCGTTGCCCATTCGAGCTACATGTCCGGCCCATTTTAATCTACGCGACTTGATTACTATCATTATTGTAGGTTTGCGGTATAGCTCTTCCAATTCGTGGTTGTGGAGTTTCCTCCATTGTCCTGCCTCCTCGTCATATTTACCTCCAAGGATATCCCTTAAAACTTTATTCTCGAATACGCAGAATTTGTTTTCTTCCCATTTAGTGAGAGCCCATGTTTCACATCCGTATTAGATCAATCGGGTTGATTATGGTTCTATGGACACGGAGCTGAAGGCGCATATGACATATTTATTTGTGTTGTAATATATGTTGTGGACTCTATGAATACTTTGCTATGCCATTCTGTCTCTATACTGAATTGCTCAATAGATTTATTGAGATAACGAAACCGATCTTCAGATCGAATCTCACCAACTTAGAATACAAGTCATCATCACAAAAGAGCCCCCAATCTCCGCTTCGCTTGGACTGAGGTCTGATATTTAAGGGTACCTCAAAATCCCCTTTTGTTCGCGCGTTAGTGTAAAAAAAAAAGGTCGTGCTGCCATACTCGCAAGGAAAAACGCGACTTGATATGCTTGAAAAAGGCATCGTCAGAGCATCATGTAGGCCTTACTCTAGCCAAAAACCATATGACCAGAGAGAAAAACAATGGTGATACCCTCTGCCCATATAGTTTTAGAGTAGTCGATGCACGAAATTCGGCAATTACCACACTTTTTTGGCTCCCGTCGGGGAGCCTCTGGCGCAAGACTAATGACCTTGCCCGGAAAAAAAAACAAATGAAAAATTTAACAGGCCTCAGGACTTGCTAAATAAGGCCAAGACCGGTTCCCGGTTGTAGTGCCGATGATGATGATGAATACTTTATTATACCAATCGGTCTCAAAAATGCCACACAAACTTTTCAAGGCTTCATGGACACCATCTTTCGCAACCTCGACTTTGTCTTGACATACAGAAAAGATATCTCCGTTATGTGAAAAGATGAAGAAGAGCACAAAAATGCAGATCATCTTTGAGATACTGTGAGACCACTCTCTGTTGTTGCTGAACACCAGCAAATGCGTATAGGGCCTGTCTAAAGTCAATTACCTCGGTTACAACATAACACCTCAAGGGCATGCTCCTATCCAAGAACGGTACAAGGTGATTCTAACCTATACACAAAACCTAAAACCATAGAAGAATTTATATGTTTTCATGGTGTAATCAACTGCTGCGGGTTATATGCATCCAAAACAACACACACACAATCGCTGGACAACCGAGGCTGACAAAGCCTCCGAGGGCTGCAAACGCAAGCTCGTTGACATTACCCTTCTGACTTATCCATTTCCATATGGATATATGGCTCTTATCACCTACGACTATTACAACCCGGCAGGAGTAATCGAATACATGCTGAGTTCAAAACAGGCATGATCCGTAGCAAATGATATTCTATGTGACATGATGCAGCAGTTGTGACGCGACGAACGGAGCAACAGGAAAACTCCGTCCTGCCCCGTGTTGTATTCCAGAATACTACCCTTATTAAATTTAACACTGAATCTCCTAACACATCCTTAAAAACTTCACTTAACATATATTACATTCTCACTTAATACATACCATTCATAAACATTCACAATATTACCAGTTACAGCACACTTAATAACCTGCACCTTTACCAGTTACAGCACACTTAATAACCTGCACCTTTTTATTTATTGAAAACATAGCAACTTGGATTTTCGTCCGAATTGAATGTGAAAAGTCAAAAAGAAAAAATAGAAAAAAAATGGAGTTCATAAAGTTCAGTTGAGATTGGAAGTTAGTAGAGTTTAGTTCTGGCAGTTGGAAGAAGAAGTTTAGTTTGAGAGTTCTAGTTGGAGATTACAGTGGAAGAATTGTTTGAGTTAGCAATTGAATTGTAAGTTTTAGTGTGAGTTTTGTTATTTAAAAAAAAGGAGAAGCTGTAATAAAAATAAACAAAGTAACACACAATAAAAGAAAGGAAACTATAGAAACCGCCCACATAAGCAAACGATTTTTCAATTCAAAAACGGACAACTTTATATCAAGAATTGAAATCAAACAAAACATGAATTGATGAAAGAAGATTAAATAAAGGAATACTAAAAGGTCCCCGCTCTTCCCTCAACCGAGGAAGCACGGCGCCGGACTTCAACACTGGTGGCAGCGGTGGGATACAACCAAAGGATCCCAAATAAAAAGAAGAAAATAAGAAGAAAAAAAAAAACAAGAAAAAAAAATTTTTTTAAACAAAACAAAATTTAAAACAACAAAAAAAAAATGTTTATAAGAAGAAGAAAAAAGTAAACATAAAACAACGAAAAACAAAGTAAACAAAAAATTTAAAACAAAAAAAAAATTAAAGTGAACACAAGAGAAATAACCAAATAAGAAGAAGAAAAAAATTTTTCAAGAAGAAAAGAGAGAAAAAAAAAACAGGAGAAATTACCTAACCAAAATAAGAAGAAAAAAAAAACCTCGACATAAAACAACGAAATAAAAAGAAAAAAAAAGGAAAGCAGAAAAGACCAGGATATTCAACTTCTAGGGCGTGAAGTCTGCCTGGCAAGAATAACAAAATAATATAAAATATAGAAAGGAACACAAAGAGGAACTCTACGACACAACAAAGAAGAAAAAAAAAGGGACAACAATAAGAAATTCAACAAGACTTCTATCAACATCTAGAGTAGTAAGAAATTTTTTCAATATTTTGTTTTTTCTCTCTTCCTTTTTTTTTTGTAGGAATATTTTACTTGGAATTTTTTCCTTTTTCAAAAAAAAAAAAAAGTGTTTTCTCGATAGAAATTTTGAAAATTCTCTTTTCAGTTTGTTTTCGACGACATTTCCGTTTCTTTTCCTTCTCGTCTTTGTTTTCAGTTTTGGGTCCAAACCATATCGTTTCCATATATATATATTGAATAATAACATAAAGGCCATTTTTTCATAAACCATATTTTTAAGAATTGATAACAAATTTTCGCCATACTTTAATTCAAATTTTCAATATTACGAGCCCATATTACACGAGACAGGCGGCTAGGCAGGGGGAAGAACAATTCCACTATCAACAGATACTCAGTAAAACCCCTGAAATGGCTCTGTCTGTCGGAATTTCTGATGTTTTCAGAATCGTCCCTACCTTTGACGGGAAACCCTGCGACTTAGGTAAATTTATTTCCGGGGGAGACGTTTTATTTAGATCCATAAAGAAGGCAGACCCGGATATATACGAGACGTTTTTAGAGCTAGTCAAAAATAGACTAGAGGGTCATGCTTACGATCTGATTAGGTATAGCCAAATCACAAAGTGGGAGGATTTAAAAGATAAACTCGAATCGGAATATAAAGAGGAGCAATCTCGGTCGACGGCACACAATGAGTTGATTTCTCTGAAACAACGCTACAGAGAAACCGTCCGGGAATACGGCGATAGAGTCGCGAATGCTCTAAGGACTCTAAACTCTGCCACGTGTGAAATAACAGCAGACGCGGTGGTTAGGGAATTCTTAATAGAAGAAAACAAAAAATTGGCCGTACAAACATTTGAAGATGGACTAATGAACGAACAGCTAAAGATACTAGCTAAAGTCCATGGGGGAAATAATTTAAAACAGTCGATTGCACATGTAGTATCACATGGTGCTCGAATGGACAACTCTCCCAGGTCATATCAATATAACGAAAAACCTACATTCAATAGTATAGTCTGCCAAACCTAGTCAGGGCATACACAGGACACATGTTATCGGAACATGCAATCCAACTATTTTCCGAATAGACAACCCATAAAAAGGGAATATAACATTTTTTGCAATTTCTGTGGACGGAATAATCACACAGAGAACGAGTGTAGATACAAGATATCTAGGAATGGAGCGCCTTCAACAAATTACCAACAAGGTACAACAACGCGTAACCCATTCCGAAACAATCCTACAAACTCTGAAAATCGTTTTGGTGAAAATTCTAGGACCACCAATAGACAAAACGATCGGCAAAATGTTCACTTTTCTCGGGTGCAAGAGTCGGAAAACGAGGCCTGACGCCAACCAAAATTTATGGAAGACAGACCAAAGTTTTCTATTTACAGCATTAGATCTTTGGAAATAGATAACGACCATTTTAATGAAGCTCCTAGCCAAATTTACCCTGAGCCCACATACTCCTATAAACCAAGCCATATAAACAAAGATAACCCTGTCCCTAATATAAAGACCCCGATTCATACTCCCATTCTGGAAAACAATTCAGCAACACAGACTGAAAATCCGAAATTTTCAGCAGTATTAAAGACTGAAATCGCTAATATCTCAGATATCCCTATTGACAACGCAGACACTTCAGCAACCAAGACTGAAAACTCAGCAGTATTAAAGACTGAAAATTCGGATCCTGCAGAAAATATACAAACAGAAACCCCTAATATTCCGGCTATCCCAATAGACAACCACGGCACTTCAGCAACAAAGACTGAAAATTCAGCAGTGTTAAAGACTGAAGACCCAATAGTTGCAATAAAATTCGAAACCCAAGTCAGTTCAGCAGCTAATACTGATGAACAAATCTTTTCAGCAGCAAAGACTGACGGATTAAATGTTTCTACAGCAGATATAACTGAAGAAATAGTTCAAACAGCAAATAAGACTGGGAACCAAGATGTTCTAACAGCAAATAAGTCTGAAGAACTATACGAATCAGTAAATGAGACTGAGAAACTAAACGATCCATCAGCAGTGAGTAAGACTGAAAAGGTAGACGTTCCGACAGCAGTTAAAGCTATGGACAATGACAACACTAAGCCGAAAACAATAAATATTTTAAACAACGAAAACAAACACAAACACTTACTCAAACACGAAATAATAAAAATTGAAAATAATAATTTAACTAAAATAGGTATTGTAAAGAGTAACTATATAAATACATTACAAGTCTTTTTTTTCAACAATAAAAATTTATTCCAATGCAAAATACAAAAAAATAAAAGGTTACGCCGTCATTTAAATTATTTAAGATCATTTTTCAAGAAGATTTTTGGTAATAATCATCTTTATTCAATCATCATAGTAATAGGCCCAGAAAGGTTTTGGAAACTTTTCCATAAATTTAAGGAAAAGATAAACGCATAACAAATGACCTTTGTTTTATTATTCAATATATATGAAATAATCTAACAATTGTAGGAAATGACGGAAATGAAAAAAAAAAAAAAAAAAAAAAAAAAGTTAATGAGGGGGACGAAAGAAAGAAAATTTTAGAGGTAATATATATTGGAAATTTTAGAATTAATATATATTCGAACGGAAAAGGAAAGAAAGAAAATTTTATTGGTAATATATATTAGAAATTTTGGAATTAATATATATACGGAAATGAGAATTTTGAAACAATAATATTAATATTATATATTTAATATAATAAGTAATAATAACTTTTGGATTAGAAAACAAAAGGTTCCAAGGAGAAATATTTAAATTTGGTTAGGTAATATGTAATGTAAATAGACTATTTTGACTATTTTTCTAGTGTTAAGAACTTTTTGATTATTGAAAAAATTTAGTTAATATATAATGTAAATAGATTATTTTTCTAGTATTAAGAACTTTTTGATTATTGTAACCTTTGATGAAAGATTAATTTTGAAAACCTTTGTAATGTAATTGAACGAAAATCCAAGTTTTTAATTAATCTTAATTTAATATATAGTTACTAGAAAATTATTCTCTTCAAGGATAATTTTCTTTCTCGAAGAAGGGTGGGATGTTGTATTCCAGAATACTACCCTTATTAAATTTAACACTGAATCTCCTAACACATCCTTAAAAACTTCACTTAACATATATTACATTCTCACTTAATACATACCATTCATAAACATTCACAATATTACCAGTTACAGCACACTTAATAACCTGCACCTTTACCAGTTACAGCACACTTAATAACCTGCACCTTTTTATTTATTGAAAACATAGCAACTTGGATTTTCGTCCGAATTGAATGTGAAAAGTCAAAAAGAAAAAATAGAAAAAAAATGGAGTTCATAAAGTTCAGTTGAGATTGGAAGTTAGTAGAGTTCAGTTCTGGCAGTTGGAAGAAGAAGTTTAGTTTGAGAGTTCTAGTTGGAGATTACAGTGGAAGAATTGTTTGAGTTAGCAATTGAATTGTAAGTTTTAGTGTGAGTTTTGTTATTTAAAAAAAAGGAGAAGCTGTAATAAAAATAAACAAAGTAACACACAATAAAAGAAAGGAAACTATAGAAACCGCCCACATAAGCAAACGATTTTTCAATTCAAAAACGGACAACTTTATATCAAGAATTGAAATCAAACAAAACATGAATTGATGAAAGAAGATTAAATAAAGGAATACTAAAAGGTCCCCGCTCTTCCCTCAACCGAGGAAGCACGGCGCCGGACTTCAACACCCGCGATGGAATATCTAAAAGAAAGTTCTCGGAGGATCAACGGGAATATGTGCCTGGCGGGAGGTGGTTTTAGCCTGTAAAAATCTGGCATACCTCTGTATCGGCCCAGACGTATCTTTAAAGATTTCCACCTTCCTACCGAAATAAACGAAAAACAAAAATCTACGACTATACCCTCCCATTGGAGCCCAACTTCAGCAGCTAGTTGACGACGTATGGCAAACGCTTGGATTTTTTGCAGGTTAACGCAGCCCTACAGAAATAAAACCACATCAATGGGACTCTTCACTGGATCCGCCAAAAAGAATATATTCTCACATCGTGCCTTTAAAACATCCCTCTGAAAGTCACTCGGGGGGAATTGTTGTGGCGATTCTGTCTCCTAGGCCACGGCACTGAACTCTTCCAAATTCGCCTATGCGATCGCAGCTCCAGTCACATATTGATATACGAAACATTTCCATCCACACTCATAGACAACACAACGTTGAGTGAGGGGTGTTTTAAAGGGACGATGCGAGAAAATGTTTTTTTTTTTGGTGGATCCAGAGAGAGAGCTTACGACTTCTTAGTCGGTGGGTGTAACACATACACATACATTCCTAGGTACAATTAATGTACCTCTATACAGAAGTAGGTTGGCGCAAGACTAATAACCTTGCCCGGAAAAACAAATTATTATGGAAAATTTAACAACCCGCGAGACCTGCTAAATAAGATCAGAACCGGATCCCGATTGTAGTGCCGATAATGATGATGATACAACAGTAAGATCAAAAAGGACATTAAGTGATCAGCAAACAAAGTGCACGGACGCACGTTCAAGTCAACCGCCTTTTCCCTCTGAAGAAAACAAAACAAGACTCGTTTATTAATCGTTGGAAAGAAGGTGGTGGTTTAATGTTTGTAATATCGGGTTTTCCAATAGGCACTTGACGATTTTTTTTTAAAATAAAACGCAAACCATTTGAGATATTTCAAAAACTTTACAATTGGCTTGAAGTACAATCAAAACATTTATGAATGGAACTCGACTTCGTTCATACGGCCCTCGCGAAAGGGTGCGTTCACAAATTCAATTCAAAGTTCTCAAGCCCCTATTGGAAAACCCGATGCAAATTGCTATAATATAGGAAATAAACGTTTACCAAAACCTTAATCGTCTTGCATTGACCTACAAAAACAGTATGGTCAGTCTTATACAAGGGTTGTTGGCTTATGATTATATACGAGGACAAACATCATCATTAACATCGGCACTACAACCGGGATCCGGTCTTGGCCTTATTTAACAAATTTTTCCACCGGTCCTGATTTCGAGCCGATGTAATCCAGTTTGGTACTCTCAGGCTCTCGGCGTCCTGGTCTACGCCACCCCCGATCGCAGACAAGGTCTGCCGCGCTGTCTCCTTCCATACATCCTGCCACAAAGGACTTTCCGGGCAGGCTCCTCTTCGCTCAATCGAGCTAGGTGTCCCGCCCACCGCAGTCTACCGAGCTTGATTTTTCTTACAACTAGCTTCAAAGTAGATTGCGTACAACTTATGGTTGTAGCGTCTCCGGAATCGTCCTCCCTCACATACGGGGCCAACAATTCTCCTTAAGACCTTCCTCTCGAACTCGGCTAAGAGTTCAGAGTGCCTTTTATTGAGCACCCAGGTCTCGGATCCATACATGAGTACTGGTAAGACCATGGTCTTGTACAGTAGTAACTTGGATATTCTGGGACTTAAAGAGCCTTGATAGACCATAGTAGGTTCTGTTGGATTTAATCAGCCGTTCGCGTATTTCTTTTTCCATATTGTTATCGGCTGATACTATTGACCAAAGGTAAATAAAAAATTGCACTACAAATTCGTGTTCCACTACCCTGATAGTTTGACCAACGTTAGGTCTTCTCGTCGAAGAAGTTGCCACCATGTACTTAGTTTTTCCCTCATTAATGTGCAGTCCCAGTTTTTGTGCCGCCTACTCGATCTGGGTGAAGGATTCCTGTACCGCCGATTCGGTTCTACCGATGATGTCGATGTCATCTGCGTAGGCAAGTATCTGGCTGGACTTGGTGACAATAGTCCCTTTCGTTGTAACGCCAGAGTCACGGATTGCTTTCTCCAACGCCAGATTGAAGAGGAGGCAGGCCAGACCGTCCCATTGTCGGAGTCCATTAAAGACGTTTATTGGTTTGGACAGCAATCCCGTTATTTTTACTTAACTAGTTACGTTGGTCATGGTCAAACTACAAAGTCGTATCAATTTGTTTGGAATGCCGAACTCTTTCATGGCATTATATAGTTCTACCCTAGCTATGCTATCGTAGGTGGCCTTAAAGTCTATAAATAGATGATATAATGGGATATTAAATTCCTGACGTTTTTCCATCGCCTGCCTAAGGGTCAATAGATGATCAATTGCTGATTTGTCTGGGATGAAGCAGTCGGGGTTAAAGTTTGAATGCCGCCGTTCGACATGGAATCACTGAAATCCCCAACGATGTTCCGCCGCAAATTGTTCACCCGAGAAGAACGGATAAATAAAACGCACTGGGGTTTTTTTTTGTTGTAACGTTTTCTTTCCTTTATTTTACACTAAATTCTTCTTGTTTTTTATTTTCCGCACGAAACGATTAAGCAGAAATGCATTCACGATTGGACATGTATTTGTTACAACTGGATTCGCTTACAAAAGCGCTCTAAGAACTATATTTACATTATTGATTAGCTTACGTGTACTGTATACTTAAATTTAATTGATAAACAACGAAATTAACCTTAAACCACAATAGTGGTGTGCGGCCGTATTAATTGCAACTCAAATTGACTCCGGCAGCGTGACAGTCACCGGTGGTGGATGTGAAGCGACTGATTGGAATTAGGGATGAAGATTGGATTTTTTGATTTGCACCACAAGCAACCAATCGAGATCATCTTTACATTTGCCTTCTCTCTGTTCCCAGCCCATCGAGGTAGATAAACGCTTCGGTTAATTCGATAGTCGACGGACAAGGGAGAATGAGAGAATCGGAACACAATGTGCAATTATCCCGGGGTGGATTTGGTTTTTGTGTGCATGTATCAATGCTGCTCTGGGGATAGCCCACTGACCTAATTCGGTGAATGTGGTGATCTCAGAGTGCATTGAACTGTGGGAAGATAAAATTGAGAAGGAGAGGAAAATGTTTTGTAGCTATTCGCCTGCAAGAAGTGATCATTGATCCCCAGCGAATGGCGTGTCTGGGGAAAGTGAATAGGGCGCCGAATTGGCTAGGGAAATCTGATCGTGGGTACTAAATTAAATACTTTGATAAAATCCCCAGCGATTGCATGATTATGCAACCGCGTCGTTTGATCAGACTATGCCGTTGCTAACCGACATGAAATGCGATTTCCGGTGGAAATCTTATGTTTAGCGAAATGGAGTTGCCGTATGGCGAAAAGGTAGCTAAACTCAATTATGCATTATCTGCATAGAATAATGAGTTTAGCTATGCGTCCATTTGGGAAACATGTTTATGGAGGTGGAATAGCTTGTAGGGGAAATAAGGGTTGATATGACACGCTGAAAGCGGTCGAAATAAGGTTGAAATTATGGGTTGGTTCTCCATGTAGTTCAGAGAACCCCCACAAAGCCACGACTTTAGCGTATGTGGCTATCCGGTCTTGTAGGATAGTGGAGAGTATCTTATAGGCGGTACTCAGCAACGTTATACCGCTATAGTTGTTGCACAGTGTGATATCTCCCTTCTTATGTATGGGGCAAAATATGCCACGACGCCAATCTTCCGGCATCTCCTCTTGTCCCCATACGTGCACCAGGATCTCATGAATTGGGTGATGTAACGCTGTCCCTCCTTATTTGATCACCTCGAGTTCAGCCAATCCCAAACAGAGGAAAAAAGTGTCTCCCACAAATTGCCGGCGGATAGCATTATTGTCTATGTTATCTAAGGTGATGGAAAAGGTCATCAATGCTGAGCTAATTAAGTATTTGAAGTGTAACCGATTTCTGAATGATCGTCAATATGGATTCCGTGACGGGTGATGCACGGGAAACCATCTGATCCTTATAACCGATATATGGACATCTGCGATTGAACGACATGGTGAGTCAAGGGCGGTCACATTGGATATCTCCAAGGCTTTTGATCGCGTCAGGCACGGGTCATTGCTCAGCAAACTTCATTCATATGGACTTTCCCAGCAGCTTTGTGACTGGACGAAGAGCTTCGTCGGAAATCGATCGAGCCGAGTTGTTGTGGGCGGCGAGTGGACGGATCGGTATCCCATAAATTTTGGGGTGCCTCAAGGTCATATTTTGGCTTAAAGCTTGTTTTTGCTTCACATAAATAGTTTGTTGGAGTTAACGGATAACAAAGTGTTCAGTTTTGCGGATGATAGTACCCTTGTTGAGTTAGCTGAAGCCGTGGGCATTTCAAGACAGCAGGCAGATACATATTGCACGATATTTCGGAGATGAAAAAGCAACATAACGGCGCGATGAGTACCGCGTTTGTTGACCGTCGACAATTAACAGAAGCGAGTTAAGGATTCAACAATCGGTTTGACATTGTGGCAGCGTAATCGAGCGGACTTTTTTCGACGTTTTGCGACGATGGATGGAACGAAGGTCCATTACCATACGCCTGAGTCCAATAGCCAGTCTGTAGAGTGTGTGGAAAGCAAGGAAAGCCGACCAAAAACAAGTCACTCAAAACTAGATCTGAACTCAGTAGAAGGCGCAAGCCATAGGACGGGCATTTTTTAATTTAGAATTTAGAATGTAGTTCAAAGGTCACCGTTTTCCTTGTGCAAGTGCGAATGCTTTAGAAACGAAATTACAGAGTAGGAATCTCACGGTGTATTTGATCATCCGCGGCGTAGATGCTTAACGTCCACGTTTAGCCCTTGAATAGTGTCAGGTTTACTCACTTACACTTTTGACTTCAAATAACTTTAAAGAAAGACGCCTAGCGGGGTCAAATCGCATGACCTATATCATCGCACGATAGCGATTGTCCACGGTAATTGCTTGTTCGTCGTTGTTTTCAAAAAAGTACCGACCAAGAACAAGACCATCTCAAAAACCGCAGTCTTTTTGAATATATCGATATTTCAACGATCTCTCTTGAATTTAAGGGGACATTCCGGTTTGTTCGGTTCAATCGAATTTGCTTAATCGATAGTTTTATCCTTCAAAAATAATATGTTAAAATTTGGAAACGAAATCTTAGGCGGTTCCAAAGTTATAGGTCATCAAAGGGTGACTCGGTCCGGAGTGACTCGACAAAATTTACAAACATAGTCGAAAGATGAATAAAATGGTTAAAAAAAATTGTTGTTATACCTTTAATACTTTCTCTTAAAAAATCATGAAAATAACCTACTTTTTGACCCGACAAACCGGAATGTCCCCTTAATGTGCCGTGCCCAGGTGCGACAAGGCTACTTATTGATGAATCATCCAAGGCGGAATTGAGTCTCGTCGTTGAAGATGTTCTTGCACGAAAAATGATCATTCATCCCGGCCATCTCATTCATCGAATGTAATCCATAGATTTCAGTTCCTGTGCCAAATGCACATTGAATCGCCAGAAGGTTCAGGGTTAAATTCTTTGTCCAAATGACACGTTGAACAACGTGGTCGGAACCAGGTTCAATCCCTGCCTGCCATTTTGTGATGTGTCCAGATGTTTAGTTATATTATCGCGCATGGCAGTGAAATTCCTGATTATACGACCGGACGAAGTTTTGTCTCTAGGGCTACACACACCGTAGACCCCAGTTTTTGAATTTCGACACGATCTTCCAAATTATGAATTCCGCGGGACGATGATTCTGACCAAAAAGTCACATAATGTTTCAAACGTGTTTTTCTCCTTTTTTGCGCGCCCAGTTTTGAAAATCAGTTGCACTATATTAACACGTTGCTCGACCGTGTATCGTCCATAGTTCATTTTGCCAGTACAGTGGTGCCTCGCATAACGAACGCCTCGCACAGCGAACGCTGCACACAACGAACTTCCTTTTCGTTCATTTCACGATTCATACAACGAACTTCGCTGCACACAACGAACTTCCTTTTCGTTCATTTCACGATTCATACAACGAACTTCGCTACACACAACGAACTTCCTTTTCGTTCATTTCACGATTCATACAACGAACTTCGCTTCACACAACGAAGTCGCCCACTTCACACGATCACTGCCGATTTATTGCATCCTTCCGCGCAGGCAGTCGTTAGTCACTGAGCAGTACGCTTAACTTACGCACGTGTCGCAGCAATCGTTCATCATTACAACGAAGTCGCCCGATCTTCTACGATCACTGCCGATTAATTGCATCCTCCCGCGCAGGCAGTCGTTAGACTCGTTAGTCACTGCGTAGTACGCTTAACTTACGCACGTATCGCAGCAATCGTTCTTCATTACGAATTAAATCGCACACGTATCACGGCAGTCGTCCTTTTAAGATAAACCCAACATTTTTTTTATATGATGGGTTCTAAAAAAAGCAGGAAGGTGATTTCTCTTGAAATGAAACAGGAAATAATTAGAAGGAGTGAATGTGGGGTAAAACAGTGTGACCTCGTCAAAGAGTTTGGCCTCAACAAGACCACCATTTTCACCATTTTGACAAACAAGGATGCAATAAAATCAGCCAAAGTAGCCAAAGGAGTATCAAAACTATTTAATGAAAAACATAGATCTTCAATCCACGAGGAAATGGAGAGGCTATTAGCGATTTGGATTAAGGACAGGCAGGTGAAAGGTGACGTAACAACCCAAGATATTATCTGTCACAAGGCCAAGATAATTTATGAAGATCTAAAGAAAAACATCCCTGGAAGTAGCAGCAATCCAGATAATAAAGAAGATTTCAAAGCCAGCAGGGGGTGGTTTTTTAGATTTAAGAAAAGGTATGAAATCCACAGCGCTAATATGCATGGTGAGGCTTTCGGTGCTGATAAAAAAGGAGCAGAAAAGTTCTCTATTAATTTTCAAAAATTTATTATGGATGAAGGATACTGCCCACAACAAGTGTTCAATGCCGATGAAACGGGTCTTTTCTGGAAAAGAATGCCGAGCAGAACCTTCATTACAAAAGAAGAGAAGAAATTGCCAGGACACAAAGCCATGAAGGACAGACTTACCCTTATGATTTCGTCTAATGCCAGCGGAGACCTCAAGATCAAACCTCTATTGGTTTATCACTCTGAAAATCCAAGAATTTTAAAGAAAAATAACGTTATTAAGTCCAAATTGCCCGTCCATTGGAAGTCCAATCAAAAAGCCTGGGTGACCCAAGTTATCTTCAACGAATGGATTCTGGAAACCTTTGCTCCTGCCGTGAAGAAATTCTTGTTGGAAAAAGAACTGCCGCTCAAAGCCCTTCTGATACTTGACAATGCCCCTTCTCACCCAAAAGACCTAGAAGAAATATTGCAGGAAAATTATCCTTTTATCAAGGTGCAGTATTTGCCACCAAACACCACATCCATTCTCCAGCCAATGGATCAGCAAATTATTGCGAACTTTAAAAAACTCTACACTAGAGCCCTCTTTAATAAGGTGTTTGAAGAATGCGAGTTTGGTGGAGACAATATGACTATCCGAATGTTTTGGAAGGAGAAATTTGATATCCTTTTGGCAATACGACATACAGAAGGCCTGGGAAGAAGTGTCACAAAGGACCCTCATTTCTGCTTGGAAGATGCTTGTGCCTTCGTGGATTCAGGAAGAAGCAGTAGTTGATGACACAGAAGTGGTGAAGGACATCATCACAGTGGCCCAAAGGTTGGAATTAGAGGTAGAGGAAGAGGATGTAGAGGAGCTTATTGAGGAACACAAAGAAGAGCTGACAACTGAAGAGCTCCAAACACTTCTGGCCCAACAACAGGACAATGCTCAAAGGGAAGCGTCATCTGATAACGAGGAGCAACAATCAAACAATCAACCAATTCCAACTGCTGACATCAAGAACATCCTGGTCAAATGGAAAGCAGTTCAGGAGTTTACCAATGCCCACTATCCGGATTCCGCTGAAGCAAACAGGATCAACGACCTGTACTCCGATACTCTTGTCCGTTATTTCCGGCAGATGTTGAAGAAAAGAGAGAAACAAACGACTTTGGACAGGTTTTTCACTGCACCATCGGCCAAAAAGCGGAAAATGGATGAAGATGTGCAAGATTCGATTATTTCTTAAAATTAAAAAATGTGTGTTTTTTTCATTATGTTTTTAGATGTATCTAAATAAAAATAATAACAAAAAATTTATCTTTTTTTTATGTCATCTTACCATATTTTATGCTACAGAACGAATTATTTTTTTTAACATGTATTGTTATGGGAAAACGCGTTTCACATAACGAACTTTTCGCATAACGAACTTGCTCCTGGAACGAATTAAGTTCGTTGTGTGAGGCACCACTGTACTTCGAGATCACAAATGTCAGGAAACTGAGCAACAATGCCGTTCTCTATTCACATTAGCGAAGTCTAGTTGAATACGAAATGTCGCACTTCTCCCCTTGATAGCGAAACTATCATTGAGTTTAAAAGCGATAAATGAGATTCCGATGAAAATATCTCTTTGATACGAAAATTTAGCTGATTCAAGAAAGAAGTCGTTGTATGTTCGAAAATGTAAATGAGATTGAGAGGAAAACAATCTAGGAAAGGCAGTAGACATCATATGTGACAATTACAATTTATTTTGTACTCACTTCATTTAATTCAAAATAAATAATACTCTTTTTTTCTTTTCTATTTTTATTTGGAGGAAGTAACAATTTTATTTGATATTAAAGTTTACTCGAGTATCAGTACGTATATAAAATAGTAGGACATACGAAAATGTACAATTGAAGGTTGTCAAAAATTTGTTATCAGTCACTAGTAAATTGCCAAATAAATTCTAGGAAACCAGAATCGCTATCCTGATCATCTTCAGAAGATTGAAGAGATAGATTTTGTAGGTCTCTGGATGGTGACAGATTGGGGTGGTCGGGTGAAGAACTAGGATCTGGTGTTCTTCGGTGCGATAATCCTTCTCCATCTCGTCCGAGACTTCGTGAACCTGTAAAATGTAATTAGAGCATATTCCATAAGTGTCGTCTATATTGATTATGTATCCATTTTTTTACCTAGAAATTCCCTACACAATGGGCAGGTACTTCGTCTTCGAAACCAAGGAATTATGCAGGCTTCATGGAATAAATGCAGACATGGCAATCGTCGGGCGACTTCTGTTTCCCGGAAATCTTCGAAGCATATAGAGCACCTAAGGTGTTGCTGTAATTCTACTCCACCAATCACAACGGTCGGAAATGAGGCGATTTCGCTCACCAGAGATGGAATTCTACGTCGGCCAATACGACCGAATAATTCGATAAACCCGCGTTCGATTCGGTGAAGACGGGATGTTAGCCTCCTTAGACTAATGCGTGTAGGTGTGTGTGATGCCGCTACTCCACCAATCTCTTCAATAAACTCACTATGGCATTGGGGGCAATTGTTGTAGGTCCGTGATGTGGTATTGCTTATGAAATTGCATCTATGGCAATACCATTGACGAGAACGTCGACGGCGCCTGTTTCTCACGCTTCTTTCAGCCATGCCAAATACTTCTTTTGTGATTTATGATTTCAATTTTTAATTTAAACTTGGTTTGCTTAAAAATTATTACCGATAAAATAAAAAACGAATAAGTTTAAATGTTGCACTTACTTAGTTCGAGAATACGAATCCGGGACGAAGAGTTCAACGAGCCGAAGCGTTAGAGTATGATTTATGAAACAACTATTTTTGCTTCTACTATTTCTATGTTTGATTTTTGTCTTTCTCCAACCTGCTTTCAAATTCCAATTTCCCATTTCATTTCACCGCCTACTTATTTGATTTCCTTTCTTTCTTTTGGCTTTAAACACTCGGTATTGCATACTCATCGATTGCTGAGAATATTTCCTTTAATACTGAGTGATTAAGGGTTTGGTATAATTCGGTGTTGTAATAGATTCACTTGGAAAAGGTAACTCTCTCTCTCTCTCTTTTTTTTTGTTTTTTAAATAACAAGATAAAATAAAAAGTTAACAAACAAAAAAAAATATAAACAAACATATTAACAAAATGTTAACATACAGAGATTTTAAAACAAAAAGGAATCTAAATGCAAAATCGAAACGAAAAGGAAGAATAAATATATATGAAAAGGGAAATGAGGAATGGGAAGGGAAAGCGTAGCGTCTGAAGATCTGACTATATTTAGGGCTTTAACTTTCTTCATTGTCAATCCACCACCAGTTGGGATGGGATCGGTCATTCATAGATTTATCTCGATCGCCTCTTGCCATGCTAAAACGCGAGTGAACTGCAAGAATCCGTTTGTCCCTGGCACCACGAAAATTATAGGGACTCCGTGCTTGTTTTGGATAAGACCTTTTCTATCCAAGAGAGAGAACGCTTCAGGTGGGATAAACCCATTTTGGAGTGTATTCTCCAGGTACATGTCATTGGGGTAGTATGCTCCCGAGGTAAGATTATTTTCGCTGCACATTCCCCTTGCCGTGTGACCACGAATAATTTTGATGATGAAATTGTCTATCCTATTCAATCCTGATTTGTCATACAGTGTCTTATTAGGATAGAATATCCTGTATTGAGATTTGGGTGTTCTATGTAATCCGAGGCAGGAACGCAAACACTGCCTCTCGAACATGCGAAACCTTTCCATGTAGGATGGGGAAACCTTAAACCATACCGGGCAACCATACACAAATATTGGACGGATAAATGCTGAGTACGAAATTATTTTAACTTTGTGATCTAGGAGGCTATTTCGGAACAGACTTCTTGTCATTGCATATACACATTTAGCTGCGGAGAGGGCAGCTGTTATGTGCTTATCAAAGTATAGGTATTGATCCATCCAAATACCAAGGTACCAAACAACAGTTTTCATTTGCAGCGGAAGATTATTGCTTCCTACAATGGAAACGTTTTTCCAATTATTCCTTGAATCTCTTGAAGCTGTAGAAAGAGGTGTTCTGAAAAGGATAGTTACTGTTTTTTGGAAGTTGATTTTCAATTTCCAATCCTCACAAAAGCGTTTGATTTTATTGCAGTCGTCTTGAAGAAGTCTGTTAATGGCATCGACTTTTTTTCTGATCTGTACACCACAATATCGTCGGCATATGTAATAGCATGATTAAGAGACCCAGCCATAGTATAAATATTGAAGAGAATGGGAGAATTTACGGCTCCCTGTTGTAAGCCATTTTTAATATGGAAAGTTTTATTGGAGATTTTGTCCCCACATTTTACCACAAATTGCTTATCCATTATCATGTCGTAAATGATGTATAACAGATATTCGGGCAAACCTAGATTTGATAGCTTATATACAAGTCCTTCTAACCATATGGTATCGAAGGCCTTTTCAAAGTCAACCAAACATACTCCAGTGCATTGTCGTTTTGCCTTGTTCCACTGTATATCGGAAACAAGTTTTGTAGCTGCATGAACTGTGTCGTGCCCCGCTCTAAAGCCAAACTGGTTGTTCGGAATGATGTCGTTTTCAATGCCTTATTTATGATTTTCTCGAATATTTTGCTAATGTTTGGCAGCAGACTAATCGAGCGAAGATTGGCGGGATTGCTCCGGTCGTTGCCCTTTTTGGGGATGGGATGGACTACTGCTATTTTCCAACGTCTTGGAAAGAATGCATTATTTAGAGCGTTATTGAACAAGGTAGTGTAAATTTTCACCACTTCCGAGGCAGATGTTCAGTATTCGGAATACCATCTGTTCCAGAGGATTTCTTGTTTTTAATGGATCTAAGGATGTCCATGAGTTCATTCATGTTCACAAATATATTTATGTGCAAATTTCTAAGCGGCGCTCTATTGTTTTCACTGAAGATGGTGAAACTTTTGTTTTCGGAATGCACACTTTGCCATTCATTGTACAGCGATATATGGTTTTGGATAGCTCTGTTTTCGATTCATTTTCATTTTTACAACATTTTTTATTTCGTTTTATATTCTTATTTTCTAATTTATATGCTAGACAAAAAAAGCTTAAATTCTAGCTTAATTATCTTATATAATAACTTACTGGTCCTTGGCAGACGCTCTAAGCTAAACATTACGTAACAATTGTATAATTTGCCTTTCGGCGACAGAACTTTGTGGCAGTACTTAGAATTATTTGAAAGACAAAGAAAAATTTGAAAAACTTTGTCGATTTTTTTTTCTTAAAATTTAATTTACTTATTTTTATTATTATTATTATTATTTTTTTTTTTTTAATTTTTAATTTTATTTAAAAGCACTTAACTTAAATCTTATACTACCCTAACTCTAGAAAAACTAAGTCTATGTAAGCTGGCTGATTCTATACCGACATTGGTATCCAGGTCTTTATAGCCACTCAACCACCAGAACTGTTGACGCTGTCCAATACTATCGTCCCGCCCTCTGTGGGAGATAGCCCTACTGAAGCGCAGGAGCTCTTCTTCGGTGCGCGTTATTTCCCGGTCGTAGCACAATCGCCCGTCTACGGATGATCTACTTACATGATCATCATCATCATCATCGGCACTACAACCGGGAACCGGTCTTTGCCTTACTTAGCAAGTCCTGAGGCTTGTTAAATTTTCCATAATGATTTATTTTTTCTGGGCAAGGTCATTAGTCTTGCGCCAGGGGCTCCCCGACGGGGAATCGAACCCCGGTCTCCCGGGTGACTTACATGATAGATCAGCGGAATTCCGGATCTATCCTGTATAAGCCCTTTCATGTCCAAGTCAAGGAACGCCTCTGGTGGAACAAAGCCGTTGCGACGCACGCTCTCATAGTACAGAGTGTTTGGATAATAGGCCCCGAAAATTAGGTCATTGGACGAGCTTATTGCTCTCGCAATATGTCCTCTGATTAATTTTATCATAAAATTATCCACCCTATTTATGTTCATTATATAAAGTCTCATTTGAATAATACTTTTTATAGTCCGATTCCGGTGTCCGATATAGTCTGAGACAACTTCTGAGACACTTCCTTTCGAACACCCGAATTTTTTCCATCAAATTTGGACCTATGTTAAACCATACTGCACAACCATATATGAGCATTGGCCTGATTAGCGTCATGTAGCACATGACTTTTACCCTGCTGTCAAGTTGGCTACTGTGAAATAGCCTCCTTGTCATACCAAAAGTTTTTCTCGCTTTGAGTAAAGCAGCCTCTACATGTCTGTTGAAATACAGATATTGGTCTAGCCAGATGCCAAGGTATTAAACTAAACTCTTGGTTTCCAGTTTATCTCCATGCGGTCCCTCGATAACTAGCTTTTCGCCAGTTTTTTCTTGTGTCGTTCCTGGCTTTATGTAATGGAGTTCTAAATAGGATGGCTCCACATTTCTGGAAGTTGATCTTAGCTTTCCAGTCATCGCAATAGCGATGCACGTTGTTGAAATCTCGCTGTATTAAACTATTTATGATCTCAACTTTCGGAGCTGTTCTATAAATGAGGAGATCGTCTGCGTACGCAGTAGCCTGCGGAAGTGCATCTAATAAGTCGCTAATGTAAATGTTAAAAAGAATCGGAGAGAGTACCGCGCCCTGTTGCAACTCATTTTATTCTTGATATTATACGTTTTATTAGATGTCACATTACCATTTTTGACCACGAACCTCCTGTCCTTTAACATATCGTAAAGTACATATAGTAAAGGCTTATGTATGCCATGTCTGACCAGTTTGTAATACAACCCTTCGATCCAGATGGTATCAAAGGCTTTTTCCAAGTCGATCAGACAGGCACCTGTGCATTGGTTCCTACATTTATTCCATTGTATGTCGGAGACCAGTTTAGCTGCGGCATGTGCGGTTTCATGACCCACCTTAATGCCAAACTGGTTATTTGGAATAATGCTATTGTCGTCTACCCATTTTACCAGAGCTTTGTTAATGATTTTTTCAAATACTTTACTGATGCTTGGGAGTAAACTTATCGAACGCATGTTCATTGGGTTTGTACAGTCTTTGCCCTTTTTTGCGATGGGCTGAATGATAGCCGTTTTCCAACGCGCGGGATAATATGTATTATTCAACGCGTTGTTAAACAGGACCGTGTATATATCTATTGCCTTTGGGGGCAGGTTCTTGAGTACGATGTTAGGTACTCCATCTATTCCCACTGACTTTTTGCTTCTTAATGAGTCGAAGATACTCTAGATTCCTTCCCTTTTGATTAAAAGGCTATTAGCCTCACCATTGGCATTAATGTCAATTGGCAGATTATCGTCACTGAATTCGGTAAAACCCAAATTCTCCGATTGCCAAAGTGAAATTTCATTTCGGAGGTGCAGGTGATTCAGTAGAATTCTGTCCTCCAGGTCATGATTTCGGTGAATGGTTTCATTCACCTTGTACATTTCCTGAAAGACAGCTCTCACAGCGTTCACCTTTTCCAAAGGGTCTTCGATCACGGAGAGCTCACTATTGAAAATCGTGTTCTCTATATCTATGCCAATGTTTAGCAGCTGCTTGTTTACATCAGTGCGTGGAATTTGGAGACACTGAATCTCATTTTGATTATTTCTCCTGAATATTTTATTTATTTGTGGGAACATATTCGGGTTATTAGTTTTTGTAGCTCGAATTCTGTTGTTCCAATACAAATTTGTTGCTAATCTATAATTAGCTTTAAGTAATTGTTGGAGGTTTTTTAATCGGGATTTCAGTGGTATTATCTCCTGATCTTGTCAGTCTGTGTAATTGTTTTAGTTTCGATAGCAGTCTGCTTTTTTTCTTGTACAGTGCACATGTTTATGTGATCTGTAACTGTTGTTTTGTTTTGTTGTGGCCATTGTTCGTTTTACGGTTTCGTCCATTTGTTGGATGTATTTGTCGATTTCGTCATTTGTCAGGTTTCTGTTTACTGGCAGATTAAAGTCATTCGAACGCAGTTCTCTTGTTAATGATCTGGTGAGCCGCGGCCATCGCAGCGCCCCGTAGTTGTAGGGTTGCGGAATCACGAATTTCTCCTGATCTGCGAGATCGCTCGGAAGCTCTATTACTGCCGTGAATGCACAGTGGTCACTGTCGTATTGAATCGTCCGTAAACAGTTTCTGTTTCGTCTGCTGGTGTTAAGTAGTCTCAGTCGTGAGTCAATTAGCAAGATATCTAAGAACGATCTACCTCTAGGGAACGATGGATATTCGGTAGCTAGAAGGTCAGTACTATATTCGATATGATACTTATCTAGCCAGCCAGCCAACTGATTTCCTCTGGCATTAGATATATAATTTCCCCAATTTCTATGCTTGGCGTTCATATCTCCCCCTAGAATAAAGTAATTTTTGCCCAGGTGCAATTGTAAGTATCGGAAGAGAGTCTCGAGCTCTGCTATAAATAGATTATGTTGGTGCTCCTCAGGTGCGTAGACCGCAATCGCATACAAACCCCTTCCTTGCTGAAGGGGTATGCGTACGATACAGGCTTCCAGCACCCGGATCCTGCGCACTTCTCCACTATATATAACTTTATGATGGATTCCTTTTCTAATAAAGATTGCGACACCTCCCCCTTGAGTGAAGTTAGGTCGGTCTTTTCGTATAATACGAGTAGAAACCTTCGAAATGAGGAAATAGACCATTATCTCTCAACGACGGACAACACTGCCATCAAAACAATGGACCGTTCCATTCCAAAAGCGACTCACGTGGAGGAGCATTTTAATAGATACAGAAACTCAACTATTGATGCCCTACTCTACAGACAGTTCAGCGATCCTTATAGCCAAGAAATAAAGACAATTAAGTCATTGATTAAAAACGTTCAAAAGCTGATCCGTGACAACTACAGATCAGTAATTAATAAAAAATGGAAACACAAAATTCTCTCCATTAAAACCAGTGGTAGGAATATGTTTCCGCAAATAAATAAAGTATTTAGAAGAAAATGTCATAATGGCATTCCCTGCCTTCGAGTCCCGAGGACTCCCGAAAATTGTCAAATATTGCTGAACGCAGAACTCACCCCGGAACACATTAACTCCAACGAAGAATTAATTGTGGTCGAGGATCGGCAAGAGAAAGCGAACTCAATAGGCGCCTGTTTCGAGCCAGTACACAGAGTGAATGAATCCATTCATACTAACCTGGACATCGACAACAGAGCACACTTGAATTAACGTTCGAATTGTAAAGACGTGCTATATCGCGCTCCTCGTCAAGTCACATCGAAAAACAAAATCCAAAAATAAAATGAAAGAAAGAAAAACAAAACAAAACAACAATAAGTAAAACGAAAAAGAAAATACATTTTCTGTCAATAGTGTAAAACACTTGATTAGGCATAATCAAGAAAAACCATAAATTGTTTTCAGTGACATAATAAAGTGCGCTGCTTCACAGTAATAAAAACAGTCAAAACAAATTAATAGAACGAAAAGAATCAATATAATCAAAAATAATCGAAAATAAATAAAAACAAAAACACACAAACAAATTGAAGAATAAAGGTGAAAATCCAACATTCAACACAGCGCATTAAATAAAATAAAAAAAAGTTCCATAAAAAAATCGCTTCAGTGAGGTGCGACAAAGAAACTATCAATTAAAATAGATCACCTCGCAAACGTGAAAGTTAAAACAAACAACATATTGCTCGTTAAGCAAGTGGTTTGGCACGAGGGCAAGGTTACTGACTCTTACCCGACGATAGCCGAGTCCGAGTCGGCTTACGGGAGAAATCGAATTCGTAGTTCGTATTGCAGGTCGCCTTTGTTTTTTTTTAATGAAAACAAACTGGAAAGAACCGGCATGAACACGGAGGAAGATAAAAACGCGACAACACAAAAACGAAAAGGTACACAGAAAAACTTCATTGTGACGCAAAGTAAAACCGCGAAATTAACAATGGAGAAATGAGATCAGCAAATGGAGGAGGACAGTGAGCTCCCCCCCCCCCCCCCCCCCCCCCCCCCCCCCTCCAACTTTAGCATATATGGGCAAACAATTCATTCGCTTCTCTTGCATCCTCAGAGTCTGGGGATGAAGAAGAGGAAATAAGTGAATTGGGGGCGAAACTTGCGATGGCAAAAGCCCGACTACAAGAGAGACGCCGAAAGAAAAAAATAGCGGCACTCGAAAAAGAAAAAGACACAGAAAAACAACAAAAGCCGAAGCCAAAAGTCAGCCAACAGCAACAATATCAACATCAACAGCAACTACCAACACAAAATCGACCACCGAAATAGCAAGCAACACAGCAGCGGCAAAGCAACACTAACAACGAAAAAATAAAGATGCCACCAATCAACACCATAGATATTGAGTGTAAGGAATTGGTAAGTCTTTGTAAGCTAGGTATAGGAAACAATTTGTAGTTTAAAGACTGGCAGGTAACATGCATGCCATTCAAACCTATGCGGTGGCAGACCACGACAAAATTAAAGAGGTATTAAAAAGAGCCACCGCGGAATTCTACTCGTTCACTCCGAAACAAACAAAGAGGGTAACGGTTCTATTAAAGGGTGTCGACCCTGAAATGGAACCGGAGGCTCTGCTCGAGATGCTTCAAAAGTTGAAGCACGAGGATCTCGAGTTTACCGCCGTAAAACCGTTCACCACAACCAAGGCAAGAAGGGAAAACCGCAAGCTACCCTTCTTTTTAGTTCAACTAACACCCAGCAGCAGAATTGGTGATCTAAGAAAAATTACAGTCTTGGATCATCAAATTGTCACATGGGACAAATTAAAAAAAGGCAGAGACATCCTGCAATGTGTCAGCTGCCAAAGGTTCGGTCACGCAGCGGCGAACTGTGAAATGCAGCACCGTTGCGTAAAATGCGGAAAAGACCATAAGGCAGAAGAATGCCCTCTGGGAAAAGAAGGGTAGAAGACAAAGCCCTTCTAAAGTGCGCAGTGTGTCGGAATGAAGGACATCCCGCTAATTATCGGGGATGTCCTAAATTCCGAGAAATAATGGCAAGAAGTGTGACTCGGCAAAAAAACAGAGCCTGCTCGTACAACAACAATTCCCGTAACATCGCAGCGGTCGTACGCACAAGTTGCGTCGAGTGGGAGAACACCATATCAGGCTACAACATTGGTAGCCACAAATACTCCCACACAGACTGAAACAACATCGCAAGCAGACGTGGTAACGGTCCTGCTCAATCTGCAGAGACAGATGACACAGCTGCAAAATCAAATAAACGAGATCTACTCGCGCGCTTGCCCAGTCTAAATAAAAAGTCAATATAAACCCTCTAACCACAACATCAATAAAAGCTCTTGTCGTGAATGTAAATTCACTAATAAGAACTGAGAGAAGAGCCAATTTTTTCAACCTATTGCAAGATGAACAACGTGATGTACTTCTGGCAGGGGAAACAAAGTAAAAGCAGAGACACAAGATATGGCATAAAAACTACGATACGAGGGTTGCCTCTTATGTTTCGGGATTTGGCAACCATGGCGTTGCAATCCGGCAATTGACAGCTCTGTCGTAAAGTTGGACATTTTTGAGGTTATACGCACTCAGAACGTTTTGACATACGAGCGCTATTTGTATTGTTTACAGTAACTTAAAAGATTCATCTCGGCCCAAAAATGGAATTAAATCGTCAACATTTTCGTGCGATTATTTTTTACAACTTTCGGCGTGGATTAACTCAGCAACAGTGCATGGATGAACTTAATTCAATTTTTGGCGATGAAGCTCCATCAAGGACCAGTGTTTATCGATGGTATGGTGAATTCAATCGTGGTCGTAGTTCACTCCAAGATGAATTTCGTGAAGGTCGTCCAAAATTAGTTGTTGTTCCGAAAACCATTGATGCTGTGCGCGAACTGATAATGGAAGATCGTCATGTGACCTATCGTGAGATTGAGACAACCTTAGGCGTTAGTGGGACCAGCATACATTCAATATTGCATAAACATTTGACTGTTAAAAAAATTTGTTCGCGTTGGATCCCACACAATTTGTCAATCGCCCAAAAAAAGGCTGGTGTCAATTGGTCGAAAGAAATGCGCAAAAAATACGGTCGCGGTGCTTCGAAACACGTCTATGACATCGTGACAGGTGATGAATCGTGGATTTACGCTTGTGAGCCCGAAAGTAAACAGCAGTCGACTGTCTGGGTGTTTCAAGATGAGCCAAATCCAACAAAAGTTGTTCGCGCACGAAGCACTTCCAAGCAAATGGTCGCCTGTTTTTTCGGAAAAACTGGACATGTCGCAACCGTACCACTAGAACAACGCAGAACAGTCAATTCTGAGTGGTACACAACCATTTGTTTGCCAGTTGTCTTCCAAGAAATCAGGAAAACCAACCGCCGAAGACCGATCACTCTTCACCACGACAATGCGAGCTCTCACACATCGGCTGCGACAACTGCATTGTTGAGCACCCAAAACATCGATTTGATGGGTCATCCGCCGTATAGTCCTGACTTGGCACCGAATGACTTCTTTTTATTCCCGTACGTAAAAAACAAACTGAGAGGTCAACGTTTTTCGACACCTGAAGAAGCGGTTGCTGCATTCAGAATGCATGTGTTGGAAATACCTCAATCAGAGTGGCAAAAGTGCTTCGACAATTGGTTCAAACGCATGCAAACGTGTATAGATCTTCATGGGGAATATTTTGAAAAACAATACAGTGATTTTCGATAATCAATATTTGTTTTTGTTCTCTAATCCCGAAATATAAAAGGCAACCCTCGTATTAGTTGGAAGGTCTACGCCATTGGAGCGTAGTTCTCTTTTTATTATGCGATCAAAGCGCGACCAATGTGATTTTCGGAAAACGATGAATGTATATGGTCGTACTGCTCAAGTATTGCGTGTTCGAGGCGCCGAGGCCGTAATGCTCACTATCATACCCGATTGTGCGAAGGCAATTTCGAGAATTTAGGTCCATGTCTAATAATTGTAGTCTCTCGTCCATCATAAGTCGAGAAAGGAGTTTCCTCTTGGATAAGATGGTGTACTTGTAGCGTACAATTCTAGTTTATATTCTGTTGCATTTGTTTGCCACCAGTTGAATAGTGCATTACCTCTTGTGTTCGGCGTTATATCACCCGAAGCACTGTGTTTGGAGTTGAAATCTCCCGCCAGAACAAAATAATTATTTTCCGAGTCTAACTTGAGATTACGAAAAATGGTATCCAGTTCGGTGATGAATTGCGAACACTGAGGACCTTCAGGTGCGTACACGGATACCACGTATAGATGCCTCTGACATTTTTATTTTTATTTTATTAGACTTCTCTCGGGAGAGGTGAACCTATAGCGCCGAGTGGGCGCCCCGAGATGCCATCAAATAACTGTTGCAGTTCTTTTTGAACAGTTGCAGGTTGTAACACTCGGGGAACACTCGCGTGGGAAGGGAGTTCCACAGCTTCCCCGTTCTGTAACGGAACGAGTTCTGGTGCAGGGATGTTCGCGCTGTCGGGAGATGAACCACAAAGGGGTGCGATCCGTCGGATTGTCTTGTGGAGCGCATATATACCGAATTGCGTGGAACAATATCACGAATCTCCGAAGAGCAGTACCCGTGATAATATCTGTAAAACAGACAGAGATCGGCTACGCGCCTTCGATGTGATAACGACAGTAGTCCCGACGTCAGCGCCGAGTCCCGGATCAGGCGGATCGCTCGTCTCTGTATGCTCTCAAGTAGGTCGAGGGTATGTTTAGGAGCCGAGCTCCAAACATGAGAGCAATATTCGAGCGCGGGTCTAACGGGATTTATATAGGAGAAGAAGTTGGGCCGGAGTAAAATATTTCTTGGCTCTAAAAAGATAACTCAGTTTTCCTGAGGCTGACCTGGCGATACTCGACACGTGTTTATGCCATGATACATTCCCACAGACCGTGACGCCGAGTAATTTCAAACTTACCCCAGCCTCGAGGGCCCGGCCATCCATCATCAGCTGTGGAACCGATGATCAAGTTTTCTTTGTGAATGTTGTATACTGGGCCTTCGTTGCACTGAAGTCGACAAGATTGGCCTTTCCCCACTGCAGAACTTTATCCAGATCCCGATTCAGAGAGTCAATCTCTCTACATCTCAGCTGCTGTGACGTTGATACACAAATCGGCCGATCACTCGAAAAGGAGGGAACAAGCGTACTATCATCCGCAAAACTGAACACTTTGTTATCCGTTGTCTTCAACAAATCATTTATGAGAAGCAAGAACAAGGTTGGAGCCAAAATAGAACCTTGGGACGCCCCCGAATTAACAGTATACAGATCCGAATACTCGCCGTCCACAACAGCCCGAATCGATCGATTCTCGAGGAAGCTCCTCGTCCAGTCGCAAAGCTGTTGGGAAAGTCCATATGAACGAAGTTTGCTCAGCAATGCCCCGTGCCAGACGCGGTCAAAAGCCTTGGAGATATCCCATGCGACCGCCCTCGACTCACCATGCCGTTCAATCGCAGATGTCTATATATCGGTTATAAGTGTCAAAAGGTCTCCTGTGGACCACCTGCCACGGAATCCGTATTGACGTACATTCAGAAGCCCGTTGCACTCCAAATACTTAACCAACTCAATATTGATGACATTTTCCATTACCTTAGATAAAATAGACAGTAATGCTATCGGACCGTAATTTTGTGGGAGACACTGGGACGTCTTTGGGATTGGCTGAACTCGAGCGATTTTCCAGCATGCAGGAAAGGCCCTCCGTGCATAAGATAAGCGGAAGAGTCTGCCAAGAACCGGCGATAGTTCTGGAGCACAGTTCTTAAGGACTATTGCTGGTATTCCGTCCGGGCCAGTTGCCTTCCTACAATCCAGTTCACGTAGAATGCGTTGAATAGTACGCGGACGAAATCCCACATCCCGCATGGAAGACTGTACTGGCGAGATCACAGGTGGCTCCAAAAGGCCGGGATCTAGGTTTGAATTCGCGGAAAATAAATTCGCGAACACATTAGCTTTATCCTTTGGATTCGTGACTAATGTCCCACTGTCTGTCACCAACGGACGGAAAGAGGAGGATGCGAAGTTACCGCTGATAGCTTTTGCCATTGACCAGAAGGAGCGCGAACCAGTTGGGCACCGAACGAGCTTATTGATCACCCTGTCGTTGTGAGCCTTCTTCGCGGTATCAATCGCCTGGTTGCACGCGTTTCTGATTCTAACAAAATTCGTTCTGTTAACATCGGTGGGATTGGAGCGCCATTGCTTAAAAGCTCTATTTTTTGCCGCTGTAATCAGCTCGCATTTTTTGTCAAACCAAGGTTTATCAGACGAACTTCGTTTGATGGAATGTGGAATATACATCTCCATCCCCAGAAGAATAATCTCTGATACCGACTCCGCGTTAACATCGGAGTTTCCGAAGCACACCTCGGACCATGGAAATGATGCGAAGAAATCTCACAAATCGTCCCAGTTAACGGCCCCATACTTCTATACATGGCGAAGCTGCCTAGGCCAGTTATTCGCTTGATATGCAAGTGCTTGCGCGACAGATACCAAGCAGTGGTCTAAGTTTCCCAATGGCGCAGAAACCTCTACGGTATAAATACTCGGTTCGGATGTCAAAAACAGATCCAGGGTGTTCGCATAATCGCCTGCGGCATCCGGCACTCGCGTTGGCTCCTCCACGAGTTGAGTCAAGTTGTGGCTTACAGCAAACATCTCCGCCAACCTCCCAGCCTCGTCGGTTCTGTTATAATGTAACAACCAGCCGGAATTGTGCGCATTAAAATCGCCAAGGACAACAATTTCAGAATTTGGGTGGATGATCTGTATCCAGTCGACAGTATATGAAAGATGTTCGAAAAATGTCGCCGGTCGATCGTCATTCGGGGAGCGATAAAGACAACAAAGAAATTTAACAGAATTCTTCAGCACGACCCTCAACCATATGATGTCCATATTATTGGGCTCCAACGCCTCGATCCTCTGGCAAGCCAGATTGGACCGTGCGAAGACGCAGACTCCGCCCTTAAAACGGAATCTCGAATGTAAGTCGTATCCTGAGCAACGAACATATGTCGAATCAGTTGACGAATCGACCTGGGTCTCAGGTAGGGCAAGGATATCAGGTTTCGTTGTTTGCAAAGATTGGTGGACGGCGTTTACATTGGTATTGGTGAAACCGATGCCCCTGATGTTACAAAATGCCGTCACCAGTCGAGCGTGGGCCGAGCCTCGAGAGCGAGCCTGGTTATGCGATGACGAACCTCCTAAAGTTCCATTATTTATCATGATATCTGCATGATGTTCCCCCTGACATAGTCCCCCCCGGAGATCCGATTGGGAGACTAGTTTACCTCCGGAATTCTTTATATCAGAAGGCACCATCATGACTTATCCCGGTGTCAGTCCGGGCCATCAGCCACACATCCGAAACACCGTCGAAGATTTCTCTCGACGATATCGCGGAATGTACAGCGTGACGGGGTGGTATCACACCTTGGGACCGACTACCACCTAACCAACCTTTTCTCCAACCGGTCCATCAGCCAAGCTCCGAAAGATGGCCAGGGATTTCTCCCAACCATTTCACGGAGCCTATAGCTTGATAGGGTGGTATTTCACCAGGCGCACAGGGCGTTGGGACCCCGGCTAACACTCGGTCTTTAGTCGCCTCTTACGACAAGCTGGCCTAGCTGTGAGTATATTCTAACGTCCTACTCACAGGGTATATCTATAATGCAAGCTTCCAGTAACTGAAATTTATGTACATCTGTGTTGTAAACGACCTTGTGGTGAATGCCTTTCTTAATTAGGACAGCAACTCCACCTCCTTGTGTGGCGTGTGGACGATCTCGTCTAATGAGTTTGTAGTTTTTGTAGCTACCTAGAAGCACATCAGGCCGTTCGGCTTCAAGCAGGTTATCGAGATTATCCCTCCTTTCCACGTGGATTAGTGAATTCACATTCACAGCAATAATTTTTAGTGTTAAATTAGGTGGATAGATCAGTGTGGTATGTTGGGTTGTCTGAGAGCAAGGACGAATAAACAATGTCAATTCGGGCCGCTTGTTCAGTTAGTTTTTTTTCAAATCCAGCAATCTGTCCTTGTATGGCTAACAGGATTGCTCTTATGTCTGAATTTGCCCCTGGGGCGGGCGCTTTTATGACGTTGCGTGAAAGTTCAGCTGCCGTTGTACTAGTGGGATTACTAGCCATTTGAGAAAATGATATGCTAGGTGTGGAAGATTTTGCGACATTACTTGCATGTGCCGCGAAGTTTGAGTTTAATGGACTGCCCGCAATTTGAGCGAATGATACACTAGGTGCAACGAAGTTATTATAAGAACGAACCTTCATTCGTTTCTCTTCTTCAAGTTTTTTTTTTTAAATTCCAACTAGGCTTTTAGTTGTTGGAATTTCGGACAACCTCTAAAGTTGGCCGGGTGACCTGTATTTTTGCACAGGACGCAAGAAAGTTTGCTCCTATCCTGAACCTGTTCTTTACCTAAGGGGCATTCTCCTACGGTATGATTGTTTTGGCACTTTACAGATCTAAATTCCATACAGCAGTTAGATGCAACGTAGCCGAATCGTTGGCACCGCATGCACTGCAACACACGGTCAACTTTCCTTATTTTTTCTCAAATTATTGTTTGGTGGAAAATAACTTTAATATTCCTAAGTGCATCGAGTTTGCTGTTGGGACTTAGGGAGACAATGAAGAACGGAAACTTGCGGTTGCGACTTCCGGAGCGATAGGGATTGATGGTTAAGAAAGTGGGTTGGCGTGGGATATGGTCAGTTAGTGTTCTCGGGTGCGGTAACACTTTCCGGTTGTTCGTTAAAACGTAGAATGTTGGAGAATGGTTGTATGTTGCAGTATTTGAACTGATCGGGTGCCAGCTCGGTGTTATGGTACACTACCTCGTTGGAGTCTTTAACCAATCTTCCAGAGGTGAAGAGACTTCTGGTGTGGAGACAATTCAGATAGTGAGCCCTGTTATCTAGAGGAGTTGGTAGTAGTGAAGTTATTATGCGGTTGGGATTATTTGGGAGGTTTTCAATAAATTTGATAGACAGCTCTAGGAAGCGTCTATCGAGACGGTCAATATTAGCGGCATTGTATAGCAAGCTGTTATTGTAATACTTGTAAGAGTTGGGTTGTCGGTTGAGGCCAGTGACCAGCCTGAAGCATTTCCTTTCGAAAGTGCGTAGCTTCTCCATTTGGGCTGGTGTTATATGATACCACAGTGGACACGCATATGTGAGTGTGAGGCTGATTATTTGTTTATAGATGAGTAGTTTGACTTTGTGAGAGAGACCGTTGGGTTTCCACATCACACTTCTACAGAGATTCAGTTGTATTGTGGCTTTACGTAAAGTATTTTTAATGTGGGTAGAGAATGAAAGGTCATTGGAAAAGGTTATTCCCAGATATTTTAAAGTTTTAGAAGGTTTTATCTAGGTGTTATTTAGTTTGACTCTAATTTTGTTGTGGGTGCGCCTTGTGTTGTTTGTGCAGTGCTCATTTTTACCCTTAACTATAAGTTGGGTTTTATCGGGATTTAGGCGAATTTTCCATTTATTGAAGTATGTTGATAGATTTGGGAGGAAGTTATTAATGCGGTTTCTTGCTTCTTTTACAAACTTGCTGCTGGAGTAGACTATGGTGTCATCAGCGTAATTCAACATTACGGTATTGGGTAATTGAGGCTGCGGTATGTCTAAAGTATAGATGGGGTATAATAGTGGTCCCAGAATTGAACCCTGCGGAACCCCTGCGGTTATATTATACGATTGGGAGATAGAAGAATTTATTTTGACCATGAATTTTCTACCAGAGAGGTAGGAAGTAAGAAGTTTGGTAGTATGGGTGTTTAATCCAAATATGTAGTGCAGCTTGTAAAGCATTCCTGAGATCCAAACACAGTCGAATGCTTTAGTTATGTCGAGAGAGATACAGACCGTCGGGCTTTGGTTTTGAAGATTAGTTGTGACATTGTGCGTTAGTTTTAACACAGCATGACAGGGGGAGTGTGGTGAGCGAAAGCGTTGTTAACCCCCTAATGCACATTTAAACGGTAAACGGTAAACGTTGCCCGTATATGTCACGGAGGTGTGCATTAAGCGGTTAATAGCGTTGTCATTAGCAAATGAAAGGAGATTTCGATATATCTTGCATTCCAATATTTTGCTTAATGTGTTTAATAACGATATCGGACGATAGTTGCTGGGGTTGTTGGCAGGACTGGACTTACTGATAGGGACTATAACCGTGGTTTTCCAGTTATCTGGGAAATGTGATCCGTTAATTATGTGGTTGAGAAGAACGAGAATAGGGACTAGATTTGACGGGAGAAGTCTTTTGTAAAGAAGGTTTGGAATTCCATCTAAGCCTGTCGACTTCTTGTTGTTGCGTGATGTTATAAATTCAGATAATTCGCCTGCTGTTAGGAGGGTCGCATTATCCAGAGGATGAGACGCTTTGTTTGTTTCGTTGAATTCCGCGATGAAAGGGGTGAAGGATGGGATCATTGTGCGTGAGATGTAGTCGTTTACAGTATCTTGAAAATTGGAGACTGAGAAGGAGTCGTTTTGTTGATGGATTTTACAAAAGTGATTAGCTAGACAGTTTGCTATGTCAATATCTGATTGGACTGGGTGATTGTTAGTAGGCTTGATAATATAATCGATTCGGGGTTTGTATTTTCGAGCCGTTAGTCTGTTGATATTTTTGAATAAATCACGATTGGGTTTAATATTTTTAAGCATAGACGTGTAAGCCTGATCGGCAAATTGTTTTAGTTGTCCATTTATCAGGGTAGTCAAGAGTTGGATTTGATTCTTAATAAAAGGGGAGTAACTGCTATGTAATTTTCGTCTAAGCTGTTTTTTTTACGCGTAACAGTTTTGTAAGGATGTTGGTTAAAGGTTTTCCTAGGTGGTTATGAGGAATGGATGTAGGTGTGTGGCTGAAGAGGGCATTTTTTAGTATTTGCTCTATTCTTACGGCTGCTTGATCAATTTTAGCAGGGAGTAGATTTGAAGTCTCTGGCAAAGTATAGTCTGTAAAACTGGTAGCAATATCCCTATTGACTCTTTTCCAGTTTGTCCTGGAGAAATTCGGGATCAGATTGAATGAGTAACATGGTTCGAGGGCTGGGATTTGAACAGTGGTGTGGACGGACCCATGATCGGAAGGGAATTCGAAGGATACTGTAGGGAGGTTAGGTGAGTAGACGTCTACAGATTTTAGGAAAAAATGTATTGTTGATTTAGTAGTATTGGAGATACGTGCTGGCTGTAATGGACAGTCCGCATAGATATATGGATGGAGTTGAAGGAGTGCCAGAAGTTGGCAATCGTATTTATTGCACTTAGTGTCGTTAAATGAAGTATGCCGAGCATTCCAGTCTCCTCCTATTATGAAAGGTGCAGGTAGAGACTGTTGGATTATCTCAGTGATGTCGGAACTAGGGAAGTTTGGTTCTCGAGAAGGGTGAATATATACGGACGACAGTACAATCACTTTGTTGCTTTTGCAAAAGATTTTAATTGGCGTGTACTCAATATTATTTATATTGGTGAACCTAATTTCGGAAAATTGGAATTTCTTGTGTATTAGAATTAGAATTCCAGTACCTCCACGAAGTCCAGTGGTTCGTGGATTAGAAACAAGTGTATAATTCGGGATAGATACTCGGGAGTTTGGTTTAAGCCACATTTCTGAGAGGAGAAGGATATCTGGAGAAAACTTGTCAACGAACAATCGGAGGTGTTGTCTGCGAATATTGGAATATATGGACTCTGCGTTGAAGGAAATTGTGGTTAAATTAGCCATAAAGGGAGAGGATATGTGAAATTATAAGAGATAAAATCTGATTTTTTTCATATTTCTAAGCTGTGCTTCAGCGTGGGCAGCATCTTCTGTAAGCTACTTATGTATCCTGTGATGTCCAGATTCAGATTGTTACTGTTGGATTGGTGATTTCTTGTCATGTCATGGGAATCCTTGACAACTTCAGCGTATAACATTCCTGGATTTGTAGGATTTATTGATTGAGGTGATGTTGTTTTGGTTGGTGAAGGTTTGCTCGTTGCCATGGGTGGTGTTCGCCTTTGTAGAATCCTCAGCTTATGAGGACATTGCGAGAAGTTGGCAGGGTGGGATCCTCCGCAGTTACAGCATGTCACTGTGATTTTCTTCGTTGTAATGGATCCATCAGGGTTTGTTGTTTGGATTGTTCCTGGTTCCATCCCAGGCGAGCTGACCTTACATTCTCCAGGTTGATGATGTTCTGCACCAAGTGTCCTGAGCCTTGGCAACTTTTGCAATGAAGAACGTTTTGTTTATGTGGTTCCTCAATCGCAATTTTATGCGTGAAAAGATATTTGACTTGTTTGAGCCGGGTGACATCACTTGGAGGAATTTGTATAATTCGTAAATGCAGAGTCTTGTTAGTCCGCATGTATGGCGTTTGGAAGTAGTCCAACCTGTTTATTTTCAGTTCCGGACAGATCCTGGGTATTTCCGCTGCAAGTTCCTCATTGGTCCATGCTGGATCAATGTGTCTTAAGATGAAAGTCGCTGGTTTCAACTGTCCATGTTGAAAAGTGAAAAAATGCAAGCTTATGTTGCGCAAGTCTTTCTACCGCCTTGTTGTGATCCGTTAAAGTGGTTGTTGTGATGGAAGTCGAAGCTCCTCTTGTGTTAGTGGTGAAATTGCGGTGGCCTAAGGCACTTTCAAGCATTCTAATTAGTTCTTTGATGCTTGTTATATTTTTAATATAGATGGGTGGTGGTCTTGTATTTTTGTCGTGCGTGTTAGGCATTTGATTCCCGGCTGTCTTCTTTTGTTGGGGCGATGGTGTTTCGGGGGACAACAATTTTTGGTTTGGAGATGATGGGGCTAGTCCGAGGTGTTGAGCAGGCGTTTCTTCCATGCAACCGTCATCTCTGATTTTATTGGTTGTTTTTAGGGAGCGAATTTCCTCGTGGAGTTGTTTCTCTGGAGTCGCAGTGTATTGATATAATCCATGGCTTCCAGATACTTTTTTTGGTAATCCATAGCTTGCGTCTCCATGAAAATGGTTGTTGGTTTCTTTGTTGCGCTCAGTAAATCGTCGGTGGCTCTTCTTTTACGGTCTATGATGAATTGTCGGTCATCACTGGGCCCGTCGCCCAGCATGCGTTACTGATAGTTTTCACTGTTTTATTACTAAAGGTATTTGTACACGTGTACTTCACCCACGTGCGTTACACACTTTCACAAACACGAGTTTCAGCTATGCTATGAGCGAACGTCTGTACGCTCTGAAGTACTCGATAAGAATGTGACAAGCCTACTTATTGATGAATCGTCCAAGGCGGAAGTGCGTCTCGTCCTTGAAGCATGAAGATGTTCTTCCACGAAAAATGATCATTCATCCCGGCCATCTCATTCATCGAATGTAATTGGGCTGCTGCAAATAATTCATAGATTTCAATTCCTGCGCCAAATGCACATTGGATCGCCAGAAGGTTCAGGGTTAAATTCTTTGTCCAAATGACACGTTGAACAACATGGTCGGAACAAGGTTCAACCCCTGCCTGCCATTTTGTGATGTGTCCAGATGTTCAGTTATATTATCGCGCATGGCAGTGAAATCCCTGATTATACGACCGGATGAAGTCTCCCGGGCTACACACGCCGTAGACCCCAGTTTTTGAATTACGGCACGATCCTCCAAATCATGAATTCCGTAGGTCGATGATTCTGACCAAAAAATCACATAATGTTCCAAACGTGTTTTTCTCATTTTTTGCACGCCCATTTTTGAAAATCAGTTGCACTATATTAACACGTTGCTCGACCGTGTATCGTCCATAGTTCATTTTGCCAGTACTTCGAGATCACAAATGTCAGGAAACTGAACAACAATGTCGTTCTCTATTCACAGCGAAGTCTAGTTGAATACGAAATGTCGCACTTCTCCCCTTGATAGCGAAACTATCATTGAGTTTAAAAGCGATAAATGAGATTCCGATGAAAATATCTCTTTGATACGAAAATTTAGCTGATTCAAGAAAGAAGTCGTTGTATGTTCGAAAATGTAAATGAGATTGAGAGGAAAACAATCTAGGAAAGGCACTAGACATCATATGTGACAATTACAATTTATTTTGTACTCACTTCATTTAATTCAAAATAAATAATACTCTTTTTTTTCTTTTGTATTTTTATTTGGAGCAAGTTTACTCGAATATAAAATAGTAGGACATACGAAAATGTACAATCAACATTTTCGAGCTGGGGATTGAAGGTTGTCAAAATTTTGTTATCAGTCACTAGTAAATTCCCAAGTAACTTCTAGGAAAATCGAATGGGAATCGTCGCTATCCAGATCATCTTCAGAAGATTGAAGAGATAGATTTTGTAGGTCTCTGGATGGTGATAGATTTGGGTGGTCGGGTGAAGAACTAGGATCTGGTGTTCTTCGGTGGGATAATCCTTCTCCGTCTCGTGAGAGACTTCGTGAACCTGTAAAATGTAATTAGAGCATATTCCATAAGTGTCGTCTATATTGATTATGTATCCATTTTTTTACCTAGAAATTCCCTACACAATGGGCAGGTACTTCGTCTTCGAAACCAAGGAATTATGCAGGCTTCATGGAATAAATGCAGACATGGTAATCGTCGGGCGACTTCTGTTTCGCGAAAATCTTCGTAGCAGATAAAGCACCTAAGGTTTTGCTGTAATTCTAATCCACCAATCACAACGGTCGGAAATGAGGCGATTTCGCTCCCCAGAGATGGAATTCTACGTCGGCCAATACGACCGAATAATTCGATAAACTCGCGTTCGATTCGGTGAAGACGGGATGTTAGCCTCCTTAGACTAATGCGTGTAGATGTGGGTGATGCCGCTACTCCACCAATCTCTTCAATAAACTCACTATGGCATTGGGGGCAATTGTTGTAGGTCCGTGATGTGGTATTGCTTATGAAATTGCATCTGAGGCAATACCATTGACGAGAACGCCGACGGCGCCTGTTTCTCACGCTTCTTTCAGCCATGCCAAATACTTCTTTTGTGATTTATGATTTCAATTTTTAATTTAAACTTGGTTTGCTTAAAAATTATTACCGATAAAATAAAAAACGAATAAGTTTAAATGTTGCACTTACTTAGTTCGAGAATACGAATCCGGGACGAAGAGTTCAACGAGCCAAAGCGTTAGAGTATGATTTATGAAACAACTATTTTTGCTTCTACTATTTCTATGTTTGATTTGTGTCTTTCTCCAACCTGCTTTCAAATTCCAATTTCCCATTTCATTTCACCGCCTACTTATTTGATTTCCTTTCTTTCTTTTGGCTTTAAACACTCGGTATTGCATACTCATCGATTGCTGAGAATATTTCCTTTAATACTGAGTGATTAAGGGTTTGGTATAATTCGGTGTTGTAATAGATTCACTTGGAAAAAGTAACGCACAGTATGTGATGTCGCATTACTTGTGGTCATCCGGTAATCGCAACGCCATTATGTTGTTTTGGTATAATTCAAGACAAATTGTCGCTAGACTATCTGTGGTAGATGAGCTTTAAACAATTGCAAAATCTCGAACCCGAATGAAACTGGCAGAACTATGGGTTACAAATTATCCCAGTTCAAAGAGAGCTACCCGAGATGGTGGTTTAGATCGGTCGAAGTATGTTCTAATATCAAATGAAGAATTTTAAATCCATCTGATATCGAATATCCTGGGAAATTTGAAACCGTATTACGATGCCATCGACAACTGAACCACTTAACTAGCGAGACATTCAAAGAAAAGGTATTAAGCGGCTTCGAAATTAAAAGAAATCCTCAGATCAGTCCCCATTAGAAACATGAAGTCGTCGCACTATCTAATCATCTTAAAACAAAAAGGCGGTATTATTTACTAGATGACTGGACCATGTGGTCAATTTTGCTGGAGATTGCCGAGCCGAACTCGTGAAGAAGCGATACTGGTTCCGACATTACCCCAGACGAATTCGTCGAACTAGCGAATACGCTGCACGGGGAGTATTAGAACGATCTTGCTCTAATGATGGTTCTCATTGGCGTCAAACCGATGATATCAAAGCTTTATCAAATCATACAGTTCGAAGTTCACCCCTGCGCTTGACAATGTCTCTTTACTAGCCGAGATGGAATCAACGCGATTAACTTTTTTTTAACTGTAACTTTAAAATTCGCATTTAGTTTATAGTGTATTTTTATAAACGGTCTCACCGACTCATGCCTTCATCAAGTACGCAATGTCCCAAATCATATGGGGGGACAACTGGACCTCGTGTTTACAACGGACCCACACAAGTCCTGAGTTGCCCCTAGTCCACACGCCCTCTCCACCGTTGATAATTACCACCCTCCGCTGCTCTTATCCATATATCTTGATCATGAAACCCATCCTTCTCTACCCCATGACAGCTTTTCATACAACTTCCACAAAGCTAACTTCCGCCTTTTAAATGAGCATCTTAGCAAAACAGCGTTTCGCTTTGATCATTTGGGGGTAGAAAAAGCTACTGCCGCTCTCTATAAGGAGATCTACTATGCCATCGCCTTATATGTCCCCTATTCTCGTCACAGGTCATCGGTTTCATCGCCGCCATGGTACAACCGCACACTCCGCGCTCTTAGGAACAAGAGAAATAACTTGTGGAACATTTTCCTCAAAACGCGTTCCTTCTAAAACTACTCCAACTATCTCGGTTCCTTTTATAAATTTCCGTTTCTTACGGCGCGACAACTTCAACCGACCCCCTAACTACTGCCAATCTATTCGCTTAGTTTTTCAATAAATCCTTCACAGATATCTCCTTCGAACCCAATCCGTCTCACTTCAAAGACTTGCCCGAATTCTCCCTCGGCCCCTTCACCCCACAAATTATTCAGCGCCACGTAGTTGAGGAGAAATTAAACTTACTCAAAGACGAGTTCAGCCCTCGGCCTGATAGACTCCCGGCTGTATTTTTAAAGAAATGTTCCACTTCTCTTTCCCTCCCGATATCAAAGATATTCAATCTATCCCTTTCACAAGGGATCTTCCCTCACCATCCACTAATCACCACCGACTTCAGCAAGGCCTTTGATAAAATCTCCCATAATCTCATCCTTTTTAAGCTGTCCTCCCTAGGTTTCGAACCCCTATTGATTAAGTGGTTATCTTCTTATCTGAAAGATCGATCCTACCGTGTCAAATTCAGATCCTCCCTGTCCAATCCTTTTCTTCCCATGTCAGGGGTTCCGCAAGGCAGCCATCTAGGTCCCCTCCTATTTGTTGACTCCATTATTAAATACTCATCCATCTCCCTCTATGCGGACGACGCCAAACTCTACAAAACGATCATCTCTCCTCTCGACTCCTCACTTCTCCAAACAGATCTCGACAGGTTCTCAACTTGGTGCCGTAAAAACTGCCCTGAACTCAACGTTGTCAAATGTCACTCCATCACCTTCGCTCGCAAACGTCTCCCTTGATAAAAGCTATAGATTCCGTGAAATGGTCGGGGGAAATGCCCGGCCATCTTTGGAGCTTGGTTTATGGACCGGTTCGAGAAAAGATTGGTTTGGGTAGTAAAAGGTTCGTCATCACATAATCGGGCTCGCTCTCGAGGCCCTGCCCACGCTCGTCTGGTAACGACATTTTGTAACATCAGGGGCATCGGATTCAGCAATACGAATGTAAACGCCGACCACCAAAATTTGCAAACAACGAAACCTGATATCCTTGCCCTAATTGAGCCCCAGGTCGATCCGTCAACTGATTCAGCAGAAAATAGACGAGCATTTATACCGTGGAGGTTGCTGCGCCACTGGGAAACTCACATCACCGTTTGGTATCAGTCGCGCAACCACTTAGATTTCAAACGGGTAACCGAACTAAGCAGCTTCGCCATGTAATATATTGAGGTATGGGGCTTTGGGGTATTTTATAGTTCATTACTTTGACGGATATTGTTCACTCTGGTGGATTTGGTATGTTGTTCGAATGTCAAAACGTTCCTAACATTGTTCCGCCGAACACTGTCCATACCCAAAAGAACAACCTGGGACAACGAGCGAATGCACAAAACACAAAACACAGAGAAATAGTTTCTTACAATTTTACTTTTATTGACACTTTTCCTTTTTTTTTTTTACAGTCACGACACAAGATTTGTTATTGATTTCACATGCAGTTGCGTATATATATATTTCAAAATGTCATATGTATCTACACTAGTTATTATACGAAGACACGTAGCACTAACGATGCACACTCATCACGCGAATATCTCCCCGTTGGGGTTCCTCGGTTGACCTTTCTTCTGCGACCCTTTGATATGTCGTCTCCCCGATTAGACTGATCGATATAGAATCTTCTAAAAACTGGCTTCTTAATCCCGACTGTTAACGACTCGATAGACTTTCGATGGACTGTTCAATCTGGAACCTCAATGTAGACTGACTGTCTGCCCAAAAAGATATCCCGATTCAGATCTCCTTTCTGTATCTGCAAAGAAGGAAATTTCCCATTCAATCTGCTAACAGAATTTTCCACAGTATCTGTTAGCAGCATACCATCTTCCTTTTCATCTCACAAGGAGAATTTCCCACTGGACCTGGAAGGAGAATCTTGCTCATGATCATTACATCATTATCACCATCCGTGGTGGTGATTGAAATTCGGTTCGACGGCTGTCGATTGTGTGCCGCCTTTATTTGCAGAGCACATCTGGCGCGCAGGCCGAAGGATATCGTGCAATTTGAATGGACGTACGGTCCATGGGTTTTGTTTAACTTCTTTCAGTTAAAACTAACAATCCATTAGGTATTTCTAATGGGTGTGAAAAACAAAACGGAACCGTGGGACTGAAGTAGTTCCTTTTGTTGGTTTTACTCTCATAAATATTTACGAACTATCTCGTTGAGATATTTATGGTTGCCTAGAATTAGGCAGCGAATAAGCGATATGCATTATTGTATGAGGTTGCCGCTGCCTTTGTTTACGCGACGGATTTTGGTGGTCTTTATGGTAGACTACCCGCACGTGCATCCGTTGGTTACCGACGATAGTAATTCCTTGTAACATCGTGTAGATGTTCAGGATTGCCGATTGTGCAGTGCTGGAATGCGGCGCATTTCAGTCTTTGGGATTGTTTTTTTTTTTTTTGGGCATGGAATGAGTGAATGTTTTACCTTTGTTTCAGGTATGCCATATTCAAATTGTTGACCTTGACATTGAAAGCTTTGGGACGTTCAGTTCCTTGCTTCTTGGTGTCCGGCTCAACGTTGGCTAAATGTTTCCAGCCCCTAGCAGGACTTAGTGGCACGCGTCTGTGGGCGCGTGCAATGCTTTCCGGTAAGTATGTTCCTTGAAGGGTAGGAACCTTACCTGTGGTGAATTGTACGGTTCGTAGAACGCTACAGGGCTGCTAACTGGGCCGAATTGCGAGATTTCTTCGCTTGCTTTCCGTGACCGGAGGTGTGCTTTGGAGACTTCGATGTTAACGCATGCGCATAGTCGATCGCAGAGATTACTTTTGGGATGGAGATCTACATTCTGCATTCCATCAAACAAAATTCATCTGATAAACCTTGGTTTGATAAAAAATGCGTGTAGATCATAGCAAAAAATATATCTTTTAAGCAATAGCTCTCCAATCCTACCGAGGTTAACAGATCGAATTGTGTTAGAATCGGTAACCCGTGCAACCAGGCGATTGATACCGCGAAGAAGGCCTACAACGACCGAGTGACCAATAAACTCCTTGAGTGCCCGACTGGTTCGCGTCCCTTCTGGTTACTGGCAGGGTCTGTCAGCGGTAACTTTGCTTCCTCCTCTTTTCCTTCGTTAGTGACGGGCAGCGGGACGTTAGTCACAAATGTAAAAGTTAAAGCTAATGTGTTCGCGAATTTATTTTCCGTGAATGCGAACCTTGATACCGGTCTTTTAAAGCGACCTGTACTCGCGCCGGTATGGTCTTCGATGCAGGATGTGAAGTTCCGCCCATGTCCCATTCAACGCATTCTACGTGGACTGGACTGTAGAAGGCAAGCGGCCTGTTCGGAATACCAGTATTGGTACTCAAAAACTGTCCTCCAGAACTATCGCCGGTTCTTGGCAGAATCTTTCACTTATCTTCTGCACGGAGGACATTTCCTACCTGCTGGAAAATCGCTCGAGTTCAATCAATCCCAAAGAAAGGGAAAAAGTGTCTCCCACAAAATTGCTGATAGAGTTACTGTCTATGTTATCTAAGGTGATAGAAAAGGTCGTCAACGCCGAGTTAATTAAGTATTTGGAGTGCAACGGACTTCTGAATGATCGTCAATACGGATTCCGTGGCAGTCGGTCTACGGGAGATCTTTTGAATCTGTCTACGATTGAGGGGCATGGCGAGTTAAGAGCGGTCTCATTGGATCTTGCACGGGGCATTGGTGAACAAACTTCCTTCATATGGATTTTCGTCGCATGGAAGACCGTACCGGTGCGATTACAGGTGGCTCTAAAAGATTGGCATCGAGGTTTGCCACGAAGAACTTCTTCGAAAATCGATCGGTATGTGTTGTTGTGGAGGACGAGTTTTCGGCTCTGTATCCTGTTAATTACGGGCTGCCCCAAGGTTCAATTTTAGCTCCATCCTTGTTTTTGCTTCACATAAATGATTTGTTAGAGTCAACGGATATCAAAGTGTTCAGTTTAGCGGATGAGAGTATGCTTGTTTCCTCTTTTTCGAGTGAACGGCCGATTAGTGCATCAACGTTGCACCGGCTGAGATGTAACCAGATAGACTCTATAAATCGGGATCTTGATGCCGTCCTGCAGTGGTGAAAGGCCAATCCCATCAACTTCAATGCAACGAAGACATAGTATACAACATTCACAAAGAAAAGTGGGTCATCGATCCCACAGCTGATGGGGAATGACCAGGCCCTCCAATCTAGGGAAAGCATGAATTTACTCGGCGTCACGGTCTGTGGGTATGTATCGTGGCAAAAACTCGTGTCGAGCATCGCCGGGTCCGCCTCTGGAAAATTGAATTATCTTTTTAGAGCCAAGAAGTATTTTACTCCGGCCCAACTTCTTCTCTATAAATCCCAAATTAGACGCCCGCTCGAATATTGCTCTCATGTTTGGAATTCGGCTCCTAAAGATACCCTCGACCTACTTGAGAGCATACAGAGACGAGCGATCCGCCTGATCGGGGCAGGGCCCTGACGTCGGGGACTACTGTGGTTATCACATCAAAGGCGCACAGCCGACCTCTGTTTTACAGCTTTTATCACGGGTACTGTTCTTCGGAGATTCTTGGTATTGTTCCCCGTAATTCGGTTTATATACGCTCCACAAGGCAATCCGACGAATCGCTCCAATTTGCGGTTGATCTCCCGACGGCGCGAATGTCTCTGCGTCAGGACCCGCTCCGTTACAGAATGGGAAAACTGTGGAATTCCCTCCCCGCGCGAGTGTTTCCGAAGCGTTACAATCTACAACTGTTCAAAAAAAAAAAAAACTCCAACAGTTATCTGGTGGCATCTTGGGTCGCATCGTCTTCTCTCCCAAGAGAAGTGTAATAAAAAAAAATTACACATTCGTGTGGTTTGACTAAAGAATGACTATGTTTACTTGTACGGCTGAAGTTGACTTTTTATGTAAATAGAAGCGCATTCTCAGACTGTTACGGTCTGTGGGAATGTATCGTGGCGTAAATACGTGTCCAGGTCCGCCTCTGGAAAACTGAGTTATCTTTTTAGAGACAAAAGTATTTTTTCCGGCCCAAATTTTTCTGCTGTTTAAATTCCAAATTAGGCCGGCGCTCGAATAGTGCTCTGATGTTTGGAGCTCTGCTTCTAAACATACCCTCTACCTTATTGAGAGCTTACAGAGACCAACGATTCGCATAAGCGGGGACTCGGTGCTGAGGTCGAGACTACAGTCGCTGTCACATGGAAGGCGCGTAGCTGCTCTCTCTCTGTTTTACAGATATTATCACGGGTACTGTTCTTCGGAGATTCGTGGTATTATTCCGCGCAATTCTGTTTATATGCGCTACACGAGAGAATCCGAGGGATCGCACAAATTTGCGTTTCATCTCCCTACAGGGCGAACATCTCTGCATCAGAACTCGTTCCGTTACACAGTGGGAAAGCTGTGGAATTCTCTCAAGGCGCAAGTGTTTCCGGCGGGTTATAACTTGCAACTGTTCAAAAAAAAAACTGCAACAGTTATCTGGTGGCATCTCGGGGCGTCGTGTCGGCGCTATAGATTCGTCTCTCCTGAGAGAAGTATAACACAAAGAAAAAATCTTCTTTAAAAAAAAAAAATACACCAATGAATGAAAATTTAACTGGAATTTGAACCCGTAACTACAATCTACAACATTTTCAACCCTTTTTGACATGTAGTTCATGGTAATTGAATAGTCTTCTACAACCAATTCTCAAATATGAAGCCGTATCTGCAAAAATGTTAACCCTTTTTTTTTTACATTTGAGTCATAGTAATTCAACACACTTCTACCATCAATTGAAAAATATCCCATCTACATTTTTAATCATATCATATCATAGTTTTTCCGAGGTAATCAATCTATTCGACCAAGAGCCATATCGGAATAATTTTAATTGGTTCCGTGATACCTCTCGATACTATAAATACGCTCATAAATTTCTCGATGAAGTATGAGTAAAAATATCCTCGACATCAAAGCAAAACTAATTCATCTCAGCTTTATTTTTTTCATTTGGTATGTCAGACAATTGCAATGGTTTCTTTTTCATGTCCATTATGTTTTACAACTTTGGAAAATTATGGTGTCCCATTAAGGGAACTCTCCCGCTTGAGGGGATTTTACCTGACTGATTGCAAACTCACAAAATTAAAAGTGTCTGATTCAGTGGCATCCCTGATAGCTTCGTTTTTCACGACGGGATTTCCTGTGAAAGTAATCACTCTCTCAGATCTCATTAGAGCAACGACAGAGGTAGGAATAAGGTCGATGTTGGTGAGTGCGCTCTATTTGTTCCAAGTTTGTGGTCGGATTTTATTGTAAGTTAATAGACTAATGGGCAATAATTGTAATAATTTCGTGCTTTCGGAATATGTTTTATAATTCATAGTTAGTTGATACAATTCCATTCAATTCCGTCGGCGTATGTCGAGATTCTTGTCACCCAGAGAACATTATTAAATAGAATACATAGACGACGCTTTGCTTCAACTCCATCTTGGAATATAGAGTAGTTTGTCACTCGGAGCACATGCATAACTTCGATCAACTAAAACTTTAATTTTACTTTAACAACATAAATGGGAGTCCTTCGTGGACCAATTAAAAATAAAACAATTTATAAGACACTATTCAATAACACAACTGAACATTCCTTCCTGGAATTTTTACTTAAAATTAAACAAAAGGAAACGGGCTCTTTCTATCTTTTTTTCCTTTTCTGCTGACCAACTGCGCGGAAAATCAATTGTCATCAACGGAATTCAAAACCGTATTCTCGAAAAAGGGTTAACCCTCCATCTCTCTCGCTCTCCATTCACGTCCACTTCGAAAAACAAATTCGAACTCGAAGAACTGCACGATCCACACCCGAATCGGGGCGGGTTCAAAAACTCACTTCTGGATCGTGCAATTCTTCCACCACCTTACCATCGTACTATTTTAAAAGAAAATTATATTAAACACAAATTATCAAATGATGGTGGTGGCCGACGTACGTAACAGCACATTTGTTTATACAATAAATACATGTAGATACATCAATATAATGATTTATTGTATATTTTAAAGATTTATATCCAATTTTCTTCTCTTTTCTAGGTAAGTGTTTTCACCAAAAGAACTGGAAAAATATTGTAAGTTCAATTTAATTTAATTTAATTTAAATAATTTGGTGGTGTATACCTTAACACTTCGTCTTTGTTACATAAAATTAAATTAAATCACTACAGTCGTTGTAGGCGTATACGTACCACTAACGCCATCTCGTGGTAGGCACCTCAAAGAGGGAATAATTTACTGTGACCATTTTTAGTTGCTGCACAGTGTGATGTCTCCCTTCTTATGTATGGGGCAAATTATACCACGACGCCAATCTTCCGGCATCTCCTCTTGCTCCCATACGTGCACCACGATCTCGTGAATTGCGTGATGTAACGCTGTCCCTCCTTGTTTGATCAGCTCAGCTGGTATGCCATCAGCTCCGGGGCTTTATTTGGTTTGAGCTGTCTTATGGCGTTTACTATTTCCTCAATGCTTGGTGGCGGTAGCATTTGGTCTTGACCTTGCATTGGTGGAGCCTCTAATTCTTCTGTGAGCTGACCATTTAGCAATTCATTGAACTGCACTTCCCAATGCTCCAGAATGCCTTCAGGATCGGTGATCAGATTACCCTCTTTATCCTTGCAGTAAGTTCAGCGTGGTGTGTAGCGCGACATACTGCGGAATATTTGGTAGAACTACCGCGCCTGGTGCGGAACTCGCTCTCCACTTTCCTCTATTTCACAGACAAGGTTTTTTTCGAGTCAACGAGTAACATGCTGTTCAGTTTAAGGGATGAGACTACACTTGTTTCCTCTTTTTCGACTGAACGGCCGATAGGTGCACCAAAGTCGTATCAGTCGCGATGTAGCCGGATCGACTGTCTGAATCGGGACCTGGATAACGGTCTGCAGTGGGGAAAGGTCAATCTCGTCGACTTCAATGCAACGAAGACATAGTATACAACATTCACATAGAAAAATGGATCATCGGTTCCTCGGCTGATGGGGAATGGCCGGGCCCACGAATCTGAGGAAAGCTTCAAATGGTTCGCCGTCACGGTCTGTGGGAATGTATCATGGCATAAACACGTGTCGAACATCGCTGGGTCCAACTCCGGGAAACTGAGTTATCTTCTTAGAGCTAAAAAATCGTTTACTCCGGCCCAACTATATATATATATATATATATATATATATATATATATATATATATATATATATATATATATATATATATCTATACATATACATATATATATATATATACCATCTTGTATATAAGTTATATGTATATATATATATATATATATATATATATAAATATATATATATATATATATATGTATATATATATATATATATATTGTGACGCATATGACAATCAGTACTAGAATATTCTAGAAAGTCCAAAACAAAGTACTAGAATATTCTAGAAAGTACTGGAAAACTGGAGACTATGAGCAGTGGAAAATTCGAGGCTATGGAACGGACGGAAACCAAACACCGAATCAGAATGAGGAAACGGTATAAATACGTCACACGTAGATCAAGAAGTAAAGAAGTAAGCAGAGTAAGCAAGCAATAAGTACGGAAGCGATAAGTCAAGAAATCGTTAAGTGTACGGTAAAAGTAACGGTTGTTAGTAACGGACTAATAAAGTGTTACATTAATTTAAAATCGATTTAACGGCTCTTATTTATTAAAAATAATTCAGCCAGCGAACCCTAAACTCGCTACAATATATATATAGCCGATTGCTCTATACGGATGTCAAACATGGGCTCCCACTAAATGGGAAGAAAACAAATTCCGCGGATTCGAGAATAAAGTTTTAAAGGGTATCTTTGGCGGCAAATATGACGAAGAGGCAGGACAATGGAGGAAACTCCACAAGCACGAATTGGAAGAGCTATACTGCAAACCTAGAATAGTATGAGTAATCAAGTCGCGAAGATTAACATTGGCCGGACACGTGGCGCGAATGGGCAACGGTAGGACCGCGCATAGAATTCTTGACGGTAAGCCAACGGAAAAAGAGACCGACAGGGCGGCCGCCACGGAGATGGGAGGACAATGTTAGGTTGGACCTCGAGGAGATCGGATCGAATGGTCGAACGTGGAAGGAGAGCGCACGGGACAGGGGACAATGGCGGAGTCGAGTCGGTGAGGTCATGAACTTTCGGGTTCCTACAGGCTAATAAATAGTATAGATAAAATAAAATAAAAAAAAAATAAAAGTAATATATATAAATAAAAAAAAATCCGTTGCACTTCAAAAACTTAATTAACTCGGCATTGATGGCCTTTCCATTACCTTAGACAACATAGAGAGACAATAATGCCGTCGGTCGGTAATTTTGTGGGAGACACTTTTTCCCCCTCTTTGGGATTGGTTCCTTCCAGCAGATAGGAAATGTCCTCTGGCCATGAGATAAGCGGAAGAGCCTGTCAAGAACTGGCATATATATGATAATAATAAAAACTGAAAAAAAAGAAACCTCCATTACTATCATTGCTAAACGGTATAGACTGATGTGCTGCGGCTCCGATTCTATTGTTAGCATACCGTCGGTTCGAATCGCACGCTCTTCACTGTCATCAACAACGCTATATGGCCATGGTCAAATTCATCTTGACTAGCCTTGTTCTCCGTCACCGAGCCCGCTTGCAATAGATGAGCGTTGTACGTGTCAGCCTTGTCCACGATTCAACTATTTAGAGATTTCGCTTGGCGACCGTCATTGGTGCTTCGGCCTAAACGTGCCTCAATTTTTCTCAAGCTTTTCTTGACTTAAAACCAAGAGTTGCAAATCGCGCATCCCTGCACGAATGTTGTCGTTTTTTATAAGCTTCGTTTGTTCATGGCACCAATGTATTGTTGCCCTTGAGTGTGCACATGTATGATTTTGTTTCGTATGTGTGTAATCATGGTGATGCTTCGCTAACACCTATCGTCACCATCTCTTCCCGCCTGGATCTTTTAATACGAAAATGGTTATATTAATCTCTTGGGTGGGCACATTAGTCACTAAAAGTACTTTTTACTCGTCTCCAGGTATTTAAGATTAATGTTTATCAGCACTTCCTTTCCGTATTCACTCCTCCTGTGTGCGCAAATTTGTTTGTTGCTTAATATCCACTATAATGTGGTTTTTATCATATTACTTCTAAACGAACTAAGCTTATATAAGCAGACTTTAAGTCACCGGAAATGACGCAGCGGCTCTTGCAGGCTACCCCTGGGTTCATTCACTCTTTCTAGGTCACCCATGGGTTTCCGGTTTCATGTTTGTAGTTGAATTTGCCCCCAACAATTGTTGATGTTTTTGGAATAATTTCGTTACCGTCGATTGCTGCTGTCAAAAAGTTCAATAACCTTTTCCGTCTGAGTAAAATTTGACATACTTTTAATGGCATGTGGTACCTATAAGATCGATCAAAAGTCGCCTTGGCCCCACAAACAATGGTGTGTTCGCACATACTGTAGACCTAACGGATTTCAAAAACACCCCGAGGCTTATATGTGACGCCAACTTATTCTTCTAGCACATATATCTAATGAATCTGGGAATAAAAACAGACAAGGAGTCATAAATTGTCTACAGCATGACTAATTAACAAACGAGTGATAATGGCTCATTATGTCAGAGGAGTCATTGGGAGAACTCTATTCATTTCGAGAAGCATAGGAGTAAACTAATATTTCGTGGGCACGCAAGTATAATAAAGAACTGTCGTAACTCAAGTCATTTTAGATAGTTACTGAGATTAGATTAGATTTGATTAGCTCTAACCATAGTAATCAAATTTATGATTATTATTATTATTCCATGCGACCAGAGTTTAACTCTTGCGAAAAACATTTTTTACCTTGGGAATGAGTTAGGCCACACACCTAAACAGCCCAGCGCATGACATTACATCAATAAAAAAGCACATTAAAAACCAATAAATAAAGACAAGTCACTTCGAGTGATTGTATAAAAACCACTCGCATCCAGTTTGTCCATAATCCAAGAAGAACTTCCATCAGCAGGAGTTTGTGTTACTTAATGTTTCGCTTATCGGTTTTCTTTAATTACACAATGATCCACTCGACGGACCAAGTGGCTGACACGTCCAGCGAATACCTTAAAAGCACCACTTACTGTTAAAGTGCGCGAGCGACTAACTTTAGCCCTAATTGGCAGAGTCATGTTCACACCACGTGACATAAAAGGATAAGATTACCCAAAACCTTACGACGTAAGTCTGATCCCTGTAGGTCCCCGGCTACACAATTAACCTCTACGATGTAGATAAAGCGACATAACACGGCATTGTGCTTCTTTTTCAATTAACCTTATACGGGCTTAAAGCCGTGCGCCAAATGACATCATTCGAACCATATGCCGCTGGCTGTGTGTGATTATCAAGTGAATTTCACGCATAATTTGTCTCTTAATTCGAAATCGGAAAAACAAAAAAGGCTCCAGTGACTAGTCAACACACCGATGCGCGACAATGGCAGCGGCTATCCAACTGATTGATGTAACTGATACGGCTTGTCGACGCGATTGCATATTTGGTATTCGATATGCGACTATCAAAAAGAAATCAAGCCAAAAAATAATAAAGAGAGTCACTGTGATCCGTGGTTCTTAGAGATGTATCTCAGACGTGGTCTGTTTGAAGGAAGGAGGTCACACACGATGGTATTCTTTTGACGCGGAAGCCGTAAGAGAAAACTTTTAGTAAAACCCGAAATAATTGAGTTGCGGAGTTGCGGTTTTCTATTACACTTTCCTTGCAACAGTTGAAAATGAACCAGAGAAAACGAGCCGAGTAACACCAGTCACGTATCTAGGGGACCAACTTATTCAGTCGAATCAATTCTGTCCTCAATCATCACGAGTTGTCAGTCGTGTTCTGGGTACATCGACGTTATATAAACTAGTTACAAGTGAACACGTTTTATGTCTCGTTGATCACTTCAAAAGAAGTGATCTTCTACAGATTTTACGGAACTGCATAATCGTACACATTTATCATATGGGACGATACACGTTCTAGATAATATTGCTGGAGGGTCACTACAACAATATGGTTCATCTTTAATAAAGATACTAAGCCCGAACTTGAAGATTTATTCTAGAATGTATCAGCTTTTGACTGACCTAATAGTACATCTACAGGTTCTTCTTGTTTTTGTGATACCTATACAAAATGCTTCAGACCGAAGTTATAGTCTTAAATAGACACTGCAGTAGTTCTATCAATGGCAGGAAACACATATTTGAAATGTAGGAAATCATGAACATGAACATTTGCAAATATGAACCCGAATACAACAATGGGTTTAGGAAATCTTCTAAAACTGGATTCGTAGAAACGATGTTTCAATTTATATAAATTTATTTATCTCAATTTTATGACAGCTAAATCAGCTATTTCAGGATCTACTTTAAGTAATTCCGGGTATGGTGTGGAATGGCTCCATTGAGTGACAAGAAAATGTCTGAAGGGAAGCAGTAGTACAACTCTATCTACAAGGTGGCGCAAAATTAATCATCCAATTTTGGTTTTGAATTACTTTTTCACTGAATAAAAAAATGATTTTGAGTGATGGAAATCTGTACACCACAACGTCGTCGGCGTATGCAATTGCATGGCTGAGAGAATACTCTATATCGCTATTGTAAAAGTTAAACAAAATTGGAGAATTCACTGCTCCCTGCTGAAAGCCATTTTAGATTTGAAAGATCTTCTTAGAGGTTATGTCTCCACATTTCACTACAAATTGTTTACCCAGTGTCATAACGTAGATGATGTATAACAAATAACCGGGCTTACCTAGATTTGATAACTTATATACAAGGTGGCGCAAAATTTATCATCCAATTTTGTTTTGAATTACTTTTTTAATAAATAAAAAAAATGATTTTGAGTGATGGAAATCTATACACCACAACGTCGTCGGCGTATGCAATTGCATGGCTGAGAGAATCCTCTATATCGCTATTGTAAAAGTTAAACAAAATTGGAGAATTCACTGCTCCCTGCTGTAAGCCATTTTAGATTTGAAAGATCTTCTTAGAGGTTATGTCTCCACATTTTACCACAAATTGTTTACCCAGTGTCATAACGTAGATGATGTATAACAAATAACCGGGCTTATCTAGATTTGATAACTTATATACAAGGTGGCGCAAAATTTATTATCCAATTTTGTTTTGAATTACTTTTTTACTAAATAAAAAAAATGATTTTGAGTGATGGAAATCTTTCAGACCTTTACAATTTTATCTGTTAAGTGGAAAAGATGATATCCGTCAAGTGGCTGCCGCCAGTGTTGATACACATTTGTACCCATTTTATCGCATTTTCCATGACTTTCCGCAAGATTTCCGGTGATAATTGTTCGCATTCCTGTCGAATATTCTCATTTCTCTATTCTCTCTTCTCTTAAGGGCTGTGATTGTCTGAGGCTTGTTAGCATAAACCCGCGACTTCAAAAGAAAGAAGTCAGGGATGGTTAAATCGGGCGATCTTGCTGGCCATGCCAAATCGCCAAAACGGGAGATTACGCGATCAGGAAACGCTTCCTTTACAATATCCATTGTGGCTCGTGCTGTGTCTGCAGTTGCACCCTTGTTGAAACCACATATTCACCAGCCCCGCAGTAAGAAGTTGTTTATCATGGTCGTGTAGCGTTCGCTATTAACAGTGACCGTATTATGGTGTCCTCAAAAAAATACGGCCCAATCACTCCTCCCGCGTGAACGCCGCACCACACAGTGGCTTTGAGTGGATGTAATGGCTCTTCGTGCATCACACGCGGATTTTCAGTGCCCCAGAAATGAAGATTTTGCTTATTGACGTCGATTTAAAACCGCCAACGAGACAGCGCGTGAGTTACGTTCTACTTCCGTCGGAGCAATAAAATACGATAGTTTAATTTTTATTTAATATTCAAATTTTATTTTATTCCGAAAAGCTCTTCTCTATTACGCTTCCATCCGTCTTGAGCATCCAAACTCGATTAGATTTCACAGCCCCTTTTTGGTAGCACCAGGTCCTTTTTGATTCGATGGATACGACTACCAGCCCTGTTACACAGCTAATCCATTGTAGATGCACACATAGACGCGACAGCGTAGCAAGAACAGAAACGAATTGTTTCTCATGTGTGTTTAAGGAATGGGTGCAGACTCTGATGGTCCAACGACTGTACGGATACTCCTGTGCGCGAGAAGAGAAAACAAAGCAACTCTGCATCTGTTCGTGGACTCATGACTGGGGATCCACTCTGCTGTGATCTTAAGGGTGCGGATTAAGATCGTAGCATCTGCAGCTGGCTCGAGTTGCCTAGATCGTGCAACTGCTTGACGAAGGTCGTAGTCGTTTGACACCATTAACAATCGGACCGTATACTTTGATAAGATTCTGTACAGGTCGAGGAGGACGAGGATTATGCGAATAGCCTTAACGATTGGGAATGTGCGTGTTTATTTGTTGATGTTCCAATTAGAGCAGCCTTTGCTTTGAGTTGCTGGACTACATTATGTGACCGTTGTTGGTGTTTGGAAATCTGGTGGGGCCTTGGTGAGGGTAATGTTGGTTTCTGTTGATTATCGTTGCAATTATATACTTTGATGACTCTAATAGTTATTCTGTAGATTTTCTTGGTCTTGTTGCCGCTTTGGTGAGTTGTATGGGATGGCCAGGTTGGAGTCGTAACTCATGCGCTTCTGCCTCGTGATCCGTACCGTCGGTTCAATTGTGCAATCCGTTTTGGAAATCTTAAATACACATAAGATACCCAATTGCACTATCTGTACGGGCCCGAAGTCTTACTGTGGGATCCTAAACAAACAAACTGATCTCACACACGCGTCCGAGTGCAGTGCAAAGTTTTCTGTGCGATCCTTTACAAATAAACGGATCTCCACACACGCGTCTTAGTGCTATGAAAAGTGCGAGAATATACACGCGAGTGATGTGCACTGCAGGAAAACCCTCTACCCTGGATATAACTTTGTGCCACTGTTTTTTCCACATCGTGGTGTAGCCACATACATACGAAATGATATTGCTTATCAGCTTCTGCCACAACATGGGCTCTATTCCAACCCAGAATTTAATTTCTCTTGGCTAGCACTACACGTTCGTAAGCATATCATACATTACTGCTTTCTTTACAGAAGCCCAAACTTAGATAGAACCGAATCCTTTAACGAATTTGATGCTATCGATAGGATCTTGACCCTATATCCGCACACTGAAATCGTTATTGCGGGTGATTTTAATGTGCATAACTCTCAGTGGCTTCGTCACTCCAAAACAACAATATGTCCAGCTTTTTGCTGATTCAAATAGTTTAACACAACTTGTCAATGAGCCAACACGGGTACCAGATATATATGGTAATTTCGCCAACACACTGGACCTGTTTCTTACCTCCCACCCAAACAAATACACAATTGGAGTTTCTTCGCCCTTGGGCACTTCAGACCACTGTGTCGTGTCAACTAAATTTTCCCTAACCAACAGTAACGTTAACGAGAAAGCTCTCGAAAGAATAGTATGTTTCTACGAGAAAGCCAACTGGGAAGATCTGAACGACTTTTTTGAGAGCTTAAATAGTTCGTTATTATTCCTCAATAACGATGTTGACTCTATAGCGGACACATTGCCAGAGACGATTCTACTTTGCATGCGACCTTTATTCCACACAGAGTAAAGAGTATCAAACCCAAGAGAAATATGTGGTTCGATTCCGGGTGCAGAGAAGCCATTAAGGCTAAAGAGTTGAGCTTCCGGTTGTATAAATCAAACAATACTGAGGAAAACCGGAAAAGATTTAAGAGAACTAGAAATGACTGTTGGCGCAAGGCTAAAAACCTTGCACGGAAAAACAAATCATTATGGAAAATTGAACAAGCCTCAGACTTGTTAAACAAGGCCAAGACCGGATCCCGGTTGGAGTGCCGATGATGATGATGATGAGAAATGACTGCAATGCGTATATTCAACGCGCTAAGTTCTTGCATGACCAGAGAGTGAGACCAAAAATAGTACACTCCTCCGCAGGTAGTGGAAACTTCTGGGCATTCGTGAAAAACATTCAAAACTCAGTCTCTTCATCCATTCGTTCGCTTATAATCGATGACAGACCAGTCACCAGTGCAATAGAGAAAGCGAATCTACTTGCTGCACATTTTGCAGCCAACTCAACGCTGCCTGATACCACATCAGTTCCACCTCAACTTGAGCATAAGCAGCACACCATGAGCCAGATTCGCTTCCGAACGCGTACTGTTGCCCGCGCACTCAAAGAGCTAAACGCACACAAATCCGCTGGTCCTGATGGAAGTCCCCCAATTCTTTTGAAGAAATGTTCCTCTTCACTGTCTAAACCACTGCGGAAACTCTTCCATTTGTCTTATTCTACTGGGCGTTTCCCAAATAGATGGAACTGGGCGAACATTCAACCAATTCCCAAAAAAGGTGACAAATCATCCCTTTCTTCTTATCGACCCATAGCACTAACTTCTATTCTCTCCAAGGTAATGTAATCTCTTATCAACTGTCAACTTTCGAAATATCTCGAATCAAATGACCTCGTCAATGACCACCAATATGGCTTTCGTAGCAACAGGTCCACAGGAGATCTGATGGCGTACCTTACCAAAAAGTGGAGCCATTCCATCCACTACATCGGTGAAAGCAAGGTTGTCGCATTGGATATTTCAAAAGCCTTCGACAGAGTTTGGCATCCAGCCCTTTTGTCAAAATTACATTCATATGGAGTGGACAATTCCCTGATCCAATGGATAAGAGACTATCTTTCTGGCCGTTCAATCCAAGTGGTTCTTGATGGTGTCAAATCTGTCTCCCATCAAATTAATAGAGGTGTTCCCCAGGGTTCGGTACTCTCACCCACTCTCTTCCTCATCTTTATAAATGATCTCTTGTCAATTACTCACAACCCAATTCACTCATTTGCTGATGATAGCACGTTGAGTTTTTCATACTCATACGAACACTCCCGTCCAAACTCTTCGAACGTCACTACCAACCAGCAACTTGATAACTTGCTTAATACATTGAATTCAGACCTCAACAAGATATATCAGTGGGGATTATCTAACCGAGTAGAATTCAAAGCCCAAAAAACTCAGTGCTGTCTCTTGTCGTCAAACGCGGGCCCCAAAGTAAATATGCTTTCTATGAACGGCACTTGCATCGACGAAGCCAAGGAACTATCAATCGTTGGCACTCGAATTCATTCGACTCTTAACTGGAATGACCACATTATTGAAGCAGCGAAAGCAGTGGCCAAATCCATGGGGTTCCTTAAGAGGTGCAAAAGATACTTCACTCCATCCAACCTGGCCACTATTTACAAGGCAATTGAGTTCCACTCCCATATTTGGTCAGGCGTATCCAAAACTGCACTACACGTGCTCGACAGGATGCAAAAACGAGCAGTGAAACTTATTGAGGACCCAGCTGTGAGTCGATCAATTCCTCCCTTAGAACACAGGCGCAACGTATCGTGCCTATCTGTTTTCTAATAAACTGGTATTACCACGGTCGTTGCTCAACTGAACTTGCTGAATGTGTTCCGTTCCTTCAGACATTTTCCCGCGATAACCGTCAATTTGTGAATGCGCATCAGTTCACGTTGAAAGTGGACTTTAGGCGCACAAATAAACATAGAGAGTCATTCTTTAGCCGAACCACACGAATGTGGAATGTTCTGCCTGATGACGTGTTTCCTGGCCGTTGTGATGTCCAGACATTCAAGACCAATATACATCGACACCTCTTTTCCTTATCCACTTCCTCTCCATCCGCTCGCACTGTGCTCTGACATTTAAGGGTACTTCAAAACCCCCCTTTGTGCGTGCGTTCGTTGAAAAAAAAAAAAAAGGAAAAGCAGTCATAAAACTTAATTACTAAGTTTGTGATAAAAGTTAACTACCTAATTACTAATTTTGTGATAAAAAACTTAATTACTAGGATTTAACATCCTGACATTAGTAGAACCGTTCTGTCGCTCGCTCCTGAGATTTTATTAGATCTATTAAATTTTTAGAACGTAGCTGTTTCATCTATAAACCTTATGCGTTCAATGGAAAAACAACCTCACTGAACGGTGTGGGGGTTCGAAGCGCCCATCGAAACGCGCATACCCAACGGGTAGGTCGCCCCTCGCCCCCTCAAAATACCACACCAGTGGATGAAGCTATGAGGGACCACGGCACGCGTCGCTTGTACCAGGTGACTGCACGCATCACGTGCAGTTTTTGCCATAAACTAGGCCACCTGTACGACGAGTGCCTGAAAAGGCGTAACACACCTTTCTGTCGGGAGTGCTGGCAGTATGTCCATGACATTGTAGAAAGCCGTGCGCCATACACCACACTACCACAGAACAGGTCACCACGCCAGCAGAGGGAGTCCCAGAATAGAACACATCCGGGACCACACCAACCCTCTGCCTCCCCGCCTCCAGCAACAAAAAACCCCCGAGTGTATAGCATTTGGAGTTGCTGCGAGTTGTGTGGCCGTACAGGTCACACACAGAACAAATGCGAAGACAGGGTGAGTCCGGGCAAAACAAGTAATCCCGCGGTGACTACGACTCAAACCTTGTTTCTTCGAGGCGTCAGCTCCAGATCCTCAGTCAGCACCCGACTTCATCAGCAACTGCTGACCGCCTCACCCTTGGGCAACCTAACCCCCTAACCCACTAAACACACGACTCTCCTTCTGACACTTCACCTAACTCTCCTTCAACCTTCCACTCCAAACTCCCTCGCACCCCTACCTTTCTTTCGTGACTACGTCGCTGGGTGGGGGGGTACTGTGCGGGTTCTCTATATTACATGGAAAACCAACCCACAATTCCAAGCACAATTTCCGCTTTATTTCGAGCGCTTTCAGCGTGTCATATTATCCCCTATTCCAACCGTTCATGCTATTCACCTGAAATATGCACCCCAAAGGATGCATAGCTAAACTCATTATCCTATGCAGATAATGCATAATTGAGTTTAGCTACCCTTTAGCCCATGAGACTACCACCGGAAATTCCAATTCATGTTGGTTAGCAACAACCAAGTCGAATCAAACGACGCGGTTGTATTATCATCCAGCTTGGGTAATTACCGCATTCCTTGGCGTTTTCCCCACGGTAATATTTCCCTAGCCGATGTAGCATCCTATCGATTTTCCGCGTATCATCCATTCGCTTGGGATCAATGATCTCTTTTCGCGGGTGAATAGCACCAGATACATTTCCTCTCCTCCATAATTCTGTTTCCATAAGTTGCAATGCACTCTGAGATCACCACAGCCGTAACAGTAGGGCAGTAGGTCATTCTCAGAAACTGCATTTGATACCAGCACACACAGCACATCGTGTTTCTGTTCTCTCATTCTCTCATGTTCGTCGACTATCGAATAGACCAATGTATTCACCACACATCGGCGGGCGTGGCAATGTAAGAGCAGAAGTATGATCTCTATTGGTTTCCTGTGCAAAAGTAAAGTTACCCACCGACATCCCTTTTTGATTCAGTCGCTATCCAACCACTATCGCCGGGGGTGACGCCGCCGTTCGAGGCTCACAATGATTTAGCAAATTTTAGTCAGTCGATATTTATCCTCCGGAGTGTGCACACACACAACATAGAGTCAAGTCGCGGTCGTTGCATAATCAGTGTCGAGAGAATACGATAGTTACGCGTTCAGTTCAGATTGCCCTAAATTAAGTAATTGAAAACAATTGTGAAATACAAGAAAATAAATAAGAAGACAATTAAAAATAAACGGAAATTATTCAAAATAACATTCCAATGCGTTTCTATTTCCTCCCTTCTCTCGGGTGATCATTCCTTTGCAGCAGTGGGAAGGAAGTGTATCAGTGCCTGTGTCTGGTGCAATACTTCTTCTACACCCACAAACCTTCTCCATCGATCCGCGACCTTAGTATTTAATAATGGTGATAATGAACCTAATTTTCTTTCGCATGTTACCCCGGGGATTCTTAAGGCCAAACGGCGTCTAAACGGCAAAACGTGTGCTAAAGAATTCTCCAATGTCACCTGGTCCCTATACATTTCATTTGTCCGCCCACTGCTCGAATTTTCCAGTCGGGGGAGGTCTTCCTATTAGCAGACACAAATTCCGTGGAGGATGGGAAAACTCCCTTACACCAACCGCCTCAATTAACATGAAAACCCCGGAAGAACGTAGAATCCTGTCCGATATTGTATTCGTTCACCAACTGCTCTCTGAGTCCATGGATTGTTCCAATCTTATCAATTCAAGTTCTCTCAACATAAACCCATGTTCTGTTCTGTAGGGGTTGTTCCTCAGGAAGCGCGTCTTCTTGTCCTACAAGGAGGCGTCGCCGTGCTTCCTTTGATCCAGAGGGAAGAGCAACGTCCTGTCGTCGGATGAGGTTACTCTGGCTTTTCCAAGCCCTTGTCTCCGCTGGGATTTGCCTGTTTATTGGGAGGTTTTTGGGAAAAAATTTAAAGATCAATTTGCTTACGGAAAAAATTTTGTTTGGTCAGCTCGTATATCAGTTGGATCCTGTACAGTTGTTGTTAGGCCTTCGGATTACTGGATGGTGGGAGCGGGAATCTGGATGCTGAGAGCGGGATACTGCTCGAATGATTCAAGTGGAATGCATTTTTTGTGCTTCCTAAGTGAGCGCGGGTGTTGAAGTGAAGTGAGTTCCTACTCCAGTGAGCACGGGTGTTAAAAGTGAAGTGAAGCCCTACTCCAGTGAGCACGGGTGTTAAAAGTGAAGTGAAGCTCCTACTCCAGTGAGCACGGGTGTTAAAAGTGAAGTGAAGCCCTTACTCCAGTGAGCACGGGTGTTAAAAGTGAAGTGAAGCCTCGATATTTCTTTACCATTCCTTTATAAAGGAAAGCAAATCGAAAATTTTATCCCAAAGATACACATTTTCGTACAACAATCTCGATTTTTGGATATTTCGAGTGAGATGTTGTGTTTACATAAGATAAGAATTCAATTTCTTGAATTCTTACGAAACTATTGCGCAGATGTGGGAATGTATCTGCTTTTGGTTTTTTGTTTGTTTTCCTCAATGGAAAATTTTCAGATAGACATAATGATCTCTGAATTTTGGTTTTCGATGATGGCGTGCGGCAAATGTGAAACGTAAACGAATATTAGATTCGTTTATTGCTAATTTTGGATCATGTTTGGGTTTAGTTGGTTTTGATAGGTTTTTAGGTTTTAGCGTATATAGCTGGGATTTGGATTAGGAATGGGGGAAAAGGGTGGTAGGGCTTTTTGGAGCACTACACCCACACAGCACCCCCCCCCCCCCCCCCCCCAAACGCAACGTCCTGAATATTTCCCTCGTAACTTCTTTTTATCACCCTCTGTTGGAGATTCGCAACTAAATACAGCGGGGCGAATCTAGTAAGTTCGCCGTCTAGTACACTCCTCGACCAGCATACTCACCACACGCCTGTCAGCCGTCAGCTGACAATGCGTTATCACCTAGGGACGGCATCGAACTGTCACAAATTTAAAATGTGACCAACGGTTTTTGGCCTGTCTCTGTTAACCCTTCACACTGTGTGCACCAAGGCCCCCCAAACAACATAGCTTTACTTGCCTTACTTAGTCAAATAAAAATAAAAATAAAGATTAGACACCACCAATAGCTAGTTTGCTTACGTGTTCGCGAATTCATCATTGAATGCCAGTGATTTGCCGAAGGGAGTTCTAGCCCAACATCTTGGACGTTATATCCCTGGTCGCCTCGTTCCCCTTGTGTCATTGGTGGCCGTCCGCTCGCTACCGCCCTCCAACACCTTTTTTACTTCCCTCACCATCGTAGATAAGTTATTAACTAAGTTAGTTCGTAAGTTAGATACCAGAATATTTTTGTAAGCTTGCTCTATGCTAATAAATGGGTGTAGCCCCATTAAAACTAAAAAAAAAACTATAACCCCCAATTTGAGATCATCTCTTAATGGTGTATGTCTCTGTACCTACAACAACTGTTCAAGAAGGTCTCCAACAGTGATCTAATGACGTTCCAAGGCGGTGACCCAGAGTTATACGTCCGACGTTCCTGAAATTTGAAAATGTACCCTCGTCCCCAAAAATTTTCCCGCGATATCGACCAATCAAAGTCTGGGCATCAGTTAATGTAAAAATTTGTTCTCCACATACTGGTTACCCCAGACTCGTTCTTCGGTCGAACGGCACGAATGTGATTTTATCGAACTCATGTATTCCTTCGTGGTAAATGGTGTAAGGATTTTTTCTGTTTTATGTTGGTGAGGATAGAACCCGTATTTATTTCTCTTAAAACAAGTCGTACGTAACTTAAAGGTAGTACAGCACATTCTTTGCCTCCTTTCGATTTCAAAGGGTTTCCCGGAATCTCTTTCGTGTGCCCGTTTTTGTGTAAGAACTGGTAATAATATTGGCATCTCCCCATTGGAAGGATCGTTTCTGTGGCCGAGAATAGTTATGGCACGAATATGTTGTCCTATAATACATCCCCCTCTAGTAATATTAGCAAATTATATCTATTAGGAGTACTTCTGTCAATTGTTTGAACCTGAAGGATATGATAGTGGGATTGGTTCCAACCACCCCAGTGAACTAAAAGACATAAAGTTTTCCAAAATGGTATCTAAACCCATTGGCCTGGCGAGAGGAAGAACTCCATCTCTTCGCGCTAGCTGAATTTCGAATCCTTGGCATTGGCACGATCCGAAAATACCTAATTGGTCAAATAATTCTCGAACACTCCACTCTTATCAGTCTTGACCTTATCAAACGTGGACTACATGATGCATTTAGAAATCCATTGAACACAACAGCAATTATCCAGGCAGTTGAAAAGATCTACTTGTGTATTCAGTGCTGCGGATCGCTGAGGTCCGTCTGATTGAGGCCGCCAAATAATATTTCTTTCCCAGTGGAGAATGATGTGTATAAGACGTAAGACGAAAGGCCATCCGAATAAATGGCGTTAACAAAACTCGAATTTCACTCGGTTTGATTTCTCTACTTGCCCCACGATTTATGGATGATCTCTAATTGGCATGCGAAATGTGAAAACTCAAATACCATAAAACTAAATCACGCTCAATGCGGTGACAAATTACCACAAAACACACTTACAAGGTGTTAAGCTTTCTCTTTTATGCGCTTTGATTCCATTCCATCGCATAATAATTGCACGTGGAGTATCTAAAACACTATAGAGTGTTAGATATTCAGTTACTGCCTTTACTATTCGTTATCGTTTTCGAAGCCCCCTCTCCAAAATTATAAAAAGTGAAAACTACTTTTGACAATTCACCGCCTATCAACAATTAGTTGTTTTGAGAATTCTATAAAATATTTGTTTTATTTTAAACTCCATAATGGAACAACATTTTCGATTTCATGAGAAGTGTTTTCTAAGTGTTTACACCGCAGATTCGTTCTGGAATAATTTACAGCGATAAAACGTTTTCGTACATCTTGTTTTGTCGTATCATATTGGAATGTGTTAAATTTTAATGGGCCTGAATACCATATTCTGATTTGCATATATATCTTTACAGATACGTCATTTGTTTATTGGCCGATTTTTAATGGCATTAAGAACCCGTCATGTCTGATGGGTTGGTAATTGCTCAGCGAACATCGCAGAATCGGGTTAGAGAGAAATCGCGGTTCATTAAAAACTAGTCATACTCGTATTTAGAGAGGAGTCTTTAGGAAGGAAGAAAAATCCATTGTCGCGAGCGGATAAAACCAAATTGAGAGATTTGAATTTGAATTGCAATACGTTCGTTATCAGCTTGATATATGGTGGCACTTTCTTTTTGTGTGACTGGGAAGAGTTGTTCGATAGAGTATTATAAATAAATATGAGACCACTAAAATCTGGATGGTTTCATCATGCTGACATATTTATATAACTTGTTTTTAAACATGTTAATTTTTTCAAGACCAGAATCGTTGTTCACCCGAATTTATATTCACTTATATTTGCTTGATTTGCACTTGACATTTCATTCAGGTTTACGTAAAAATATTTAATTATCTTTTAATCTACCTACACAAAAGCTGTTATTGTTACACTTTAAAACGGAAGACGGTACAATATGTATTAGGGTATGTGTCTATGAAATATACACGCTTCTCATATCTACACCTTATGTGTAGGGCCTAATAATTACAGCTTGTAGTAAAAGCTGACTTAAACCGGTGTGGTTTAACTTATTCATGCTTTCTTTCTATATTTAATAACAATTTTTTTTTTTTTTTTTTTTGTGTTATAATTGGACTTCTCTCGGGAGAGGCGAACCTATAGCGCCTAGTGGGCGCCCCGGGATGCCATCAAATAACTGTTGCAGTTCTTTTTGAACAGTTGCAGGTTGTAACGCTCCGGGAACCCTCGCGTGGGAAGGGAGTTCCACAGCTTCCCCGCTCTGTAACGGAACGAGTTCTGATGCAGGGATGCTCGCGCCGTCGGGAGATGAACCACAAACGGGTGCGATCCGTCGGATTGTCTTGTGGAGCGCATATAAACCGAATTGCACGGAACAATACCAAGAATCTCCGAAGAACAGTACCCGTGATAATATCTGTAAAACAGACAGAGATCGGCCACGCGCCCTCGATGTGATAGCGACTGTAGTCCCGACGTCAGCACCGAATCCCCGATCAGGCGGATCGCTCGTCTCTGTATGCTCTCAAGTAGATCGAGAATATGTTTAGGAGCCGAGTTCCAAACATGAGAGCAATATTCGAGCGCGGATCTAATTTGGGATTTATATAGGAGAAGAAGTTGGGCCGGAGTAAAATATTTCTTGGCTCTTAAAAGATAACTCAGTTTTCCTGAGGCTGACCTGGCGATACTCGACACGTGTTTATGCCATGATACATTTCCACAGACCGTGACGCCGAGCAATCTCAAACTTTCTCCAGCCTCGAGGGCCCGGCCATCCATCATCAGCTGTGGAACCGATGATCCACTTTTCTTTGTGAATGTTGTATATTGTGTCTTCGCTGCATTGAAGTCGACGAGATTGGCCTTTCCCCACTGCAGGACCCTATCTAGATCTTGATTCAGAGAGTCAATCTGTCTATATCTCAGCTGGTGCGACGTAGATGCACCAATCGGCCGATCACTCGAAAAGGAGGGAACAAGCGTACTATCATCCGCAAAACTGAACACTTTGTTATCCGTTGTCTCCAACAAATCATTTATGTGAAGCAAGAACAAAGTTGGAGCCAAAATAGAACCTTGGGGCACCCCCGAATTAACAGGATACAGATCCGAACACTCGCCGTCCACAACAACCCGGATCGATCGATTCTCGAGGAAGCTCCCCGTCCAGTCACAAAGCTGTTGGGAAAGTCCATATGAACGAAGTTTGCTCAGCAATGCCCCGTGCCAGACGCGGTCAAAAGCCTTGGAGATATCCAATACGACCGCTCTTGACTCACCATGCCGTTCAATTGCAGATGTCCATACATCGGTTATAAATGTCAAAAGGTCTCCTGTGGACCGCCTGCCACGGAATCCGTATTGACGATCAGTCAGAAGTCCGTTGCACTCCAAATACTTAACCAACTCAATATTGATGACTTTTTCCATTACCTTAGATAAAATAGACAGTAATGCTATCGGACGGTAATTTTGTGGGAGACACTTTTTTCCCGTCTTTGGGATTGGCTGAACTCGAGCTATTTTCCAGCATGCAGGAAAGGTCCTCGTGCATAAGATAAGCGGAAGAGTCTGCCAAGAAGCGGCGCACCCGGCACTCACGTTGACTCCCCCACGAATTGAGTCAAGTTGTGGCTTACAGCAAACATCTCCGCCAGCCTCGCAGCCTCGTCGGTTCTGTTAGAATGTGACAACCAGCCGGAATTGTGCACATTAAAATCGCCAAGGACAACAATTTCAGAATCTGGGGGGATGATCTGTATCCAGTCGACAGTATATGAAAGATGTTCGAAAAATGTCGCTGGTCGATTCGCTGAGTGGTAAAGACAACGAAGAAATTTAAGAGAATTCCTCCATTATTTATCATGATATCTGCATGATGTTCCCCCTGACATAGTCCCCTCCGGAGATCCGATTGGATGACTAGTTTACCTCCGGAATTCTTTATATCAGAAGGTACCATCATGGCTTATCGCCATGTCAGACCGGGCCATCAGCCACACATCCGAAACACCGTCGAAGATTTCTCTCGGCGATATGGCGGAATGTACAGCGTGACGGGGTGGTATCTCACCTTGGGGCCGACTACCACCCAACCAACGTTTTCTCGAACCGGCCCATCAGCCAAGCTCCGAAAGATTGCCAGGGATTTCTCCCGACCATTTCAGGGACCCTCAAGGTTGATTGGGTGGTATTTCACCGGCCGTACGGGGCGTTGGAACCACGGCTACCACTCGGCCTTTAGTCACCTCTTACAACAAGCCGGCCTAGCTGTGATTATATTCTAACGCCCTACTCACAGGGCCGTAATTATAAGCTTTGACATTGGCGTCAAAGCCGTCTCAGCTGGTGCAATCTTGATGAAATAAATATTCGCCTAAAATCGCCCATTAAATGAGCATCTTAGCAGAATCGCATTTAGCTTTGATCACTCAGAGGTAGAAGAAGTTACTGCCGTTCTCTAAGAGGAAATATACAATTCCATTTCTCTATATGTCCCTTATTTTCGACATAGGACATCGGTATCATCGTCTCCATGGTACAACCGCAAACTCCATACTCTTCGGAACAAGAGTATTAATTTGTGAACATTTTCCTAAGAACGCGTTCCTCCACAGCCTCCTCCAACTACCGCGATTCCTTTTATAAATTCACCGAGCTTTGCTACTCCCTCTACTACAACTACTCACAAAAACACAAAACAACCAGATAAATGACCCCAAATCTTTTTTCCATTTTATTAACTATAAACGTAAATCTGACGCCTATCCAAACTCCTTTTTCTATGACACGATTACTTCAACCGACCCCCAAACTACTGCCAATCTTTTCGCTTCTTTCTTAACAAAATCCCTCACGGACAACTCTTTCGAGCCTAACCGCACTTACTTCAAAGATCTGCCCGAATTTTCCCTTGGCCCCTTCACCTCTCAAATTACCCAGCATCAACTAGTTGAAGAAAAATTAAACCTGCTTAAAAACGAGTTCAGCCCTGGACCTGATGGACTTCCGGCTGTCCTTTTAAAAAAATGTACCTCATCTCTTACTCTCTCGCTATCAAAGATTTTCAATCTACCTCTTGCACAAAGTGTCTTCTCAAATATTTAGAAATCCTCTTTTGTCACACCCATACATAAGAAAGCCCAAAAAAGGTTATTAGTAACTACATCGCTAAACTGTCCCATATTCCAAAACTGTTCGAAGGCATTCTTTACAACGCGTTATGTTTTCGCTGCAAATCCATCATCCCACCCAACCAGCACGGTTTCCTTACGGGTAGGTCGACCGCCAACAATCTAGTTGAATCATCATCCCACGCTCTCCGTGCCTTAGAGCGAAGTCGATGTAATCACAACCCATTTCAGCAAGGCCTTCGACCAAATTTCACACAACCTCATCCTCTTTAAGCTATCCTCCCTTGGCTTCGAACCCCTACTGATTAAATCGATTTCTTCCTATCTTAACGATCGAACCCACCGTGTCAGATTTAGATCCACCCTCTCCAATCCACTTCTTCCCACGTCAGAGGTTCCCCGGGGCAGCCATCTTAGACCCCTCCTATTCATTCTTACTATTAATGATGTAGACTCCAGTATCAAGCACTCCTCCATCTCTCTTTACGCGGACGACACTAAACTCTTCAAGATGATTCGCTCTTCTGTCGACTCCTCACTTCTCCAAATGGATTGTGGCGGTTCCGCCAAACCCCACGCCCCACTTACCCGAAAAACCCCAATAACTTCATCCCAATCTGCATACGTTTTTGCTAATGCAAACGCATTAAGCACCTGTAAATGCTTCACGCATCAAATGGATCAAATTTATAAGCTAAAAGTCATTCATGCATCTCTTCGCATACAAATTCGCTGTAAGAATTCTTTCCTAACTTATCAGGAATTCCAAAACCAATTCGGCACCTTAGGTGCCAGGCAAATCCCCCTAGACGAATTCCTGAAAACAAAATGATTTGGTTTACATACAATGTAACCATCATAACAGGGATCATAAACATTGCGTCGCCTATTTTCCGTCCTCACCAAGTGTATCATAAATCACCATACATACACATTGGCGACCTTCACCCAAGGGACCAAAACAAATATACGCATCTCGCGTCTTAAGGCATCAATTAAATCCTACAGCATAGGCAAATGCAAATCGAATACCTACCCTTACCAGCGATGCCATAAACATCATTTCCCGGTAATCGAGCTAAAACCAATTAGCGCATTTCCACATTCCATTGCCGCCTATTTATTTAACCGCAGTGCACATCTTAGACAAAGACCTAAGCGTTTCCTTTGTATTCTCATATTTCGGGATCTGCTTCTCATCAGCAGCGGTATGAGCAAACAAAAACCATTAGCACCCAAGGAGATTCGCTTTGTTTGCTTTACCGGACTCACATCTCATGGATACACCCTATGCCTTTTTGTCGCTTCAGGTTCGTTCTCATGGTTTATCTCATGAAAGAATCCATGTACACACATACATGTGTACTACCAACGATCTTCACGGTCCCTTTGTCCTTACCGCCTGTCTGTTTCGTTTATCCATCGCCTTCGCGCGTGTGTTGAATATTATGATCACACGATCACCCATGCACACGAACTACCATAATCTCCATTACGAGATCTGGTTTTCTGTTCCACAATGAGAGACTTTACGTCTCTCTTGTGGTAGGTAAAACGTATCCTTAGTGGAGAGGAACGCTTTCTCTATCGGGGAAACACACCCCATTAGCTAGTCGGCTCTACACGACCCGTTTATCACTGAGTGCTATCTCCTGCTCCCCGTGGCGCCGCGGGGACGCATATATCCGAAGTCGAGTCGGGAAAGCGCGCTTTAATTTAGTGATTTAATTTAAATCCTGTTAGTGGAAGTACGCGGGTCGCGGATAAAGTGAACGTTCAAGTGGATATTTTTTTCCGCTGCATCTTTTGTACTTTTAAACACACAAAAACAGTGCGCATCAACCAGAAACGTGTGATTTCATAAATTAATCTTAATTCAGATTTTTCTCGCTGCATCATTTGTTCTGGATGTCAACACAATACGATGGTCAACGCACATGTTAATAAATAAATGTTTAAATAAAGAACTAACGTCGAACAACGTGCGTCAGTGTTTTATTTGTTCGGGTGATGAGTTTCCGGGTGAACAGTTTTATTTCAGTGTTTGGCGGAACATTTTTGGAACCTTAGTGACAGCCGGATGGGGATAGGAGTGAACCGAGTGCCCGTGTCTGGCACAATATACTCCTAATTCCCACAGATCCTTAGTGGCTTTTTACTGATTGCGGCTTGTGTTCCGCCGAACACTGTCATAAAAATCAAAACACTTTTTTTTTTACTTTGTTTTTCTTTTTTACTTGTGTATTTGAACACTCTCTCCGGTGAATATTAGCGCCGACACACTCGCCCGTTTTCACGAAGGTTGCGGATGTTGTAAATTGACTAATTTAAAAACTTTCTTCAAGGGATGGAAAACTCATCCGGTTGTTCTTCCTTTCTCTTCTGCTCTCTTATCCCTTGGTGTCCTCTCTACCAAGGGATTTCTCCTTTCTAGGAGATCGCACCCTCACTTTGCCTACGATTTCGTATTGTTCGTAGGAATACTGTGTGGATGTACCCACACACAGACGCGAACGTTGCTGTGCGTGTGGCCGGAAATATGCCGAGGATCGTCAGGATTTTCACACATCTGCGGTATCCCTTTGTGTACATTACCCGCGTGTGGTTTATGGCGCTGGTGATTGCCTCGGCCGAAGTCATTATATTCGGCTGCGATATTTACATGTTTTTTATTTCCTCGTAGGAACAGTGTCGGTTATTTTGTTTAGTGTTTAACCTTGGTTCCCACAATAGTCCTTTCGGTAAGGAAAATCAAATTGCGGTTGGCTCATGGGAAGGTCATACATTTGTTTATTCCTTGGCCATACATTTATCGCCTGGGATTTTTCTAGCTGTCAGCATCTGGCGCCGGCCACTTGTATTTGCCCAACTAATGGGTCGTCAAACAATTTCCTTTCTGGGTAGTGTTCTTCGATAGCCGTGCAGGCCTGAGCAATCGGTCGAGAAATTGGGCCCACGTATCTGTGGCTACGTGGGGTCGAGGATTCCCGTATGCATATCCCCCTTAGCTGGGCGGAAAGGTAAGTTGGGCCAACGTGTCTGTGGCCAAGTGGGGTTGAAGACACGGTAAGTATGGCCCCTTTTGCCAGGCGAAAGGTATTTAACGCCACAATGGTTTGTGCGGTTCGTAGCACCGTCACAGATCTCGGCAGCTTTTCAACTTAGTGCCAAAATAACTGCCTCGAACTAAATATTGCCAAATGTCATTCAATCATCTTCTCCCGTAAACGATCCACCTCCCTGCTACGTTCCTATGTCTTACTCAACCAACAGATAACGCCTGTACAAACGATTCGTGACCTTGGCATCTTGTGTGATAGGAAGCTTAACTTTACCCCACATATTGATGACATTATTCTCAAGGCCAACTCTGTCCTTGGTTTTGTGAAATGCTGCTCGAAAGAATTATCTAATCCCTACGTTTCCAGATTACTCTATATAGCCTTTGTCCGCCACCTTCCTGAATATGCTAGTGAGGTTTGGTCTCCTCATTACTCGTCCCAAATTCGCAGGGTCGAAAGCGTACAACGGTGTTTTTTCTTGCGTTTTGCCCTCCGAGGATTGAATTGGGAAAATCCTCTGATTCTACCCCTATACACGAGCCATCTTCACCTAATTAACCTTAACACCCTTGAAGAGCACGGAATTCATGCCGACGTCCTCTTCATCCACCGTCTACTCTCAAGCTCAATCAACTGCCCAAGCCTGCTCTCCTCCATTTTCCACTAATCCCCGAAATCTGCGAAACCCTCGTCTCTTCTATTTGCCCGTCCATCACACGTCTTATGGCTCTAATGAACCCATTTCGCGAATGCAGGGGTGGGCAAGCTCTCACCCTGCGTTCTTTGACTTCAATCTCACCTCTCCCGTTCTCAAACGTCGTCTCCTCTCTTACCCCTCCTGAACCTACTCCGCTCACCACCTACACTCTCCCGCACTCATACTCACACTAGCATCCAGCTTATCCTCGCCCTTTCCCGTCCTACCACTTAGACTATTATTCTATCCATCTTTGTTTAATTCCCCATTTCATTTTTAAGTTACTTTAAAGTTAGTCCTCACCCTCAACCCGCATACCTTAGTTTTTAAGTTAGTTCGTAAGTCTATTTATAAGTTTATATGTTTATACGACTTGTACTAAGCGAAATAAACTGAGGGTTCTGCCCCACTATTCATTCTAGTGATCAGTTTGAATTGAAACCGTAATGTATCGTCAACAAAACTCAATGTCATTATTTTTAAATACGCATAAATCAATAATATGAAACAGAAATAGATCTGGCGCTTATATGGAACGCTAAGGTACTCCGTTGTTGGTTTCTTTTGAAACAGTATTACCTGTCAAACTTTATTGTGGTCTTTGTTGATAGCATTGGGTAACCACAATATATCCAACACACTCTCCTCTGTTTGGCGAGGAACTTCGTCTGTCTTTAATGTTGTGAATTTTCGAATTTTTGTAAGATGTATGGTACTCGATGGGACGAATGGTTAATTTGTGCTCCTTGATCTTCTTCGACCGTTGACAGTATGGTGACGACAATATTGCCTCTTCAGCATTTGAGTCCAATCTCAGAAACTCGTAGGGTGATAAAAACGAATACAATATTCTATAGTTGACGATATTGTTATACCAGAGTAACTGAGACAGCAACTGACCGTTTAACTTTTCTTCTCTATTAAAAACTGTTGATACAAGACTTTTCTGTATACATTTCACCGAATGCTGGATTTCAGTATTAATAAATAAATCTCAATTATTTTCAATATTTATAACACGAACAAATATTTTTAACACTGCAGGCCAGTTGAAATTTATGTTAACATTTATAATTTTACTTTATTCGACTACAGACTCACGAATACTACTCGAGTTACTCGCCAAACACGCCTCGACTATACCAAATCGATCTCCTTTGAAGAGATCACTTTTGCTGATAACTAATGTGTCCCCACATTCCGTCATTGCTCCTTTATTTGCCGCCTGCCTAACGCAGGATCTTTTTTTTTTTTTTTTTTTTTTTTTCATATTTTCAGTAATGTTGAACGAACGTTATTACCCTGGTTTTTTCATCATCATCATCATTATCATCGGCACTACAACCCGGATCCAGTCTTGGCCTTATTTAAAAATCTCTCCATCGGTCCCGATTTCGGGTCGAAGCCATCCAGTTTGGCATTCCCAGGCTCTGGGTGTCCTGGTCTACGCCATCCCTCCATCGCAGACAATGTCTGCCGCGCTGTATTCTTCCATACATCCTGCCACAAACGACTTTCCGGGCAGGCTCCTCTTCGCTCATTCGACCTAGGTGTCCCACCACCAGAGTCTACCGAGCTTGATTTTTCATAGAACGTTAGCTTAAAGGTAGATCGCGTACAATTCATGGTTGCAGTGTCTCCGGAATCGTCCCCACTCATATATGGGTCCAACAGTTCTTCTTAAGACCTTCCTCTCGAACGCGGCTAAGAGCTCAAAGTACCTTTTATTGAGCACACAGGTCTCGGATCCATACATGAGTACTGGTAAGACCATGGTCCTGTACAGTAATAGTTTGGATGTTCTGGATAAATTTCGGGATTTAAAGAGCCTTGATAGACCATAGTAGGCTTTGTTGGATTTAATCAGCCGTTCGCGTATTTGTTCTTCCATATTGTTATCGGCTGATACTATTGACCCAAGGTAGTTAAAGAATTGCACTACTTCTAATTTGTACTCCGCTACCCTGATAGTTTGACCAACGTTAGGTGTTCTCTTCGCAGAAATTTCAACCATGTACTCAGTTTTTCCCTCATTAATGTTCAGTTCCAGTTTTTATCCCGCCTGCTCGATCTGGGTGGAGGAGTCCCACACAGTCGAATCGGATCTACCGATGATGTCGATGTCGTCTGCGTAGGCAAGTATCTGGCTGGACTTGGTGACAATAGTGCCTCTACTTGTAACGCCAAAGTCACGGATTGCTTTCTCCAGCGTCAGGTTGAAGAGGAGGCAGGCCAGACCGTCCCCTTGTCGGAGTCCATTAAAGATGTTTATTGGTTTGGACAGCAATCCCTCTATTGTTACTTGACTAGTTACGTTGGTTATGGTCAACCTACGAAGTCGTATCAATTTGTTTGGAATGCCGAACTCTCTCATGGCATTATATAGATCTATCCTGCTATGCATTATATAGATCTACGCCTGGTAGGCGGTCTTAAAGTCTATGAATAGATGATATAATGGAATCTTAAATTCCAGACATTTTCCATCGCATGCCTAAGGGTGAATGTCTGATCAATCGCTGATTTGCTTGGGATATAGCCACACTGATATTGACCAATGATGGCTTTAGCGTATGGGGCTATCCGATCTTGTAGGATAGTGGAGAGTATCTTATAGGCGGTATTCAGCAATGTTATACTGTGATGTCTCCCTTCTTACGGGGCAAATTATTCCACAACGCCAATCTACCGGCATCTCCTCCTGCTCCCATTCGTGCACCACGTTCTCATGAATTGTGTGATGTAACGCTGTCCCTCCTAGTTTGAACCGCTCAGCTGGTATACCATCAGCTCCGGGGGCTTTATTTGATTTGACCTGTCGTATGGCCTTTAATGTTTCCTCAATGCTTGGTGGCGGCAGCATTTGGTCTTGATCTTGCATTGGTGGAGCTGACCATTTAGCAATTCATTGAACTGCACTTCCCATCGCTCCAGAATGCCTTCAGTATCGGTGATCAGATTACCCTTTTTATCCTTGCAGTAAGTGTAGCGTGGTGTGTACCGCGTCATACTGCGGATTATTAGGTAGAACTTCCGCGCCTGGTGCGGACCTCGCTCTCTACTTTTCTCTGTTTCACAGACAACCTTTTTTCCCAGGCACATTTTTTTTATCTGTGGAGCCTTTTTTCAGATCTTCTGAGCTCTTTGTATTTCTTTTCGCGTACCCACGTCCTATGAGACTGCTGCGTTGCCCGGTATGCATCATTCTTACGTTCAGTCGCTAGTTTGCACTGATCATCAAACTAGTCGTTCCGATCTCTACGACTACTGCCTAAGATGGAGTTGGCAGTACTAATGACAGTATTCTTAAGGCGTGTCCATTTCTCTTCTACGCCCGGCATTCTGGCCCCAGGATTTACTCTTCCTCCGTCAAGCTCTTCGAGGGCGAGTCTTAACGCATGACCAAAGGTGTTACTGGCGTTCTCAATGCGTAAGGCAGCCGTGTTGATTCGAACCTGATCCGCGGATATAATACGTCTCCGTAAGGCAAACCGCGCTCGGAAAACTATACCAACAAGATAGTGATCCGAGTCGATGTTGGCACCTCTGTACGCTCGTACCGTAATCTGGATCGAGGAGTGGCGGCGGTCTATCAACACGTGGTCAATTTGGTTGCGAGTGGCTCCATCAGGTGATACCCAGGTGGCTTTGTGGATATCTTTACGCGGAAACCTGGTAGTAGCAACGACCAAGTTTTTTGATGCTGCCAGTTCGATGACTCGTAGTCCAATGCCATTAGTGTTCTCATCCAAACTATGAGAACCCGCGTAGTGCCTGAAAACCGGCTCCCGACCTATTTTCGCATTCAAACCACCAAGAACGATTTTCACATCGTATCTTGGGTAGCATTGAGGGCGCGTTCGACGTTCTCGTAGAATTCTTCTTGTTCGTCGTCAGGGGACTCCTCTGTAGGTCCGTGAACGTGTATGAGACTTATGTTCCTAAACTTGCCACGGACGTGAAGAGTGCATAGCCTTTCATTTATTGCAATAAGGGTGACAATGGCCAGCTTCAGTTTTTGGCTGAGTAGCAAGCCTACCCCGAGCACATGGTGTTTTGCATGACAGCTGCAATAAATGTCGTACTTGCTACTTTGAAGAACACCACTCCCTGTCCGTCTTATTTCTTGTAATGCTGTTATGTCTGCCTTATATTCGGTCAGGGTATCGGCTAGCCGCTGTGCAGCTCGAGCTCTGTATAGTGAGTGGACGTTCCATGAGAAAATTCTCATATCGTTTAGCCATTTTCGTTTCCGTGGTCGTTGTCTTCTATGCGATCCGTATCCGAGGCTTGATAAATTTGCCATAATAATTTATTTTTCCGGACAAGATTATTAGCTTTGCGCCAACCTTTCTCAGGATGTCGCTGCATGCATTGGTTTACTACTTGGCGGGTGCTAAAGTAGCTATCCAGGGGTGTCACGTGGAGACTGCATGTCAACATGTAGTGAACAGGAACAAGGATCGTCCTAGCCTTTGCCGGGTTGAAAGCAATCAGTAACTTTGCCCGGTATGTCCCCACAAAACCTGCTTATATTCGCTGAAGGAAAACACTGTCTAAGTATTTGACTTAAATCATTTACAAAGTACTTTTTTACCACATATTTGGAGAAGTCTAGAACCAAATTAAAAAAAAACTCATTGCTACTTCGAATCCTTTCCTTCTGTTTTTTGTTTATATACATTTTTCCATTTTACTTGGTGTCACTTTCATCCGCACAATATCAGGCCACACCTGTCACTGTTCACCACATTTTTCTCTTTTTTCTTTTTTTTTTGTTAGACGTTAATTCTCAATTGTTCGTTGCCTTTTTTCCTTTTTGAAAAACATCTGCTCTTACCACCGATTGGTTTTCTTTCTTTTTTTTTCAGCCCCTATTCATTTCAATTGTCGATATCTCCTTCTTCGTCAACTATGGGTAAAGTCCCAACTTTTACAGACACTTAACGATTGCTAGTGTTATGAAGAACCGATGCGAGCGACCCTTACACATATACTTCAAAATGTTCACATTGATGTTATGAAGTCGGTAGTTTGATTTTATGTTGCACTTGGAAAAGGCAAAGTAACAATTCTTCCCCCACCAAAACGAGTATTATTCTTTGAAGAGGAACAATACTCTTGTCCAGGTCGCAGTGGGGATCGCTGTGTGCTGGTTGTTTTAAAATTTTCTGATTTGTATCCAGTAGGAATGGTGGTGGGCATCATCCTTAACAGACATAACATTTTCTTAATTACTTAAACCCTTTGTCTATTTCATGCATCAATAAAAAACGATACCGCTGAGGCTGCATCCAGGAAAAACCCTTAATGGAGTATTCTTTGGCATGCATTATAAATTGTGTGTACCGAGGTCGTGTCATGGAAACGCAAATTATCTGCTAAGAGAATTGCCGTAGACAAGCGGAATGTCATAAAAAATAGTATCTCGTGAAGTACAATTCAATAACTCAAATACAATTTTATGATCGCGTAATGATATGCGCTGTTTTTATTGTACAGCGTGCATCCGTCTCAAGTGCAAATCTCTCCCGATGATCTTTGCCAGGTGATGTTGCCGATGTAAGATTGGTGGATGTCGGTTTTCGTGTTCCATCCTTGCTGTTTTTCGTCATCCGCCCACCCTGAGGGTACTTTGGTCATCGATGAATGGGTTGAGCGCAATCCGTTCGCTTCGTCTTGATCCTTTTCTCCCGGCTCTAATGGCCGTTAGGTCCGTCTTCCGCCACGCTACTGTTCGTACCGTTCGAGTGAAGATGGAGAATCTTCTTGTAATGCACAGCTCCTCTTGCTGTATTACGACGCACGATGCCTTGCGCTCCTCGAGGTCTACCGGTGTTCCGGTGTCCACCTCTCGGACTTGGTGAGTGGTCGTCCGGGGCAACTTTAGCTTCTTGTCTCGCGGAAACGCGGGTCCCAGATCTGCTCCGGCGATCTCCTTTGCTCTAAGCCCCCTTTTGTAATCCGCTGTTACCGCAGTCGGTACATTATACCACTGGCCTCTTGGCTGCCTTTCCAAAATGTACGACATACGATTCCCGATGAATGTCTTCCACTGACTGAGATCATCCGCTAGCCATTGTAGCACTATAGTGGAATTGGTATAGGCGAAGCATTGAGCCTCCTCCGTCAGTTGTCCCACCAACCGGATTGCGTTCTCCACGGATAGCGCTCCTTCGGTCTTGATTACTGCATGGTGATGTAGATAGCAGCATTGTTTGTTCGGTAAATTTGGGGTTTCTTCGATCACCCGCTGCATATGGCCCATGTCCTGGTATTCCTTCCTAAATTCTGCATACTGATGGCCTAGCTCCGGGTTTCGCCTGAATCGTCTCTTCATGGACAGAACTCTTTGGATGGCGGCTTCCCTGGAATCTCCCAATGGCGTTTGACCGGTATCTCCACCTCGAAGCGTCCCTCTGCTAAACGCCGGCGCGTGTCCGCATAATGGGTCATTGCCTTCCTCTCATCTTCTGTTAGGCGCTCCTTCATCTCGGGTACCTCCACCCGCTCTCAGGAGGCTCTTAGCCCCTCTAATGGATCGACCTGGTGGTTGACAGTGCAGCAGTGTGGTTCTTGATCGGACAGAGCTGGTCCGTGGTTGACGTTGCAGCAATCTTGTTCTTGGACCTGGTGGATGACAGCGCAGCAATGTTGTTCATGATCGGCCAGAGCTGGTCCACTCCCTGTCGAATATGGTGTTTTGCGCCATCATTTTACTGTCGGGATCCATCATCCATCGTCGATCGCGTAGGACCTGGAAGATAGTGTCCGAACCCAGCAACAAGTCAATGGGTCTTGATTTGTGGAATAGCGGCTCGGCCAACGCCAGCGATGAAAGGCTTCTCCAGTCATGTTCCAGTCACCTTGACGGCAGATGCGAAGTCAATCGCTCCAGCACCAATGCCGTTACCCGAATGTTTGTTTTCCCTGTTCGGCTTTTCAGTAGCATCTCGACCTTTCCTCGGCTGAGCTGTGAATTCGCTTCACCTACGCCACTTATCTTCACCTTCGCCTGCGTGCGTCGCAGGCCCAACTGCCGAATGAATGATTCTCGGACTAAGGATGTGGTCGAACCAGAGTCCAGAAGCACCCGACAAGGAACCAACTGGTTTCTGTCGCCCACCACCGTTACGATTGCTGTAGGTAGTAGTGAATCCTGGGCTTGTACTGTCGCGCAAGATCCCTCTGATGGTCCAGCCTCTGGTGCTAACCTCGGAACGTCTACCGATTGATGCAGGAGGGTGTTGTGCCGCCCGTTACACTCTCGGCAGTTACCTCTCTCACATTAGTTAATGCTGTGGTCTGGGCTGAGGCAATTTCTACATAACGCTTGGCGGTGGACAAACTGATCTCGCTGTAGAGCTGAGAGATTCATGTATGCGCTGCATCGGAACAATGGATGCGGCTGCGCGCATCTTGGACTCTCAGCCGTCGCTGCTGATATGATTGCCGAGTACGTCTTCCTGGGTGGGCCGGCGGCTATACCTCTGTCCCGAACAAAGTGACCCTGTGAATAGTTCTTCGCTGTCGGGAGGCTCTCTAGCTCAGCGAGGCGGGCTTCCAGGAATCCGATCAGCTCCTCGAATGCCGGCATCTCGTTCCTGCTGGTTTCTCGAGCCCATGACTGCCTAGTCTCACTATCGAGCTTCTCGACTGTGGTGAAAACAAACCAACAACTCCAGTGCTCCACTGGTAGCTCCAATGCTCGCAAAGCCCGAACCTGCTCGAAGAGGCCGTTGATGAATCTGCGGGACTCCGTAGCACCAGGTGATTGCATAGCTGGAATCGCCATTAATGCTCGTAGATGTGCCTCCACGATGATCTTCCTTTTGTCATAGCGCGAGACCAGTGCAGCCCAGGCCTCCATATAGTTTGCCGCCGTGAATTGCGAACCATTGTTAGTGCGTCCGCTCTTAAAGAAGTCCGGAGAAATTGGAATTTCTCGACTGCTGATAACTGGGGGTTGTCGTGGATGAGTGGTTGGTACAGGTCTCGGAAGTTACCCACTGCTGGTAGTCCCCATCGAAGGTAGGCACGTCGATATGCCTCAACTTGACCGGTCGGGCTGTCGCTCCACTCGTGGAATCCGTTGCTGTCGGTTCCGTTGACCGCGTAATCAATTGTCCCACCAAGCTGTTCATGAGCCTCTAGCTGGCATTCATGGTGTCAAGCAGCCTCTCCATTCCTGGTTGCTCCGCTGTTAACGTTGTAGTAGTTGCCGTTCCCAGGATGTCTCCTGACGTATCCAATGCGGTGGAGCCTGTGTCTGTTGCCATGGTCAACCGCTGGTTGAGCTTGCCTTGCAGCGAAAATTATCGCTCTTCTAAATCTGCTCTCTCTTCGTTCTCCCTGTCGATGTTCAGATCCGGGTCGTTCTCCTTGATACATTCCTGGAGGCTCTCAAAGGATTTAAATATATCCTCCAGTTTGCGCAGTCTGCTTGCGACTTCCTCCCTGGTCACCTCATTCGACTTGGTCGCGAACTCCTCCAACCGCGTGAGGAATCCCTTGATGACTCCTCGTCTCCGTTTCATTGTCGGAACAGTCATATTGCTGGTCGCCATTGCAACTTAGTTTGCCCTTTTTTCGATGCTTGTGGATCGAAGTGCTGCTAGCTCCTTGATTCCGATTCTTGTGGATCGGCTGTAGCTTCTACGCAACTGAGTGCGCTGCTGGTTGTGGCTAGCTTTGATCGGCTAGATGACTGTCTGTCTTGCTGCTTAGTCGCCGCAGGTGCGCTTCAATGCGTTGCTATTGAAATGCTTTGTTCCACGTTGCACCGCAGGAGAGGTTGTTTATATATGATTCCAATTCCGGGTGACTATAATAGATGTTTGATTGAGCATGACTGCATAATTTATGACTTTCTATTACCAAAAAATAGCTGATCACAAAAAACACACCCTTCCGGCAATGGCGTGAAAAGTGTTTACTGGACTCTGCAACCTCGAAACCACCAACCATTTGTCGGTCCTATGTTGATTTTAAACGAGGTTGTAGAGACATATGTGCCTCAACACTGTCATCGTCTAAAATAATCCGTGACTCAAAAAAAAAAAAACATCACCCATGTCCTGAAAATTGTGACGGAGGACGTTTAAGTGAAAGTGCGTGAGGCAGCTGAGATCACAATCGTATTAAAATTTGCGCATGAAAGAAAGTTTTTTTTTTTTCAAATCGGCGCCGCATTTCCTAACAATGTTTTCAACCACAATGCACCATGCATGATAATGTTATCGATAATATTGTACTTAATTATTTTATATCATTTCTCATTATTATTTTCCAAAAGAAAAGTAAACTAATTGCAAATTAGTAATAAATAGATTTGTAAACTCCACCATTTCTGTAAGCATATCGTTTAAATTAAAACGACCTTTAAATAATTAGTCGATAGATATTATACACAGCTTCCCACTTCAGCAATACGGCAATTTAGATTAAAACATTTTATTCGGATGCAAATATCCGATCACGTAATGTCGCTGTTCACTCAACATGCTTGATAAAAAAAAATTTGAAAGGCAAATCGTTTGAAATTAATTTCGTGCTACAAATCAAATACTTTATAGCTCGCGAATTATTCACACTAACCCAAACAGTCTACTATCATGAAGGTTGCCATAAAAACACCAGAAAAACGAAAATACATAAAAGAGATACATAACCAGTTGAGGTGTAAAACTCTCGGCTAAACATCTTAGAAATCGATACTTGATTCACCTTGAGATATCGTTGAAGAGAATGTTAATCACCTTCAAGCAATCCGATTGATGGTGCTGGATCAGTTGATGTGATTATATTGGAAATGGATCCAGTTTGGCGATGATCGATCCCTGCCCCGAAGGAAATTAGGCTCAATTTGCCGGTGCTTCATTAAGGGTATTTAACACGTCTGCTGTGAGAGATTATAGGGCTTTTACCAATTAAGACGATTACCTAGATAAGATGGCTTGTTTGAAGCTTTTTGTGATTGTGTTCAATACTGACAAACCGACAGATGTAACAGGGATTTGCAAGAATTAACCATTATCTTCTGCATTGTGACATTTGACATTTAGTGGAATCAAAAGTTCCCTTTTGTAAATGAATATTTCCTTAAAAAATGCTAATCATGGTTGTGTCTAGTCACTGTTCTTATAATGCCCATTAGTCAATAGTTTTATTTATTTTTTGTGACCGGAAATTATTATTCACTAACATACTTCATCTCAATACGAGTGTTAATATGGTATATTATTGCACGATGAATTACGTCCCATTTACCATATATCAAATCTTAGCTTAAGCGGTGAAGATTAGGAGAGATGGTCCTGGATAGGACACGTTTTCAATGGCTTTTTCAAGTGGTGGAAGTCAAGTATTCTTCCCGAATGATCGATATTATACTGTTGAGGAAGCAGACGATTAAACAAAAAAAATCGATATTCGTGTAATCCGCCTAAAGAACGTTTGTGTTCTTCCGTATAAAGTTAATTGTTACCTTTCTGATCAATGGGCAAATAAAGCCCTAATCAAACCAAATACCTGCTCAAGCCAGAGTAGAAACAACAGCGAAATCAACCGCGAAAACCGAAAGATCGCCGCCAATCTACATCAAAAACCTGACCAGCACCAAAGCTATAATTCAAACCCTGCAAAATGCCCTGGGTCACCGGAATTTCAGCACAAATATAAAGGGATCTAGGACTTCCATAACAGTCAGATCATTAGACGATCATGATAGAGCAGTTAAAAACTGTTAGAGGAACAATATCAATTCTTCACCTTCCAACATCCGAATAGCAAACCAACTACCTTTATTATAAGGCATATCGATCCAGAATGGACCAACGAAGAATTAGGACTGGAAATCGCTAGGATATGTCCACAAATAAAGATTAATAAGCTGGACTACTTCCAAACACCATACATGAGGACAAACAACATAAAAAGCCTCCGGATCATACAAATCCCACCTAATCACGATATCAACCAACTTAAACAAATTAAATATTTGTTTACACAAAAAATCGCAATCGAGGAGCCACACAAACAAGAAATTCTACATTGCAAGCGATGCCAAGAATTAGGACACTTGGCGGTCTGATGCCACCAGCAAAGACGTTGCGGCAGATGCGCAGAGGAACACGAGCTCGATGAATGCAAGGTAAATCCACAAGGCCTCGAACCAGAGACAGTCCAAACCGCCAACGCCGATGGATCCATTACCACAAAGAAGATTACAGTAAAATGTTGTAACTGTGGAGGGCCACATCCAGCAAATTTCTCCCAATGTCTTCAGAAGCTAAAACTTCTGCAAAGACGGAAATTAGCAATGTCAACAATTAAACCAACAACAACGAAACTAACAGTATTGCAGGAAATAAAGTTAACCCGACCCGGAATATCTTACGCGGATGCAGCAAAAGGAAGCCTCAACACCACCACTCCCTCTAACGACAATATTAAAAATTTCAATCTGGACATCATGGGTTACATCCAAAGCCTACAGGCCATTCTTCCTTCGCTGAGGCATATGTCAAAAACAGAAAAAAAGGTCAGATTCTTTCACTAATAACTTCCCATATTCTTTCCAGCTCTCTCTAAACTAACCATTATCTCCATCAACACAGAATCCATTTACTCTAACATACGTAAGCAACACCTCCGGTTGTTTGTTGAAAAGTTTTCCCCAGATATCCTCTTCCTTTCAGAGACCTGGCTCAAACCAAATTCCCAAGTTTCCATTCCCAATTATACTTTTATTTCTAACCCCAGAACTAATTGATCTCACAGAGGTACCGGCATCTTAGTACACAAAAAATTTCAATTCAGTGAAATTAGATTCACCAATATATTCAGCATTGAATACACAGCAGTTAAACTTTTTTGTGAGAACAATAAAGTGCTCGTCTTAGCATCCATTTATATTCACCCTTCACGACAACCAGATTTCCCAGATGCTGACATTTCTCAGATAATCCAACAGTCTGCTCCCGCTCCATTTATAATCGGGGGAGACTAGAATGCTCGTCATACAGCATTCAATAATAGTAAATGCAACAAATATGATCGTCAGTTGCTAGCCCTGCTCCCGTCTTATCCATATACATACATTGACTACCCATTACAGCCAACTCGTGTCACTGGCACGGCCAAGTCAACAATCGACTTCTTCCTCAAGTCCGATGATGTTCACTCAGCGGGTCCACCTACTTTATATTTCCTTCTGATCATGGTTCCGTTCACACCACGATCCAGATCCCCTCTCTCGACCCACTCTACTCGTCAAACCCTGTCCCAAATTTCTCCAAAACAAATTGCAGAAAAGTCAATAGGGACATAGCGATAAGTTTCTCTGACTTGTATATCCCTGAAGCATCTAACTTACTCCCTACTGAAATCGATCAAGCATCTATAAGAATAGAGCAAATTCTAAAGGAGGCTCTCAGCAATAACACCCCGATAACCGTTCCTCATAACTATTTAGGAAAGCCTTTGCCCAGCATCCTAACCAAATTATTGCGCCTTAAAAAGCAGCTCCGCCGAAAGCTTCATACAAGATCATCATCATCATCATCATCGGCACTACAACCTGGAACCGGTACTGGTGCAAGATACTGCCCCTTTATTAAAAGCCAGATCCAACTCCTATCCACTCTGATAAATGAGCAGTTGAAAAAGTTCGGAGATGAAAACTACATCTCCACACTTAAAAATATCAAACTAAATCGGGATCTTTTCAAAAACATCAACCAATTAACTGGTCGTAAATATAAACCCCGAATTGATCATCTCATCAACTCAATCAGCAATAATATTGCCCAATCCGATATGGACATTGCAAATTGCCTCGCAGAACACTTCTCGAAGATTTATCAGCAAAATAATGCCCTCTCAACTCCTGGCTTCGAGGAGACAGTAAACGAATATATCTCAAACAGATTATTCCCATCTTTTACTCCTTTCATCGATGAATTTAACAACACAAACATAGCTTCACACCCCTTAGACACCACAACTTTTCTAACTTCAGATGAATTATCCGAGATCGTAAGATCAGGAAATAACAAAAAGTCAAGTGGATTAGATAGAATCCCACACCTTCTATTTAAAAAGCTACGCCCACCGAATCTGCTTCCCATCCTCGTTCTTCTTAATCATATGATTAATGCATCACACTTCCCAGAAAACTGGAAAACTGCGGTAGTAATTCCTATTAAGAAGCCCGGTGGTAGTAATAACCCTTGCAATTATCGTCCAATATCCCTATTAAATACACTAAGTAAGATACTTGAACGCAGGATCTATCAAAATCTTCTCTCATTTGCTAATGAGAACGCTCTCATCCCTAACTCTCAGTTCGGATTCCGTAAGTGACAATCCACATGTCATGCTCTACTAAAACTTACACACGATGTTACAACCGGTCTCCAAAACCAAAGCCCTACCGCGTGCATATCTCTTGATATTTCAAAGGCGTTTGATTGCGTCTGGATCGCAGGGCTTCTGTATAAACTGCACTCCATATTTAGTCTAAACTCTCACACAACAAAGCTCTTAGCCTCTTATCTTTCTGCCAGAAAATTCGTTGTGAGAAGCTCGCAACATAACCGCGGGTGTTCCCCAAGGCTCCATTTTAGGGCCAATCTTATATCTGCTATATACCCCAGATATTCCTCAACCCGTATCTCCCAATGTTGTAATGCTGAATTATGCTGATGATACCATTTGGTTGATGAGATGATTGGGGGGGTGTAGCTTGGGGGTTTTAAGGTGTTGGGGCTAAATTTAAAGGAGACTAGTAAGAGGAATTTTGATAATTGTTTGATGTTAATGTGGCGGGGGTGGGCTGAAATGAGCAGGGGAGGTGTGGTCTTTCAGCCGTTTGTTCGTTGGATTTCAGTTTCAATGACTTGTTTTTATCTCCACGACTCAAAGACTACTTAGGAAGGTGTCACATTGGCAGTTTGGATATTCAAAAGAGTGTTGTGGTCCTTCTCTAAGTGAGCGTGTCTTGTCCTGAAAAGGACGAGGGATCTCTTTAAGACCGCTCCTGAGGGGACCCGTTGCGGTCGCCACCGTGCTTCCGGGGCCTCCGGGAAGAGTGACAACCGATCGTTTAATATGGGTCCTGGGAATTTGCCAGGCCCAATAAAAATACTTTTTATTTTATGATATTTGTATTTTTATTTGTATATTCATTTTCTGGCGTCCTTACACCTAGAACGCCAATTGAGACTGATCCTCGAATACGAATTTCATCACCCTTATAAGTGAAACCAAATCGAGATTTTGTATATCGAAGAGATCGAATTCAAAGCAAAATCTCGATTTAGATACTTTGGCTGGAGTTGTGTGTATGTTTTTGGAGATAAGAATCCGGCTAGGCGAATTCTTGGACACATGAGCGTGAGTATGGAAATTGAACATCTGGTTCGATTTACCATATTTGCTTCTGTTTGAGGATCTGGGGAAATTAATGTATATGGATTATAAACGAATATTTAATTCGTTTACCAGGAATTTTGCTCGATTGGGATAACGTATTTCTGTATTAGTTGGATGATTATGGGGAGTTGGGTGCAAGGGCGATAAACGAATATTTAATTCGTTTATCGCGAATTTTCAATTTAATAATTGGTTTTTTAATTTTAGTTAAGGATTATGGGATTTGGATGTATGTGTGGGGGAAGGAGTTGGTAGGGCTTTTCAGAGCACTACAAGAGTGTAACCAGAGTTGCTGATAGTTATTCCAGAATAATCCTTATCGAAATTCTTCATAGACGAAAAACGATCATTCATTTCACTTTACTTTTTTTTTAATTTTCTTTTTATATACTTAGTTTCTAAATTACATGCTAGGCAAAAAATGCTTAAATTCTAGTTTAATTATATTATATTATAACTTACTGGTCCTACGCAGGCGCTAGACGAGAAACAATGCCTGCCTCGCTGTGTAACTGCGGAAGGCATCTACAGGCTGAGCCGAAGTGTTACCAAATACAGACTGCAATAATAATTTACAAACAATTTGCAACACTGCGCTATTATTTCGCGTCAATATATTTGACTTTATTTTTGACAAGCGAGTTTAGTTAATTTCCCGGGCAAATTTCATTAACAAAGATATGTCAGACTGCTAAGTGTGTAGTATAACATTCTTTACCAACACACTTAAGGGAAGGTTCTCATCTGAAAGCCTCAAAAAATGGTAGTTTTTTCGAATACTTCTCATAGAAGAAAATAAATAAAGAATTCAAACTTTTTGTTACTTGTTTAATATGTTCGAAAATACAAAAAAAAAAGTTTTTATTAAAAAAATATAGCGACAATGATTGCTGACAGCCCTTGTTATATGATCGTTTCAAAAAAGGTACCTTACTGTTGGCCACTCTAGCACCTGCAAAAATAATCAAAAATCATTAATCGAAAAATTTTCATAAACTATATGAGTGTAGTCATGTGTCATCCATGAAAGTCAAAATTTAACAAAATGGCGGACATTTGAATTGTTAAATACTGTTTTTCACTATTTGTTCCCCTTTTCATAATCATCATCGGCACTACAACCGGGAGCCGGTCTTGGCCTTATTTAGCAAGTCCTGAGGCTTGTTAAATTTTCCATAATGATTTATTTTTTTCTGGGCAAGGTCATTAGTCTTGCGCCAGAGGTTCCCCTTTTAAAGTACCGTAAAAACTATGAATATATCATTTGTACTGTAAAATTATGCATATATCGTCTTGATTGCAGTTGGGCTCCAATGACCAAAATCTACTTTCAAATAAAAAAGATAAAAAGCGTCAAGTAATTTTTTGATAAATCTTGGTCAACAGTTTGAAAAACATGATTTTTCAGGAAACGGGATTTAAGATTTTATTAACGATTTTTCTGTGTTAACATTAAAATAATATACTTATACATATTAAATAATAGACTCTATACAGTCATACCCACACATTTTTTCAGAGTAATTTTCGTCAAGTAATTTTTGATAAATCTTGGTCAACAGTTTGAAAAACATGATTTTTCAGGAAACGGGATTTAAGATTTTATTAACGATTTTTCTGTGTTAACATTAAAATAATATACTTATACATATTAAATAATAGACTCTATACAGTCATACCCACACATTTTTTCAGAGTAATTTTCGTCAAGTAATTTTTGATAAATCTTGGTCAACAGTTTGAAAAACATGATTTTTCAGGAAACGGGATTAAAGATTTAATTATAGAGTCATACCCATGAATTTTTTCAGAGTCATAGCATACCTGCGAGATCTGGTGGTACTTTTGGTAACTCTACTTACTATGGTATGGATATATGGGCCCGCAATTCAAAAATGTTGATGTAACATACGCTCGGCTCGAACTACCGCCCGATTTTAATTTTCAACTAAAAAGATGGATTTGGTTTTTGTTCCATAACTTAAAAAAATTATATCCAAATAAACGGTTTTAGGAATATACTCTATATATGATTTACTACAAAACAATTAAAAAAAATCACCTTTTTGGTTGGTCCTGATGACAACTTCTCCTTAACACACCACACACTTCAGTCAATTAAAATGCACTCGTTTCATTTCAATTTTAATTTAATTTAAACATCAAGTTTCACTAATCGAACAAACACACAGTCGATGTTTTCCTTGTTATTTGATGATTTAGTACCCTCCCTCCGTAGGTTATCTATTGGTGAATCAATCTCATGAAACTTCTATACCCATTCAGGATAAACTAAGTACCTTATAATTTGCCAAATTTGGTACAGATTGAAAAATTTTCATCGTATATACTTTGTTTACTACACCACACATACACATTTTGTACACACTTCCGCATTTAATGACGTGCGTCTTTCTCAAGGGATAATAATCGACGAGATTTTAAACGCCCGATCAGGAAAAGGTTTGATAAGTGACTCGATTGCAGTTTTACGTCCAATCAGGGCGATGGTAGATGAAAGAATTTGCTTCTTCGTCAGTCGTGCATATCGAAGGATACAAATTTCCTTTTTGAGTATTCGGCAGTTCTGTGGATGTGCATAACACGATCCTTAGAAACTGCCATTCATGATCAACGATAGCAGTGATATTTTGTATAGCTTATTGCATGTTTCCATCGTTTCAAGGGTAAATATGTAGAGTGGAGGATTTTGTGTGTAACAACATCCACCACCACTCCCCCAAAAAAACAATATTATTTTTTGAAGAGGAATAATACTCTTTAAAAACCGTTGGTTAGGACGCGTGCATGAGTAGGAAGTGTTGAAAATAAGAAAAAACGTTAACGTGTGAGTGAGTGTATGCGTTTTTACAAAATTATTATACATTTTGTTCTGTTGCAAACGTTGGGATAATTGTTTTTTTTGTTTCCATGGGCTCTTTATATATGTTTTTGATGTGAATACACTTTTTTCATATAATTGTCATATTGTTACATTTGTTACATTACTTATTATGAGAAGCTTCTCTTTCTCTTGTGTTTTTTAATGGATTATACTTTTTGCCGAAATTTTATTAGAGAAAACATAATGACTATACAATCATATGTAATCTGTTTTTGTTTTGTTTTGTAAATGTTTCTTTTTCTTCAATCATCATTCAATTAAATATTATAGTCTTTTTTGTCAACAAAAGATTTTGTATGATTTTACAATATACATGATTCATTTCACAAGAAACTGCACTAAGAATAATCGAATTTAGCTAAAACATAAAGCAGACAACTTCACCTGTTAAACATATTTGCTTACCTAATAAACAATCTTCAATAAATTTGAGTTGGAAAAATATAATTCAACCGAAAATATTGCAGATAATCAAAATCTCATCTAAAATATGAAGAATCCCTTAAAATAAAATTGTAATCGTATATGAGAGTTCGACGATGTTTGAATTGAATGAAATGATAGTAAATGCATCTCGTGTTTTATCATCATCATCCGCACTACAACCGGAATCCGGTCTTGGCCTCATTTAGCATGTCTCTCCACCGTCTATATCCGAGACTTGTTAAATTGTCCATAATAATTTCTTTTTCCGGGCAAGGTCATTAAGCTTGCGCCAACCTTTCTCAGGATGTCGTGCATGCATGTGTTCACTATTTGGTGGGTCCCAAAGTAGCTATCCAGGGGTGTCACGTGGAGACTGCATGTCAACTTGGATAGAACAGGGACAAGGATCGTCCTGGCCTTCGCCGGGTTGAAAGCAGATACTTTGTCCTGTATGTCACCCCCCCCCCCCCACATGTCATGTTTATTGGCATTAAATTAGTGATCCCGATGGTTGACCCAAGGGTAGGTATTTGGGGATGGTGTGTTTTCCTAATATAATGGTCAATTAAATATCTGAGAACAGAAATATTGCGAACCGACTGGCACTTGCTCTCCAAATTTTTCTTGTTTCTTAATGACATAGGTCGCTCCGCCCGTTGGTTCTTCATTGTTGCTCCAACCTCATCAAACTTCTGGACGTTATGTTATGTTACGATCGTTTGAGTACTCCTTCTGTAATGTTCCGAATTTTGTACAGATTGCAAAACTTTCATCACTCATAAGAGTGGGAATTATTGTTTTTTTAAAATTCATGTATACCTACAAACGCTCCACTTTCGCGAAACGCTCCAATCCAATTGAATTCCCAACCATGGGGCTATCTTTCGGCATATGCCTTGCGCTCTTTCTAGCGGTTACGTTCACACAGGACTGATTTTTGAGACATTTTGAATTAAATTGACTAATCAATGGTTTTTTAAATATTCTTTCAAAATATAACGAGCGGTTCAGAGTTCATTCACTTGTGAGAATGTAAATAACTCAGACTTGGAGGCGGAACACAGAAAGAAGGCGTAGGTCACCTACACCATGCAATCACAAGACCCAACAGTCACATAGCCATATGGATAGATTTAGAAGGGAGATGAATAGAACTAAAGTGGGCGGACAATACCATACTTATCGAATTCAGGTCAAACGATAAGAAGAAAATCAAGTATCTTATAGAGAACAACAAACGTGAGATCACAGTTCCCCAAGCTTCGAAAAATCTGCCCACAAACGAAGTATTGGATAAATTGTAAAGCAATGGCGAGTTAATGGAGCGCGAGTCAAAATGATGCATGGATTGTAAAATAACTATTTAAGATGCATGGATTATTAACTAGCTACTTAAGTGTTGGAATCATCACTGTAGTCACATTGACCTTCCTGAAAGTTGCCTTAAAAACCCTAGGCTTACAACATCAATCTAAATTACATTGAATATGAATATCCAAGGGAAACTGCTCACGATCTCGTTTCTTGACTTTCAACTTATATAGAAAACATAATGACCAGAATCCAATGGCAACTGGATCACCTGCTTATACGATACTATCGAACTGAAATTGTCTGTCCAAATTATGTCGAAGACCAACTTTCGTCACCTGACCACTTATTCACCGGCTTTTCATTTTCCGCCTAACCAAACCCAATTCTTACGACTAACCTTTGCCATACACATTTAGAGAGTCCTCAAACTTAGAGCGTTCGTAACCTTTGGCTTCCTCTGGCGTCCATTGCCATTAGTAAAGCTAACAACACGCACTAACTTTAAGCAAGATTTAGTGTCCACAGTAATTTTCTCAAGTACACTAGTGTGTTTGTTGTGCGTTTCACTCAAAGGGGCTCATTGACTAGGCAGTCCTAGCTGAACAATTAGCAGGCATTATAGCGAAGCAACCAAACGCGAGCGATAAGGGACGAGCCCAAAGAGACTACTTACCATAATTTCGCAACACTTCCTCATTACATAACCCCCCCCGGAAAACCCTAGAAGCAAATGTCGTGGAAGCCCTCCGTCTGCGTCTACGATCTTCGTGACTGCTATACTGGAATGAGCCGCCACTGTCACTGTCGTCATCGAAGTGGGGAAAAAGAAATCAAATGAATATTCTTGATGGGTGTTGACCCGCCTTCGCCGTTTTTTTTACATTTTACATTTCGCTTTTTCGATGTAATTGCGTTACATGCGCTTGTAAGGCATTGTTTTGATATTTCGTCCGTAATTGTTGTTATTTAACAGGGAACCCTTCCTCGTGGGGTATTAAAGTTTCGTCACTCGTTCGATGTTGTTTTGCTGTGTTTTCCCTTTAATGTTCTTCTTAACCTGGTTACACGGTAAGCCGAGTCTAGGGCGATACTCTGGGAGTCGGTTTCCCTTACAGTGGGTGACGGGTTCTGTCGCTTTGGTTCCCATCGGGTCGCATGCATTAAGAAAGGCACTGACTGAGTGGGGTGAATGACTCGTTCTTTTCCTGTTTGAAAACGTATAGTGGTGGTTTTGTTGCTATTGTTGTATTGATTTTTGTTTTTCTGTGGAAGTTTTGTATTGTGTTGGTGCTTGGGAGTCAGTTGCGTGATGCAGCCCACGTGGTGGTAGTCCAAGTAAAGAAGCAGAAATAGAAAGGCCAACGAAGATAGAGAGGAAAAACCTTTAAATTGATTCAAAACTTTTGTCATGTGGGTATTTAAGTTCGCTTCCCGCTGATATGTCTCAGTGGTAATGTTACGATGAGGGCTTTTTCCGGTCCCTTAACTTTCGGAAACATTAATTTTTATGTCTCGGACATCTGTTGTTTTGAACGGTAGCTGTAATTTGGATGTGAAGTATCTGATTTCTTCTGTAGGATCATAGGTAGAAAAATTCGATAATAAGGTGAGTTATGAGCACATTGGAGTGCCATCTAATATGTATCAAAAAATTTCAAAATAATTAAAACAGGAACCAGAAAACATTGTCCCGTCCCGATTCTGTTTACACCCATATCAATTAGGAAAATCCGGTGGAACACGAGTATGAAGAAAAACCTCATAGCTTCCTTAACATCTTCACAAAATGTTCACTGACTTAATAACCTGTTGCTTTTTCATTAGGTTCGGGGATTACCATTGAAGAGGAGAAAATAAGTAGGAAGTTTTTTAATTTTTTTTTACAATTCATTGAACATCGGCGATGTTATTACATATATTACTAAACAAACGAGTTCAGTAAAATGGGGTTTGTCGGCAATTTTAAAATTATACTTTTTATACTCGAAGGTCGAAATTATTCCACAATTGGAAATGTTGATATTTTTTAAAAAAAAAATTACTTAACACTGACATAAAAGTTTTAGCATTTATTATTGATGCTTGTTCAAAAATTCAATATTTTCCGACCGCCTGAAAAGAAGCAAAGATTGTACTCACTTCTAAAATAGGCAAACCTGTCATCGAGCCAAACAATTGCCTACCTGTAAGTCTTCTATCTACCTTAAAAAATATTGTGAAGAGTTATTAAAAGAAAAAGTTAAAAAATTACTGATGAAGTATTCTTCCAAATGAACGATTTAGATTCAAACAGTATCATAGTAGAAGTCATCAATTTGAAGATTTAGCAATAGCATCAAGTCAAATAATGCAGTAGACAAGTCAGTTAGAATGATATTGCAGGATATTAAAAAGAACATTTGACACAGTGGAACACCATGGTCTTTCAGTTATGTGGCTATATCTGTTTGAAGCATTTTTTCATTTTTTTTTATCAGCTCGTTTTTAAATATACATTAACAAATAATATATGAATCGATTAAGCAACTCTTCAGGAATTTGAAAAAAAAAATTGTTATTCCCAAAATTGGCTAAATGGCGGCTGTTGGTCAATAAACTATAAACAACATTTAAAAATTATGCTCGGCGCGCAGTAGAATTCCCTTGGATGACCATCTGAAAGCATAAACAATTTTTTGTTCATAAACTAGATGAGTTTTGCTAGTGAAGTACACACAATCTTAGTTATATAACTTTTTTTTCGCAAAATGGCGATTGTTTAAACAAAAAAATGTATTTTCGAAGAAAAAAATCGAATTAAATTGTTTATCTTTTTTTTCTTATTTACCCAATAAAAAATATTAAAATCCTGTGCACTTCACTAATTAATCGAATGAAGAACCTACAGTTAGAATTTCCAGTCAATCGGATGAAAACTCTTCGAGTTCTGCTGCGTGTCGATTTCAAAAACATGGCTTCGACAAAAACGCATATAAAGCTTGAAAAAGATATAACTTTTCGAAATCATAATAATATCATCATCATCATCGGCATTACAACCGGGATGTGGTCATGGCCTTATTTAGCAAGACTCTCCACCGGTATCCGGTCGTTATCCGAGACTTGTTAAATTGTCCATAATAATTTGTTTTTCCGGGCAAGGTTATTAGCCTTACGCCACATAATAATATGATCCATAATCATTTTTTACCGTTACTCTGCTATCCCAGATAATTGCCCTTCCAATGTCGTATTCTAGTCCTCCAGGTCTTCTCTCGCCAATGTAAGGCTGCGTCTAGCCGTTTTCTCAATCTCGGAAATGGAGGGCTCAGCAGCCTTGATACGATTGGGGTCCGCTTCCATGCAAAAGTCGAATAATATACGTCCAACCGTTATTCCTAGTGCAACATAAATAGAACAAAGGCCTGATAACCCATCGTTGAAAGTGATAGCAGCGATATTAGTCGATATATCAAGCATCTTTCCGCTTCACACTGTTTTCGATGCGATGGTCCATACAACTGCGTCGAATGATTTGTTTTGATTTCGGGTGTATCCACCCAAGCAACGTGAAAGAAGATCGACAGAGCTTAGTTCTTCGTAAATCGGCTTGATTGCTTCAAAAATATCTATATGCAAATGAAGCTTATGCTTATAAATAGAAATAGTACCTGATGCTTTTTTCGTTGCCAAGAGCTGAGTGGTAGGTAGGGCCTCAAAGTCCAGCCACCCAATATACTTCGTAAAATGTTTGGGAGAAATCCTTGAACATCTTTCGGAGCATGGTTAAGCGTAACAGTAAGTTCATCAATGAGCTTACCCGTCAATTTTTTTCACGTTACGAATGCGAGTTCCTATTCGCTTTTGAACATGACCAATACATTCTTTTTTAGCAACAAACATTTCCATACGGATTGGCATCAACAATTCCTTTATAGGTTTTCGAGTCCCCATCGCCAATGTAATTGAGCTACGAGGCAGTTCTGAAAAGTTTCCTCAACGTGAAGGTAGCAGCACTCGACAATAAAAGCTAGTGAATGTAGTTCCGCCTCTTTTGACAGTTACTCACCAAAATTTCAGCCATTTTGGACGCGTAATTTTTATTTGACAGTCGTTTGAGTGAGTCGATTTTTTTTTGTTGATGTAAAAATGGACAAATTGAGTATCGAGCTGTCATTAAATTTTTGTTTTTGAAAGGCAATACGCCAACGGAAATTAAAGATGAATTGGACTCTGCGTATGGGGACTTTGCACCATAATTTACCACAGTGAAATTTTGGGCAGCTGAATTTAAACGTGGCCGTGAGAGCTTGGTAAACTAGGAACGTTCGGGACGTCCAAAAACTGCAACAACTGACGATAACATCGCTAAAGTTCACCAAATGGTGGTAGACGACCGCCGAACTAAAGTGAGAGAGATAGACGGGGCTATGCAAATGTCCAAAGAACGTGTTTGTCACATATTAAATCAAGATTTAGGCATGAGAAAGCTGTCTGCGCGTTGGGTGTCACATTTGCTCACGTTAGACCAAAAACATGTTCGAATGAACATTGCCAAAGCTCTGTTGGAGCAGTTTTGGCGCCGATTACTTACTGTCGATGAAACTTGGATACACCATTATACGCCCGAAACAAAAATACAGTCAAGACAATGGACTTCAAAGGGGGAATCGGCCCCAAAAAAGCAAAAACTGTTTTTTCTACTGGGAAAGTGGAGTTATCTTAATCGATTATCTTCAAAATAGAAAAACCATTACAGGAGCATACTACGCATCGTTACTTGACCAACTGAAGGCAGAAATAGCGGATAAACGGCCACATTTGCAGAAGATGAAAATCCAGTTTCACCAAGACAACGCGCCGTCTCACACCTCCGCGCTTGCCATGACGAAAATCCACGAATTACAGTTTGAACTGGTTGACCATCCGCCGTACTTACCAGATCTAGCCTCAAGCGACTCCTTTTTGTTACCTAATATAAAAATTGTGCTCAATTTTGCGGAAGAAATTCAGTCAAAAATTCGAAACGAAGTAGAAAATCTGGATCTAGAAAACAAAGCTGAATTTAAGAAAGTCACCGATGAAATAACGCGAATCGAAAAGAGACTTGAGTGTGTTGAGAGAAATAAGACATCGCCTAGCAATCAACATGACTACAAAGATACAAGGATGCAATCGCCAACCTTCGATGGAACGGGACCCTTCTTCGTATTTATACGTCAGTTTGACGCCGCAGCCAATTATAATAAGTGGTCGGGTGAGCAAAAGTCAACATCACTAATCTTGTCACTCCGCGGGGCGGCTGCAGAATTGCTACAAACCATACCAGCACAGAAGCAAACAGATTTCCAAGCGGTAAGAGACGTCCCTGAAACTAGGTACGGAGACACCCACATGCAGCAGGTCTACCGCATGCAACTGCGGAGCAGAACGCAGAAGCCTGGAGAAAATCTTCAACAGTAACAGGCAGACATTGAGCGATTGGCCAACTTGTCTTATTCAAATATGACTAAGGAATTTCTGAACGAGGTAGCAATGGATGCATTTATAAATGCACTCCAAGATCGGGACTTGTAACAAGCCGTTCGTTTGGCAGGAAAGAAGACGACTAATGAAATACTGGGGTTCGCATTGGCATAAGAATCTGCTAAACTGGCTACCAGAAGTACATTTCGAGTCCGAGAAATGTCCGTCCAGGAATGTTCCTGCCAAAGAATCGGGCATGTACAACGGAGAACCCCGAGACCTGTTATGAAGTGCTGGACATGCGGCGGAGTCGGTCACATCTCTGTTGACTGTAGGAAATGTCGACGAATGAATGAAACATCAAGTGAGAATTGTTGTTCATGCGCTAATCATAAGAGGAGACTATCAACGGATCAACCTGAGGCCAATAGCTCGGGAAACTTGTAAGGGCAGACTTTAAGCGGCGAAAGTCGCCTGGTGGAATGTGTAGCCCCAGCATCGTAACTGTATCACAACTCCAACGGGATAACCAAAGTTTGGTTATAAATACGATTGTTAATGCAAGGATGACAACAGTGACAATCGACACTGGAGCAACGAGATCCATAATTCGGCCGGATGTCGTGGGCCAGATTGCCCTTAATAAAAATAGAAGATACGCTTTGAGGACTGCCACAGGAGAATGTTCGACAGTCTACGGAGAAGTCGAGAGCATAATAGTGCTGGGCAATATTTCCATCTCCCACAAATTTTTGGTTGCCGATATTACGGACGAATGCATTCTTGGAATGGACTTCATGAAGGAGCACCAAGTTGTTCTAGATATCGGTCAAAGAACACTGCGAATCGGTAACTTGGAGGTTGCTATTACATTGCAGGACGAACAATTGCGAAGACTGAAATGTTATGCGCGTGAGGAGGATGAGATCCCACCTCGTTCGGACTCGGTAATTTGGACCAGTCTCGAGAGTGATTCCGGTGACAATCGATTTTACATCACCGAAGCTGTACAAAATCAGCGTAAGGGGAACATCCTTGTTGGGAAAGCCCTTATCGATGCGAAGAAGCACATCGTACCCGTCAGAGTACTAAATGCGTCCAAGGAGCCGATCGCAATAAGAAAAGGAGAGGTAATCGCAGAATGTGCACCCGTGTCTATGATAAGCTCAATTCAGACAAGGGGAGAGGACCACTCAATTCAACAGCCCTCTGGTGCACCCCCTGTGGTTAATAGGCTGATGCCCCAGAAAATCGGATTAACAGACGAAGAAAAGACAAGCGTTGAATCACTGCTGAACGATTTTTCTGATATTTTTGTGACAGGAAATGATAAATTCGGACGCACCGGTATAGTTAAACATCGCATTGACACGGGTGAGTCAAGACCTATAAGACAGCCACCTCGTCGACTACCGTTGGCCAAACAATCAGAAGTAGGCAACATGATTCGAGATATGGAAGAGCAAGGAGTCATCGAGAAATCATCGAGCCCATGGGCTTCGCCGGTAGTGCTCGTCAAGAAGAAGGATGGGACAACTAGATTTTGTGTCGACTACCGCCGGTTAAACGACGTTACGAAGAAAGACAGTTACCCACTTCCTCGAATCGACGACACACTAGATACCCTTTCTGGAGCTCAGTGGTTTTCAACATTGGACCTAAAAAGCGGTTACTGGCAAGTGGAAGTGAAGGAGGAGGACAAGGAGAAGACAGCGTTTACTACCGGAAACGGACTTTATAAGTTCATCGTGATGCCTTTTGGATTGTGTAATGCTTCAGCAACGTTTGAACGATTAATGGAAAGTGTTCTACGGGGACTTACTTGGAAGACGTGCCTTGTGTACTTGGACGATATAATCGTTGTCGGAAGGAATTTACCAGAACACATCTATAATCTGCGCTCCGTCTTCCAACGACTAAGACAGGCCAACTTAAAGCTCAATTCGAAGAAATGTGAAGTCTTCCAAAGGGGAGTAAAATTACTGGGACACATCGTTTCATCTGCAGGAGTCCAAACGGATCCTGATAAGATAGCAGCTGTCCAATAGTGGCCTACATCAGAAGATAAGCAGCAGTTAAGAAGCTTTATGGGACTAGCCACATATTACCGACGGTTTGTTAAAGGTTTCGCTAACGTGGCTAAAGCCCTACACGAACTAACGGGTAAAGACAAAAAATTCAATTGGACAGACAAGTGTGAGGCAGCATTCAACACATTAAAGGCCGAGTTATGTAACACGCCAACATTGGCATTACCAAGATCGGATCGCCCGTTTATAGTGGATACTGATGGAAGTAACACAGGAATTGGAGCAGTATTGTCACAGGAAATCAATGGTGAAGAGAGAGTTGTCGCATATTATAGTCGAGTTCTATCTAAGCCAGAGAGAAATTACTGCGCAACAAGAAAGGAACTGCTGGCTGTCGTAGAAGCCGTTAAGAATTTCCATAAATACCTCTACGGACGTCGATTCCACCTTCGGACGGATCATGCCGCCCTGAAATGGTTGCTAAATTTTAAGAATCCGGAGGGACAAATAGCTCGATGGATCGAACGACTTCAAACGTACGATTTCCAAATTTCCCATCGTCAAGGGAAGGTACATAATAACGCTGATGCTCTATCAAGAAAACCATGTAAGCCAGATTGTAAACATTGTCATAGAGCGGAAGAGAAAGAAGGGGCGTACGACCTGCGAAATGTACAAGTAGAAGTACTAGATGGGTGGACGAGTGATGCTATATGCGCAGCTCAACTTCAGGATGAAGATATGTCGCTGGAACACAAAGAAAAGAACGAGCGGCCAACTTGGAACAATATTTCCGACAAGAGTGGAACATTTAAGGCATATTGGGCACAATAGAATTCCTTGCTGATGGAAGATGGAATTCTAAAGCGTAAATGGGAAGCCGCGGGCGGAAAATCCCATCGAATGCAGTTTCTCTTCCCACCATCAAAAGTGAAAGATGTATAACGTTTGAAATAATAGTGAAGAAGATCGTGTGATTCGAACTGACGCTATGACAGTTTGAATCACGAAAAAAATTGAGCCTAAGCGTAGCCCATCAGGCTACTGACCGTGTTTTGAATTTGATTTCAAAACTCGACTATACTCCACTGATGTGAACTCTTGTGTTATCGCTAATGTATACGGCTCTGATGTATTTTTCTTTTTCGGTTTTTCGTTCGTGTTCTTCACTATTTTGCTTGTGAATTGTGTGTGTATCTGTTAGAGTCGCCACAGATGTACTAACAGAAATGCACGACGGGGCCTCCGGTGGACATTTGGGAGTTAATAAGACACTTTCAAAATTACGATCTCGCTTCTACTGGCTTCACATGAGAGATGACGTCGAGCCTTGGTGTAGGAAGTGCACAACTTGCACTGAGACCAAAAGACCAACATCAAAACCAAGGAGCGCTATGAAGCAGTGCAACGTGGGTGCTCCTTTCGCGCGAATTGCGATCGACATCTCAGGAGCATTTCCAAAAACCAACGACAACAACAAATACATGTTGGTCATCATGGATTACTTCGGCAAGATGGTGAAAGTCTTTCCAATTCCAAACCAAGAAGCAACAACCATCATTGAGCAGCTTATCAATAATTGGATCAGCAGATATGGAGTTCCCTGTGAGCTTCATTCCGATCAAGGCCGAAACTTCGAATCACAGATATTTCAAGGTATCTGTGCGGCACAGGGTGTAAGGAAAACCAGGACCACACCCTTACATTCGCAGTCAGACGGAATGGTCGAAAGGTTCAACCGAACAATAAAAGAGCGTTTATCGAAGGTCGTTAGTGATCACCAACGAGATTGGGACAAATATGTACAAACCGTTCTCATGAGTTATAGATCGGGTAATCACGATACGACAGGCCATTCTCCAGCAAGAATTATATTTGGACGAGAGATACGATTACCAGCCGATCTGCGATTCGGAATACCTCCAGACGCCATAGACAAGACCGAAGACTACGTAGGCGAATGGAGAAATCGCCTCGATGAGATTCATCATTTAGTTCGAAAGCAAATCAAGGTATCAAGTGGCAGGATGAAAACAAGGTACGAGGTTCGAGCCAACGCATCCGGATTTAATGCAGGCGATAACGTGTGGCTTTATAACCCTCATAGGCAAAAAGGAAAGTCTCCGAAGTTGCAGCAACATTGGGAAGGACCGTATAAGATTCTCACAAGAATTAACGACGTTGTCTATAGGATTCAGCGAAGACCGACCACCAAAATGAAAGTGTACATATTGACCGACTGGCGACTTTTGTTAACCCAGGGGACTAGTGAACTTAGTTCGGGACGAACTAATCTAGGCGGAGGGCAGTGTGACGCATACGACAATCAGTACTAGAATATTCGAGAAAGTCCGAAACAAAGTACTAGAATATTCTAGAAAGTACTAGAAAACTGGAGACTATGAACAGTAGAAAATTCGAGGCTATGGAACGGACGGAAAGGAAACGCCGAATCAGAATGAGGAAACGCTATAAATACGTCGCACGCAGTTTAGGGAGACAAGTAAAAGTAAGAAGTAAGCAGTGAAAGACGCGATAAGTACGGAAGCGATAAGTCAAGTAACCGTTAAGTGTACGGTAAAAGTAGCGATTGATATTAACGGACTAATAAAGTGTTACATTAATTCAAAATCGATTTAACTGCTCTTATTTATTAAAAATAATTAATCCAACGAACCCTAAGTTGGCTACAATATGTATATAAGACCAAACACAGGCACAAACGGGTTTTTATATCCCTTAAATGTTAAAAGATAGTGCGAATGGATGGATTACTATGTTTTCCATTTTTGTTTATATGTTCGCTTATTCTTAACAACATTTTCCAAATTACTTTACGTTACAAATCTGGGACAGAAGAAAAAAAATATAAAAACCATTTTTTTTTTAGAAACGCTGTTTTGCGCTTTTATCGGCAAAAAACTACAAGGTTTAGCTCTCCGTCCTGCTACATCTTACCAAAATTTTGTGTGGGAATGGAGTGTCTATAAATTTTCTGTTCGCCGAAGAGACATTGTCGGATGTGAAACATGACGTCTAATGTTGTTTGTTGCCCTCATTTGAAGGCCATGTGAAATTTAAACCGACACCGTTCGATTAAGTTTTGCGTTACTTATGTATTTTATAAGACGATCAGAATATGGTTTACACGTGCGTAGTGAAAGTTGGATAATCACATAACCTGATTTGAATAAGTTCATGAAATTCAGTATTGGTCTAACATTCGAAATCAGCAAGATTTCTTCTGATGATGAAAAATGGGGTCTTTCGAATGATCCATGTATGAAAATCATCCACAGTGCATAATCATTCGGTTGAATATTTTTACAATCATAAATCGGATCAATTTCTTCTTATAACCAATTAATTACAATAACTAAGAAAAAAACAGTTATAATTCTCCTTATACTCTTAAACTCACAACAAAATAGTAATCGGATATATGGACTGCGTTTCACTTGACCCCCAGAAAACAAACAAGATCATCACATCAGTACACATTTTCCATAGTCTCGAAAGCATTTAATATTCGATGAAGCTTACAGGTTGTCCGCTGAGTATAATTTTTATTCAGTATTCAAAATTTAATTAGTTGAGGACCTGCTCTTTATCTCAAAGACTACGGTTCTAATCTCTTCTAGTCTTATACTGCCTCAACATCGTCAAGGGCTTAATGAGATTTGTGCATTATTAAAGAGTTGTTTTTGGTCCAATTGACATCCACCGGTTATAAACGTCAAAGCAAATTACAGAACACGAGATATAAATAACAAGAATCTGTTAGAAATTATAGACGGATTAAATCTTCTCTCATTACAATATATTATGCTGTTTTTGTAAGAGAGTTTCTATCCGAGTTATTGTCACCTAATCTGGTATTTTGGACGCTTGCGGCAATAGTTAATTTATGAAATTCAGAAAAGTAGGTCGAAATAACCGAAGTCAGATGTGGCAGGAAAAGCATTATAATCAAAGCGAAGAAGATCTGCACGCCGGCGGCTAGAAGATAAATCAAACACAATGCTGGTTTTTTGGTTAGCTGGGCTATTTATTGCGAACATCCAGCGTATAACACAAACTTTAAGCCAATAGGGAGTGGCTTAACATGCGAAAGAAATTACTTTGGCCCACTACTATCCAAAAATCTTTATAGCATAAATACTTCTACTCCCATAATATATTCCACACCGGACATAAGCTAATACTCCGTTCTGAGAATTTCGTGAGAGATGGTTCGCGTTATTAAAAATCGCAAATTTTTTTTATTTTTTTTTATTTTTGGAAGGGCCACTGGACAAAGAACGTCTTAGGTTTATGGGTAGACAGTAGGCCTACTGCTGATTATATATGTTCACAAACGGAATTGATCTATAGTCGTGCGACTGTCTTGCTTCATGAGAAGGAATGTTAATTTTCTTTTACTGCTAGACTATTTTTGACATTATTTATAATGAAAGTTACCTAAAAAACTAAAAAAAGAAACAAACAAACACAAAAACAACCATGGGTGCCGAAAGGCAACGCAAGTTTCATCTTAAGATATCTGAAAATAGGGGGAGGTATCTAAGGATAGTGTGGACAGAGTTAGTTCGAATGTTCTCTAACTACTTGAATGGAGGGGTGGTGGGAAAGAGATCATACAAGACCGGTAGGTCTTGAGTGCGGTAGTAAACGCAGATTTTGTCTTTGGCGTCTGATAATCTGCGCTTTAGTCGGTGTATGTGCGTGTGTGTGTATGTATGTGTGTGTGTGGGTGTGTTTTTTTTTGTTTCGGTAGGAAAGTGGAAATCTTCAAAAGATACCTCTAGACCGATCCAGGAGCATGCCGGGTTTTTACCGACTAAAACCGCCTCCCACCAGGCTCATATTCCCGTTGATCTCCGCGGAACTTTCTTTTAGATATTCCATCGCGTGGCGGGACGGAGTTTACCTGTTATTCCGCCCGTCGCGTCGCAACTGCTGCATCATTTCATAGAGGATACCATTTGTTACGGACCATGCCTGTTTTGAACTAAGCATGTATTCTATTACTCCAGCCGGAGTAACAGTCCGTCTCGTATGGCTCTCCAAAATCGTTCGTGCGGTCCCGAATCTCGCGCACTCTGTGAGTACGTGTTCCGCATTTTCTATTTTGCCTTCACAATACAAGCAGTATAGGTGATTCACACGCTTATACTTATGCAAGTATTGCCGGAAGCATCCATGTCCTGATATTAGCTGAGTCAAGTGGTAATTCAGCTCGCCATGTTTTCTTTTCGCCCATGTTTCTAAATCAGGTATCATGGTGTGGGTCCATCTTCCTTTGGTGGAAGAATCCCACCTTCGTTGCCATTCTCTTAGGCTTGAGAGCTCTAACTGTGGGCGCATTCTCCGACGATTCTCTTGGGAGACCTTATGCAATGCAGCGTTTTCTTTAGCTGCAATGTCAAGTGGTGTCCTCCCGGTCAAAACATTTATGGCGTCTTCGGATACCGTTCGAAATGCACAGCATACTCTTAGTGATGTCAACCTATGTGCTGAGTTCACTCCCCTCATGTATGACTTATACTGTGCGGCTCCTGCCCATATGTTAGCTGTGTGTGTGTGTGGTTTTTTTTTTTTTTTTTTTTTTGTGATGCGCCAATGGATGTGGAATCTTCATAGATACTAGCAGCCCGTGCTACTAGCATGCACGATTCGTGTAACTGGAACGACGGTTCCAAGTCGCACGCCTGCGTACTAAACAACACCCTCGCTCCCGTCAACCGCACTCCCCGCGGACTGCCGTTAGGTATTACTTCGCGGGGCTGGTTAGTTTTATGTTTTTTTTTAAGCTGCTCTCTCCATGTCGGCTATTTGTGCTTGCCTTACTTTCTCGATTCTTCTAAGTTCGAGTTGCACTTTGGTCACATATGCGCTTATCTCCATCCAGTTATCCCCGGAGCATAGCATCTGCTCTATGAGGTCTTGCGGGCCTGGGAGCTTGGGTCTTCCTTCGTTGAAGCGTCTACAGTGGAACACCCCATGCTCCGTATGTTCCTCTTGGTTTGGACACGCTGGACACAACGGTGAGCTGCTGTGTCCAAAACGGTGCAGATATTTGCGATATCCACCATGGCCGGTCAGGAACTGGGTAAGATGGTAGTTGCAGGCACCGTGGTCTCTCTTCATCCAGGTGGCGATAGATGGGATTAATTTGTGCGTCCATCTGCCTTTCGTAGTATTGTCCCACCGAGTTTGCCACATGGTTAATGAGGTTGCTTTCTCTTCCTCCTTGATCTCCTTGACTGCTGTTGGTTCCAGTTGCCTTGACGTTCTCCTGTTGTAGATTCTTAACATCTCGTCCGCAAGGATATCGATTGGGACCATTTTGGCTACGACAAAAGCAGCTTCGTCCGAGATGGTTCGGAAACCGCTGATGGTTCTTAAGGCACATAGTCTATAGACTGACGTCAGCTTTCTCCTCGCTTCCTTCGCCGTCAGTATACTGGCCCAAACAGGGGCGGCGTATAGTAGGACCGAGGTCACTACTCTAGACATCAAGATTCTTCGTGGATATCCAGGTCCTCCGATGTTTGGTAGTATTCGAGCAAGTGCTGCTTGCAGCATTGATGCTTTTTTGCTAGAATACTTGACATGCTCTTTGAATTGTAGCCTGTTGTCGATCATAACTCCTAGATATTTTATTGCGTCTTTCGATCTAATAATTTGATCTCCGACCCTTATATTCATGTGTTCCACCTATTTTCGGCTAGTTATTAAAAGCGCCTCTGTTTTGTGGTGTGCCAGCTCGAGACCAGCGGATACCAGCCATTCTTTGACTTTCACCACTGCCTCGTTAGTAGCTGCCTCTATCTCATGAATATGTTTTGCCACTGTCACAAGGGCAATGTCGTCCGCAAAACCTATTAACTGGACCTGTTGTGGCAACACCAATCGCAAAACGCCATCGTACATGATGTTCCATAAGAGGGGGCCCAGAACTGATCCTTGTGGAACTCCCGCTGAGACGTTGTGGTATTTTACACCATCATCTGTTGCATACCTCAGCTTCCCGTTAGTGAGGTAGCTGGAAATTATTCTCTGGAGATAGTGTGGGGTGCCCATTCTGTGAAGCGCTCTATTTATGACTGGCCATTTTGCCGAGTTAAAGGCATTCTTTATGTCCAGTGTTACAACTGCACAGTATTCCTTTGTGCCCCAACGCCATCTCTCTCCACTTATTGCTTCCGTCGCAATGTCAACTACTCTCTTTATGGCATCGACGGTGGAGCGCGATTTTCTAAACCCGTATTGTTGGTTCGATAAGGCTGCTTTTTCTTCTGCTACGGTTAGCAGTCTTTCGTATATCACTCTTTCCAATATCTTTCCCATAGTGTCTAGAAGGCATATTGGGTGATATGATGAGGGTTCTCCAGGTGGTTTTTTACTTTTTGGTAGGAGTACCAAGTGTTGCAGTTTCCAAGTTTCTGGAAAGACACCTTCCTCTAGACACGTTTGCATGGTGGTTATAAACATGTCCGGTCGACTTTCAGCTGCCGCTTTCACCGCCTTGTTCGGAATTCCGTCAGGACCCGGCGTTTGCCGTCCTGTATCCTCCTGCATGCTGACTGTAGCTCGTCTGCCGTGATTCTCGGGATGTCCTCCACCACTGTCTCGCTTATTATGTCGTAATGTGGGGATGTGCCTTGTGGGAATAGTTGGTTTTCTATTGACCTCAGCATTTTTGGACATGATATCTGCGGGGACCTGGAACCATTCAGCTTACTCATTACCATCTTGTATGCCGTACCCTATGGATTTATATCGGCTCCTTCGCATAGGCTTTTGACGGACCTCGTTTTGCTGTCCTTGATCGCCCTTTGTAGATTGCGCCGTGCTAACCGGAACTCGTCCAAGTGCTCTTGGAAGTTGGCTGTCCTCCTAGACCGCTACACTTTGCGTCGGGCTTGTAGACAGCGATTCCTGAGTGCCTTTATTTCCTCATTCCACCAATAGCAAGGTGTGATAAATTCTCCGTTAGATCTCCGAGGCTTAGCTGCATCGCACATCCATGACAGCATGGATGAGTTGGTGTGACTGGGCTTCGGCTGTTTCAGCATTGCTTACATCAATATTAGTTCAAAGGAGTCCTTGTCAAAAGATGTGTCTTTCCATTACGAGCCACCTACTTGGAGACACCTTGTACGTTTGTTTTCTTGTATATTGACTATAATGGCCTGGTGGTCGCTGTGCGTGTATTCCTCGCTGACCCGCCATTTTAACTTACGTAGGAGGGAGTTGCTCCCAAAAGTGATGTCGATGACCGATCCTCTTCTTCCGTTACGGTATGTATTTACCCGCCCGTTGTTTGCAATACCGATGTCCAGAGATGCAAAGGTTTCCAACAGAATACGGCCTCTAGTGTTTGTTGATCGGCTGCCCCATTCCACTGCCCATGCGTTGAAGTCGCCGGCTATAATCACTTTAGGCCTTCCTTGGGCATCTGCCACCAAATTGTCCAACATGGGCTGGTATTGGCTAAGGGACCAACTCGGCCTGGCATAACAGCTGTAAAAATGTATGCCATTAATTTTTGCCCTGACAAAGCCCTCGGTTTGTTTGTAGACGTCTTGAAGCGCATGTCTTCCACCTAACCATATAGCTGCGGTATTTGTTTTGTCGCTCACCCATATGTTGTTGCTGAGAGCCGTGTACGGTTCGCTGATGAGTATGACGCCAGCTCTCTCCTCCCCAGCTGTTTGTTTCAGGATGTCCTGAGCTACCTCACAGTGATTGAGATTAATTTGGATAATCTTCATATTTGTTTCCCTGTGATTGCTCTCCTAAATACAATGCTTTTACTGCTGCCAGCTATATGCTTCGCCTCTTCTGGGTGGTCCTTTTTACAGAACATGCATAGGGGATCGCTCATACAGTCTCTTGCTATGTGGCCCTCACTTCCACATCTTCTGCATAGCTTGGACCGGTCTTCATCGCACTTGCATTGTTTGGCAATGTGTCCGAACTCAAGGCATTTTAAGCACTTTCTCAGCACCGTCTGTTCCCGAATGCGACAGACAACCCATCCAACTTTAATTTTTTGTGCTCCCAGCAGTTTCTTTGCGTTTTCTGTTGGGAGACTTATTGTCGCTGTTTGAGTTCCTCCGTATGTTTTGCGCAATGCTACTATATCGGCCATTGGTATCTCTAGACCAAATTGGGCTCTCACGGCCTCACAGATTTCCTCTTTTGATGTGATTTCGTCGACGTCTTCCACCTCGATAGTTGTACGGTGAGTGAGCGTTCTACCGCTGCCCTGGTCGCCTAACGCCTCGCTGAGTGCGTTTTTGTATTCAGCAGTTCTCTCACCCGATCCACCGAGCTGAAGAAGCAGATCTCCTTTTTGGCTCCTCCTGATCTTAGATATCGCTTTCACAATGTCTCCCAGGTTGGGATCCGCCTTAACGTTTCCTAGGATATGCGCATACGACATCTGTCCCTTTGCTTCGATGACAATGGCATCCGGTCTCAGTTGCTTCTTTTTTAGCAAGTTCGTAGTCGCTTTTCCCTTGCTGGGGGTTTTTCGCTTGACGCCAGCCTCCTTGGTAGCACATATTTTCCGCTCTTTTTCGCCTGCTCTTTGCTTTGGTACCTTTCTCTGTACCACTGTCCATTTCTCTTTCTGAACTAGAGCTTTAGGGCAAGACTGATTCTGCTCTCCTTCTGGGGTTATGCTGGCCGTTGTCCCTTTCTTCTTGGTGGCGCGAACCACTGGCAGCAGAGGTAATGTCTGCGCCTCGGTATCCTTTTTTATTATCGCGCTCGACTTATTTTCCGCCGTGTCTGCACGGTCCAGCTATGGGGAAAGGCCAATCTCGTCGACTTCAATGCAACGAAAACACAATGTACAACATTCACGAAGAAAAGTGGATCATCGCTTCCACAGCTGATGATGAATGGCCGGGCTCTCGAATCTGAGGAAAGTTTGAAATTGCTCGTCGTCACGATCTGTGGGAATGTATCGTGGCATAAACACGTGTCGAGCATCGCCAGGTCAGCCTCAGGAAAGCTGAGCTATCTTTTTAGAGCCAAGAAATATTTTACTCCGGCCTAACTTCTTCTCCTGTATAAATCCCAAATTAGACCCGCGCTCGAATATTGCTCTCAACTTTGGAGCTCGGCTCCTAAACATACCCTCGACCTACTTGAGAGCATACAGACGGGCAATCCGCCTGATTGGGGACTCGGAAAGTCAATAATACAAGACAATAGTCACTCCAAGTTTAGCTTAGAGTGTTCACAGGGTACCAGTAAGTTAAAATGTAATTTAAATAACCTTGAATTTAAGCATTTTTTGTCTAGCTAGTAAGATAAATATAAGAAAAAGAACAAAATAAAAATGTACGTAAAATGAAAAAAATGAAATTTCCTATGAATTGGGTTTCATAAAATGTTAAATGCTACATCATTCCCCGACTCAACCCAGCCAAAACTCAACACATAGTGTTTAAAGGCAGAAATGCGAATTGTACTAACAACACCATACGCTGCCATAACAAAATCAGAATCAAGTTAAATAACAATATAATTAAACCCTCCAAAACCTTAAAGTACCTGGGAATAACCTTCACCAACAATCTGTCCTTCTCCGCCCACACCAAAAACTCGATTCGCAATGCCGCAATTCAACTTAATCTCTGCAGAAAAGTGATGTACAAGCCGAATGATCTCTCTACCAAAGTTAAATCACTTATCTACAAACAGATAATCAGACCCACTCTCACATATGCATGCCCGATATGGTACCATATCACACCCGCCCAAATGGAGAAGCTACGCATCTTCGAAAGGAAATGCTTCAGACTGATCACTGGCCTCAACCGACATCCCAACTCCCACAAATATTACAACAGTAGTTCGCTCTACTATGCCGCTAATATTGAACGTATAGATCGACGCTTCCTCGAACTGTCCATCAAATTTATCGAAAATCTTCCCAATAATCCCAACCCGATAATAAATGCGCTCACATCGACTCCGTCAGATAACCGAACTGCCTACCCGAACTGTCTCCACATCAGAACGTTCTTCACCTCTGGCAGATTGGTTAATAACTCTAATGAGATTGTATACCACAATACAGAGCTTTCACCTCACCAATTTAAATATAGTAATATTCAACCCTTCTCCAATATTTTGCGTTTCAACGAACAAACGGAAAGTAGTTCCCCAACCCACATCCCTGACTGACAATATCCTCACTAACCCATTGATCACTATGCTTCCCCCTTCCACACCACACTAACTTATTTCAATAATAATTAGGTAACTAGACTAAGTTAAGATAAGTTAAGTTAAGTTAAGCAATTTAGCATAGGTTAAGTAAATAACTATATCCTGGTTTTCTGACCTTTTCCAGGAAGCTCTACTCACTAAAATCATAATCCATAACCAATATATAACTTTTATCATATTGTTTGAAAAATGTACTAGTAAGTATATGTAAACAATTATAGCTAAGGTATCATAAGTTATCTGTATTGCTTATTGTAAAAATTATTGATGGTCAATAAATACAGAAATGTAAAAAAAAAAAAAAAAAAAAACATCATTCCAACAGATAACACCAACAAAATGGGAACACCATCCTTTAGGGTGTTATTTGAGTGTCATTTACATAAAATGATTACCTTTTCAAAGTACATGGATTATTAACTGGATTTTCATCATTGTCCACAATGTACACCTGTCAGGTTCATCTTGAAATAATATTGTCTTCTAGTTTTGTAAATAATTGCCTTATAAAAGGACTCCCTTACTAATTCTACTTCCGTGAAGATAAGTACGATAAACTCAACGCGGATAGGTCAAAAATAAGAAAAAGCTGTCGTCATTTTTCGGCTTGCATCCAGAGAGATGTGGGGCAAGCCCTTTTCCAGATGGCGCACACAAAACGAAGATGAATTCAATCAATTACTCTTTGTGCCTAAAAGTCTTGGCAACTTGCAGAAACTCAAGTTTAAAGAGGTTTCGGGGACTTTTATTGTCATTAACCATCAAGTATTCCCTTTAGCGCGTATCTCTGAGCATATTATTCAATGAAAATTAATCGTATGGAGAGGATAAAGGTGTGGTTATAAATATACTTAAAAGGTATACTACTCAAGTCGTAGTAGTAGTGCTGGAAATTAAACCATCAGAAAAGTATAAAAAGCATCTGTGAAAATAAGTACTGATTTAAATGAAGTCAATGAATTATAGAAACAGCAGAAGAATGTAAAAGTGCGCATTAAAAAAAGCAATGCTTTAAACTCACCGAATCATTTAAGCAGCAGAAGAATGTAAAAAGTGTGCTTTTAAATAAGTAGTGGTTTAAAACACCGAACTATAGAAACAGCAGAAGGGCGTAAAAGGTTGTGCGTTAAAATATGCAATGATTTATTATGATCGGATTTTTAAAGCAACAGAAAGTACAACGTAAAAGGTGTGACCTTGTCTCAAATATTGAGAAACTCATAAATTACATTTCAATCCTCGATGGAATGCAATCATTTCGAAGAACTCTTGAGTGGGTATATAAAAAGGGTATCCTATGGCACACACACACACGATTAAGTTGACGGGGTTGTGGGTGGGTAACCACTCTAACAAGACCTAATTACCCAATTCTCAGACCAAGTGCTGCCGTCATCAATTTAAAAATAATCACATGCTGAAATCCTTCCCTATCAAATAATGACTTCCCTCACGTCCTCTAGTTTTTCTTCTTATCCCCCTTCAGTTTTCCCACCATCATCACATCGCTTGCTCAATGAAATGGAGTGTATTTGAATGGCACTAAGATGTGGGTCAAAGAGCATAGACACATGTTCACGGCGTTGAAGCACTTTATAAAATTGTTCAGGAGAGAATGGCGACAAGTGCAGGTACTTTGTTCCTTTAAGTGCCTGATGCATCGAGAAATACTTCGATGAGGTGGCTTGGCAAGAAGTCTCTTACTCATGCGTTGACTATCTGATCTTTAACAAGTTGAGATACCAATGGACAGAATCACAACCTAAATGAGAGTGTTGGACGATTGATGCAGGAAAATCTTTGTCAGGTTAAACAATTCATAGTTCATCTCTAAATAGGTCAAAGCAAATCCATAAACCAAGCCTTATGTTGCCACCCACTTACAATAGAAGAGGATTTCGAAGGATTGATGAAACACTCTTGCAATCCATCAAGAGAGATTTGAATAAGATGTCTTGACGAAAAGTTCCCATTGTATTCGTGTTTTTCTGGATGCAAATCGAAGAGACTTAACTGATGAGGAACATGAAAGTTCCATTGATAAGTTTTATGTCTCGTTTAATCTGTTGATGGCTCCATTAATTCAGAAAGTCTTATGTGATGCTCAGTGGGATGTGCATATAAATCGCCACAAAGAGTCACTTAATATATTCACATCAATTAGTGCTATGGGATGTTAGTAAAAGATAATTTGGAGTAAATCCATAAAATAAGGGATCTCAACGCTTTAAAAGCAAGCTTCAACACTTCCCACAGTTCTCCTTGATATAACATGAATCATGTGCAATATGACCATGAGCTTTCACTTGAATCATTTGTATTCAAAATATAAATATTTATAGAAGACAGAACATGGTTTCTTTAGTAAAGTGAAAAGCATTAGAACGCAGACTAGATACAGTCCGAAAGGCGTGGGAGATAAATTCAAACATTTAACATCGTCTCTCAACATATAACCTGGCATCAGTAGAGTGGACTTGTTAATCGACACCAACCCACAGTTGACAGTTTCCCGTTGAAAAAATTATAATAAATATTAAAATTGACAACACAACGCCGAATGGACTGTTCATGGATCTTGAATGAACAATACTACAAAACGTGAATTTCAATCAACACCTCATTCAGAGGTTGTCAAGGAGACCAACAAGGGAAATCAGGCGTTTAAAAATGTGGCAGTGTTATCAGAGTCCATCGTAATTAGAACAAAAATTAACAAATATTATGTTGTTTATGTATCTTCGGTTGGAGTATTGTATATACTCTGGCGAATAGGTCGCAAAGTAGTAGTTTGTTTGGACGGATAGAGAGAACACGCTTCTCCTAATATATTAAAAATGAGTTTCTAGGAGGTAATCAAGATATCACAGTAGGTAATTGGGGCAAACTTTTATATTTCAAATGATGTTGTTCTACGGTATTTCTTGGCAGTGTTGACGTCCGGCGCCGTACTTCCTCGGAATGAGGGAAGAGCGGGGACCTTTTATTTATTTCTTTTACTTCTCTTAAGGAACTTCTGTACGCGCAACAATCTTATTAGATATCTTGATTCTAGATTTGTTGTGATGGCTTTGGAATCAGATAACGCATATCCAGAAGGCCTTTTCCAAATCAAACTTTCTTTCCAGTATTTAATCAAAGATCGGTCTTTGATATTTGAAAGTGTTGTTTCCGATTAAGTGGTTGTTCTTAATAAGTATTTTCCACTGAGCTCATATTACCAGCCATTTTAAACATTTGTATATATTATCGTTTATCGATTTTTTAGTTATGTTTATAAAAGTTAGTCGCCACAATCTGTAGGTTGTTACTTTAATATCACAATTCAAACTAAACTCAAACCTCTTCAACTCTCAAAAAAAAAACTCAAACTAAAACTCAAAGTCTACTGAACTAACTGCTTCCGAATTCAAAACTAAAACTCAAAGTTAATTCTTCTTCCATTCAATTCCAAAACTAAACTGAACTGAACTCAAAAGTGACTTTACAAAAAAAAAAAAAAAAAAAAAAAAAAAAAAAAAAAAAAATTGTGGCGAGAAGGCCGAATTTAGCGAGACAAGGACATATGTGTCCTTCATCTTGTCTCTGACTTCTGGTCATCTTGCGATAATCAGAATCACCCACATCCATGAGGATGTTGGGCTCGGTCTCGCGATCTCTGAAAAGAAAAGAGAAAGGGGGGGGGGGGGGGGGGGGTATCCAAGGATAGTGTGGACAGTGTTAGTCCGGGTGTTCTCTAACTACTTTTATAGAGGGATGGTGGGAAAGAAATCATACAAGACCGGTAGGTCTTGGGTGCGGTAGTGAACGCAGATCACGTCTTTGGCGTCTGATAATCTGCGCTTTGGTCGGTGTGTATGTTTGTGTTTGTGCCGTCTTGTACTGTGCATTCGTGTGTGTGGTTTGTTAATAGTAGAACCTATGGGATGGGTCCAGGAATCCTCTATTATAGAGGGGAATGTTGTTGGGAAGGGTGCTTTCTTCAGTTTTGTACTGAAGAAGAAATTGTGGGGGTTTGATTCGAAGAGATCGAGAGAGAGAAGGGTCAAGAACGCAGGAGTCCCGTACAAGTAGGTTCTCGCTGTTCTGAATGTTTTCAAGGTACTTATATGCTAATTGAAGCAAGTACTCGTCGATAGGGGTAATGGAGGCGCCTTCGTATAGGTGAGAGTTGGGGTAATGACGACCGTCAGGCCTTCTAGAATGATTGGTGCATCTTCTGAGGAGTTTCCTTTCGAAAACCCGAAGTCTTTCCATTTGGGCCGAAGATATGCAGGACCATATGGGAAAGGCGTACGATATTCCAGATCGGATTAGCTGCATATATCAGAGAAGCTTAACTTTGGTGTCAACTTTGTTGCTCCACTTCAAGATGTTGTGCAGTTGCTTAGACCGACCGAGGCCCCTTTGGAGAATGTGGGTCACATGTTTGATGAAATTCATTTTTGGGGTATAAATGACCCCAAGGTATTTCATCTTGTCCTGTGGTCTAATCATAGTATCTCCCATTTTTATTCGAATATTCTGTGAATATCGAGAAGTAGGTTGGGAGTGTTTACTACTCAGAATTATAGCTACTGCTTTAGGTGGGTTAAGTCGAATTTTCCACCGACTGTAATACTGATACAGTTCGTCCAGATGACGGTTGAGGCGGTTTGTTGCGAGTTTTGGGCTTTTAGATGACGTGTACACTAGGACGTCATCCGCATAGCAAATCTGGTTTACTCTACCATCCACAGGGTGAGGAATTTCTGAGGTGTAGATATTAAATAAGATGGGGCCTAGAATGGAGCCCTGTGGTACGCCTGCGGCGGCGTTGAAAATTCGGGAAAGCTTTCCATTCACTCGAACTTGGAAGGTTCTGTTTAAAACGAACTGGTAGATTATATTACACAGCGTTTTACTGAGGCCAGTATTCAGTAATTTAAAAACGAGACCTTCGATCCAGGTTGTGTCAAAAGCCTTTTCAATGTCCAAGCTCACCGCAATGGTGGGTTCCTTATTAAAGAGGCGCACGCAAACGTGGTTTTGAAATATGTTGAGAGCCATAGTGGTGCTGTGCGCTCTTCTAAATCCAAATTGGAAGTCAGGTATTAGGTTCCTGACACTGATAAATTTATTTAGCTTCTCGTATATGAACTGTTCATATATTTTGCTGATGCAGGTGAGGAGCGAAATAGGACGAAAGCTTGAGGTGTGATAATTTGGTTTCCCAACTTTTGCTATTGGGCAGACAACAGCATGCTTCCAAGCTTGGGGAAAATACCCCATAAAATGACTTTACAATCCAATTTTTCCTCTTCTTATAGAACATTGTGTTCTAATTGGTTGGAAATTATAACATGAACAAAACAAATTTCAACAAAGTCTCTGTGACTTTTAAATTGAATAAAATTTGAACGAAAATCAAAGTTACTATGTTTTGAATGAATAAAAAGGTGCAGGTTATTAAATGTGCTGTAACTGGCAATATTGTGAAAGTTTATGAATGGTATGTATTGAGAATGTAATATATGTTAAGGGAAGTTTTTAAGGATGTGTAAGGAGATTCAGTGTTAAATTTAATAAAGGGTAGTATTCTGGCATACAACAGCAGCATAGCTACTCACGAATACGAATAGACAGACTGAAATTTATTTATTCTTTTTTTCTAAATTGTTTAGTTTAGGGAAGAAGGGATCCGTTATTTTTTCGCTATTAGCGATCATCCAAAAAAAGCGCATACATCAAAATGTGACGCGTAGATGGCAACGCTAAATAATATTTACACATAATGTTTTCTCCAGTGATATACGGCATACGGGGGGGGGGGGCATACGGGGCAAAGTCTCTGCTTCTAACCCGGGGAAGGCCAGGACGATCCTTCTGCCTGTTCAATCCAAGTTGACAGTCTCCACCTCACACCCCTGGATAGCTACTTTGGCATCCGCCAAGTAGTGAATCAATGCATGTGGCGACATCCTGAGAAAGGTTGGGGCAAGGCTAATAACCTTGCCCGGGAAACCGAATTATTTTGAGCAATTTAACAAGTCTCGGATAAGGACCGGATACCGATGGAGAGACTTGCTAAATAAGACCGGATCCCGGTTATAGTGCCGATGATGATGATGATGGTAAACCCTCAAAGTCATCCTTTATCAGCGTGGCATTACTCAATGGAAACTTTCACAAAAATATATCAAGCCGAATAGACACAGTTATTTTGTTTCACAAGTCCAACTTCACGTTCTGCTAATCTAATGAATTGACCATTTGATTATCTTAAGTTGAATTGAATGGAGTGGATAAAAGGAATTCGTAATTAGCACGCATGAATAAGTTAGCAGTCTCCTAGGTATGCATCAAATATCATTTGACAAAAATACAAATGAATGATCACACTAAAATGCAAACGGTTGTAGGTATCTAGATTCGAAAGTCCAGAAATCGGGGATATCTGCCATCATCAGGCACATCATTCAAGAAAATACTAGAAAACTATAGAGACTATCACTAATCAAATGTTGGGAAGTCAGGCCTATGGATAAAATTAATGCCAAACAAGTTGCACAGCTGCACAGAGCTTCATCTATGGTACATCCAACTGGGTGATAGTTAAAAGGGGTGAGCCACATCCACAGAGTTGGTAGTTAAGAAAGGCACCGCAAACAGTTTAATATCCATGAATTTGTCATCCTGTCGGTATTATAAATTAAACGGGTAGGCCATTTATTCTACCTGAATTGAACATGTGAACGTGCAATAACTTGCTGGTTCATTAGGTCTTGTCAATTATCGTTAATCGAAGATTATTCGACAGTGTGACATAAACAACAATGAGGGGACAGAATCGGCTTTCACTGGGAGGCACTCTGGAGACAGTTGAAACGGTTTTATCGTTTCAATTTCAGTTTCTTTTCGAATGTTTCGGGTTCAGTAACATTTGAAAACAACAAAGGGTAGTAGTTCTTCCTCATTGCCATAATATCTATAGGCAGTCCATTGTCTATATGCCTGCTCGTGAAAGGCAACGACAGGAAGTAGCGTGACAAAGGGCACACACAGTCACCACTGTAATTCACATTTCCTGCGAGTTTCGCTTTTGTCAAGAATAAACTAATGGAAAACTGAAGGGTTTCCCTTCATAGAAGTGCGCGTAAGTGTAACAAATCCTTTGTTCACAGGCAATCGCAGAAAGTGCCTCCTTGTGTGGACTGACCTGTGAGCACAGAAAATTGGAATTCGATGATAATAAGCGTGCACTTTGTCGGAAGGGTGAGTGAAGCAATTTACGTCAAGGAAAATTATTTGTGGGTTTTTGTAATTAAAAACTCATAGAGACAATAGCCAATGTTGCCAGAGTTTTGTTGTTGCGTATTCTAAGATGTGAATTCTAGGTAAAAGAATGATTTGCAAATTGTAATTGTAGGGGAAAGCCTTTGTGCTTGTTGGGGAATTTTGTCACTTTGTTATTGCATTTCCATTTGTTGGATGGTATATTTAATCACTCGTTCAATGACAATAATGAACAAATTTTTTGTTCAAATAATAGGACATATAGTCAGTTGAACCCGCCTGAGTTATAGTTTTCGGGCTCTATTTGAAATCCGAGAATCACGGCTCGAGGGGAAAGTCGACCCAATCTTCCATTAACACCAAAATAGAAAAATCCAGGAAATCAAAACTCGTGGTTTTCTTTCTTTATTGTTACTTTTTATTGTATCTTATGTTTACATTAACTTTCCTAGTCATTCGTCTTTCTATTTTATTTAATTTACACTTATTTTTATTTTTCTTTAAGTCTATTCACAATTCTTTCTGAGCAAGGGTTTAATATGCACTCTACTTAGCTCTTTGTTTGTAACAACTAATGTTCGTTTCTTTCTTTTTAGAATCTATCTATTCCTTTTAAAAGCGGTTTAATATCCACTTTGCTTAGTTTTTCATATTTACATCAAGTAACATTCACTTCGTATTCCTTGATTTAACCACTTTGCTTAATCTTTCTATTTATATCAAGTAACATTCACTTCGTATTCTTTGATCTATCCACTTTGCTTAGTTCTTCTATTTTACATCAAGTAACTTTCACTTCGTACTTTTATTTTTATTTTTGACTTAACGTCCAACCTCCACTCTAACGACCAAACACCGACTTTCATGACCAACCCGGACTGACTTCTTACCGGCTTTCACCTCTTCTCGACACCTCGGGATCAACACTTCCCGATTACGATAATGCAATTTCATTTCGCAATGACCTAATTTCCGATTTTCGATTTCAATTTGCAATTGCTTTGTACTGTGCTGTCAGCCAATATTTCTTCATCGATTGGCACCACAGTTCAACATCCGCAATTGCGATTTGACCCAATTAATTCTTTTGCAATTATTTTTTGCGTTATGTCATTCGTGCCGAAATGCGCAATTAATTGCTTTTCTGTGATTTGTTAATCGTTCTTGAATATGCAATTAATTGCTTTTGTATTATTTGGTAATCGTTTCGGAATATGCAATTCATTGTTTTTATGCGATTTGTCAATTGCTCTGAAATATGCAATTAATTGCATTACCGTCCTGGAGGTCATCCGAGCTTAGAATCGGGTGGCGTTTTTCTGTTTGAGTGTATCAATGACCTCATGTAAGCTATCTTTGTCTATGATGTCACTCACACACTTAACACGAGCACACAGTCGTATTCATGTTTCAGCTACATTCCCGATACATCACCCAACATTTGAGACCAAAACGTCTCTACATCAATGTTAGGCTTAGTAAAATATTACAACTACAAAAGCATAGACTCCTTTCAATAAATTCTGCTAAGTTCGGTACAAAACCCTTACAAAATTAAATTAAGATTAAACAAGTCACCATAGCTTGCCAAAATACCACCGATGAATAGATTTCAGTTTACAGTGACATGTGGGTAATCAAAAGATAAACAACAAACTGCGCATATTTTTTTCAGGCCATTTAAGAATAGTGTAAATTGGAAAGGTGTACTGATTTCGCCCAAAGCGAGAAGAAAACAAATTCCGCGTATTCGAGAATAAAGTTTTAAGGGGTGTCTTATGACGAGGAGGCAGGACAATGTAGGAAACTCCGCAAACCTACAATAGTGAGAATAATCAGGTCGCGAAGATTAAAATGGACCAGACATGTGGCGCGAATGGGCAACTATGGATCGGATGGTCAAGTGTGGAAGGAGAGTGCGCGAGTATTATTCACCTCACTGAGATGTGCAAATGAGAAGTGTCATGAAAAGAGCGCAATGATGATTGGCTAATAGCTGTGCAAAAATAGCATACAGAATTTCATTCTTAATTCAAGCAGTCGCTATCCAACCACTACTAGTGTCGGGCACGTCGCACCAATCAATAACTTTCGAGTCGCGCATACCACCGGAGTTTACAATTCCATTATCAAAAAACATAAATAAATAACAAATATTACTTCGGAAATTCTTTAACATCTAAACGGTACATACGGAAATTAAGAATTCGTTGTAGTAAATTGTCACCCAACAGTGGAAAAACCAATGTAATTAAATGAACTAAAACAAAGTGTAAATTTGGCATCGATTCTCGATCGCTTGTGTTTGTTTGGGTGCCAAGTACCAAGTAAAATATCAACTTACGTGTACCTTTAACAGTGTAAATTCAAAATCACCAAGATCAATAAAATCAAATTACAAGCAAACCAGGATATTTTATTTCTCCTCTTCTGCTCATGGATATATTGATGTGATGTGATGTGTGTTCGGCGGAACAAGTGTCGCGGATGCAATTGAATCCGTGCCATACGTTGGCAACAATACTTCGTACCCCACATCAGTATTATTTTTTATTATTTAAGGCCTGTAGGAACGCGGAAGTTCATGACCCCATCGACCCGACTCCGCCATTGTTGCCTGTCCTGTGCACTCTCCTTCCACACTTGACCATCCGATCCGATCTTCTCAAGGTCAAACCTAACATTGTCCTCCCATCTCCGTCACGGCCGTCCTGCCGATCTCTTTCCCGTTGGTCTACCGTCAAGAATTTTACGCACGGTCATATCGTTGCCCATTCGCGCCACATGTCTGGTCCATTTTAATCTTCGCGACCTGATTATTCTCACTATTGTAGGTTTGCGGAGTTTCCTCCATTGTCCTGCCCCCTCGTCATAAGATACCCCTTAAAACTTTATTCTCGAATACGCGGAATTTGTTTTCTTCTCGCTTTGGGCGAAATCAGTACACCTTTCCAATTTACACTATTCTTAAATGGCCTGAAAAAAATATGCGCAGTTTGTTGTTTATCTTTTGATTACCCACATGTCACTGTAAACTGAAATCTATTCATCGGTGGTATTTTGGCAAGCTATGGTGACTTGTTTAATCTTAATTTAATTTTGTAAGGGTTTTGTACCGAACTTAGCAGAATTTATTGAAAGGAGTCTATGCTTTTGTAGTTGTAATATTTTACTAAGCCTAACATTGATGTAGAGACGTTTTGGTCTCAAATGTTGGGAGATGTATCGGGAATGTAGCTGAAACATGAATACGACTGTGTGCTAGTGTTAAGTGTGTCAGTGACATCATAGACAAAGATAGCTTACATGAGGTCATTGATACACTCAAACAGAAAAACGCCACCCGATTCTAAGCTCGGATGACCTCCAGGACGGTAATGCAATTAATTGCATATTTCAGAGCAATTGACAAATCGCATAAAAACAATTAATTGCATATTCCGAAACGATTACCAAATAATACAAAAGCAATTAATTGCGCATTTCGGCACGAATGACATAACGCAAAAAATAATTGGGTCAATTCGCAATTGCGGATGTTGAACTGTGGTGCCAATCGATGAAGAAATATTGGCTGACAGCACAGTACAAAGCAATTGCAAATTGAATTCGAAAATGGGAAATTAGGTCATTGCGAAATGAAATTGCATTATCGTAATAGGGAAGTGTTGACCCCGAGGTGTCGAGAAGAGGTGAAAGCCGGTAAGAAGTCAGTCCGGGTTGGTCATGAAAGTCGGTGTTTGGTCGTAAGAGTGGAGGTTGGACGTTAAGTCAAAAATAAAAATAAAAGTACGAAGTGAATGTTACTTGATGTAAAATAGAAGAACTAAGCAAAATGGATAGATCAAAGAATACGAAGAGAATGTTACTTGATATAAATAGAAAGATTAAGCAAAGTGGTTAAATCAAGGAATACGAAGTGAATGTTACTTGATGTAAATATGAAAAACTAAGCAAAGTGGATATTAAACCGCTTTTAAAAGGAATAGATAGATTCTAAAAAGAAAGAAACGAACATTAGTTGTTACAAACAAAGAGCTAAGTAGAGTGCATATTAAACCCTTGCTCAGAAAGAATTGTGAATAGACTTAAAGAAAAATAAAAATAAGTGTAAATTAAATAAAATAGAAAGACGAATGACTAGGAAAGTTAATGTAAACATAAGATACAATAAAAAGTGACAATAAAAAAAGAAAACCACGAGTTTTGATTTCCTGGATTTTTCTATTTTGGTGTTAATGGAAGATTGGGTCGACTTTCCGAGTCGAGCCGTGATTCTCGGATTTCAAATAGAACCCGAAAACTATAACTCACGCGGGTTCAACTGACTATATGTGCTATTATTTGAACAAAAAATTTGTTCATTATTGTCATTGAACGAGTGATTAAATATACCATCCAACAAATGGAAATGCAATAACAAAGTGACAAAATTCCTCAACAAGCACAAAGGCTTTTCCCTTCAATTACAATTTGCAAATCATTCTTTTACCTAGAATTCACATCTTAGAATACGCAACAACAAAACTCTGGCAACATTGGCTATTGTCTCTATGAGTTTTTAATTACAAAAACCCACAAATAATTTTCCTTGACGTAAATTGCTTCACTCACCATTCCGACAAAGTGCACACTTATTATCTTCGAATTCCAATTTTCTGTGCTCACAGGTCAGTCCACACAAGGAGGCACTTTCTGCGATTGCCTGTGAACAAGAGCCATATACCCTAGCACCTAGTAACACAATCCTAGAGCTTAAATAGTAGTACGAAGTTGTTATGATCCGGCGCCGTGCTTCCTCTATCGAGGGAAGAGCGTGGATCTTTTATTTTTATTGATATATTTTAGAATATGGATTATTCTAATTTAAAATCTCTTTAAGTAGTTTAGTCACGATGAGAAATGTTTATTCACTATTATAATTTATTATTAAATATATATTTCTGTTTATTCTCGTCTCTATATTCTCTATATTCTTATCTTCTTATCTTATATTAATCTTATCTTAATCTTCTCTTTTCTCAATCTCTAGTCTCAACTAAACTCAAACTGTGTATTTCTCAAAACTTAACTCTCAACTTTAAACTCTCACACTTAACTCAAAACTCAAAGTGATTTTACAATTCATTTTTCTCTCTTCTTATAGAACATTGAGTTCTAATTCACTGTAAATTATAATTTGAACAAAAACCATTTTCTCAAAGTATTATATACTCTCTGTGATTTAAATTTTGAATAAACTTTGAACGAAAATCAAAGAGCCATGTTTCAAATAAAAAAAGGTGCATGTTATGAAAAAGGGGCATGTTATGAAATGTACTGTAACTCACTTGATATAGAATATTGTGTATGTTTATTTATGATATGTATTAAATGAGAATGTTAGATATGTAAGGAGCAAGTTTTAAGGATGTGTTAGATAAATAATGAGACTCAGTATTAAACTTAATAGTTATAAGGATATTCTGGAATACTACAAACTCATCTATAGGTCTGACATGTTGGGGCATTGATTTTAAGTTTTGCTGTGATTTCAACCGCCATACCCTTAGTCCGATTCGCACTTTTCACTATCGTCGTAAAACTCTATAGTACTTCAACATTCTGTTTGTTGGGCCCGTTGTGCTTACAAATAAAGGAATAAATAAGGAGGGCAAGGTTTTTATTTTGATGTATGCAACAGTCGTGTCGGTGCCCTCAAATCTAAAATGCTCTAGTTTCCTGACTTCTGGCAAATCACATCTTGACGCTAGAATTTATGTTGTTTTCTATCTGATGAATCATCACCTTCGTTAAGCAATTTAATATTAATTAACATTTCTGTGAGATCGGTGTTAAAATTAACCTAGTAAACCAACACAAACTTGTACAAGATGAACAAGCACATAACTATTTATTGTTACTTAATTTTCCGAACCCAAATGACTAATAAATAGGTTGCCCAACTCGATAGAGATCAACTTCCTCCATATTGACAAACCACTCGTGCACCTGCTGCATAGCAATATTCGATTTCATTTGATCGAGTTTCACCACGATAACGGCTTTATATAACTTTGGGTACATTGCCTCTTAGTGGTTTTTAAATCTACGATGTACAATTATTCCATTGGCGTCAACCCTGCTCCAATGCTGAATTTGCCCGTATCTATGGATGTCATCAATAAACGCTTGTTAGAATCCCCAAAAATGGGGAGAAAATCTCTGTTCGTAACAAGATACCCTCACTGATGATGCAAACAAATAAACAAGCTGCAAAACAGTGACTTCTCCATTAAATTCGAAGTTACTACCCTCCATCGATGCCTTGGTCGCCCCGCGGTCTATTGGGGCGGTCGATTTCCCCATGTCGTTTATTCAAACATGTGCCTCATTGTACTTTCCCAACCATTTCTGTCTGGCACGCAATTCAACACCCCATGAGTCAGAGCCACCTCCAGTTGAGCAGTCAATTTTGATATATCTTTCTAGAAGGGATCAACCAACAACGAGGCTAATAAAAGAGGGAGAAGTAGAAATAAAAATAACAATAAAACACTGTGGGTAGTTCGGCAGGAGAATAACCAGCAATAAGGGCGGAAGGTCGTGAACTCGCACTCCTACTGTTGCTCCCGTTTTTTTTTTTTCACATAAGAATTAGAAGATGTCGTTTTGAAACAATTGAGGTGTACACCAGACTACTCTAGACAGCAGGGGCAAAGTGATGGGGTTTTCATTGCCTCGTACGAGTTGTATATCATCTTGTGTCTCCTCTTCCATTTTGGCGCCAGTGGACGTTAGACATTAAAGTTCGAGGCTAAATGACTCACGGGACCTTTAGCTTTCTCATGCTGTGTAGGATTCCGTGAAGATTATGTCGAGAACGTCTTTGATGAATTAATTCATGCTGTTCGGATTATTTATTAATTAATACCTACCCTTGGAACATGGTCGTTCTGGTGATAAAGTGGGCGCGATACGATATAGTCTATTGGACAGCTTCAAGTATTTTTCTGTCGCTAAAAATGAGCCATGGGGCCACGGGATCATTCGATCAGCGTTAGAATGTTTGCTGGGCTATTCTATAGAATGCCGTCTACAAGAAATGAGGTATTTCTAGAAAACCCGTGACTATGAGATATTTTAATAGACCCTTTCCGTTTTACATCGAATTGATATGTCTGCTTGGTGGAATTCGGTTTTTTGTAGCTGTAACTGACTGTAACTCTAAAGGATTACACTAGTATCTTGCATTTAATTAAATTAATTTTGATTTTATGTTGGAGTAAAATTTCCATTTCACCTTAATACACTAGTTAGGATTGTCTTAAACCTATCTTAAAACAAAGATACGAATGACTTGTATAGGAATGTAAATTTATTTATTTATTACTAAAAAGTAATTTAAAATTATTTATTAATAAATTAACACAATAAGCCTAGCAGCTGAGCTCTGTACTTTTAAATTATGATATGATTTTTAGGTTTTTTATAACCGTAAACATAGATTTTCAATGGAGGTAGGTCTTCGAGTATTTTGTAGAGATCCGTGTTGCGAAATAGTCGGTCTTTTATATGTAAATTTCAGGTGAGGACTGCCTTTTAGTATATGAATGGCTGCAAGTATTGTGATGCATTTTTGGCAGATTGTGGGTGTGTCTCTGTTGCGCAGAGTAGTGAACGTATGACCTAATCGCAATCTCATAAAGTTTTTGATTTTAGGTTTAGTTAAATTTGTTGGATAGGTAGGGTGATATTTGAACTGGTTTACGTTTTAATAGGTGTGGTGATAAGTATTCCGGGGGATGGGAGCGCACATACATGGCAAAGTCACTGATTGCTTTCAACCCGGCGAGGGCCAGGATGATCCTTGTCCCTCTTCAATCCAAGTTGACATGCAGTCTCCACGTGACACCCCTGGATAGCTACTTTGGCACCCGCCAAGTAGTGAACCAATGCATCCAGCGATATCCTGAGAAATGTTGGCGCAAGGCTAATAACCTTGCCCGGAGAAACAAACTATTATGGTAAATTTAAAAAGTCTCGGATAAAGACCGGATACCGATAGAGAGACATGCTAAATAAGGCCCAGACTGGATCCCGGTTGTAGGGCCGATGATGATGATGATGAGTTTGATGAGTTAAGTTAATAAGCCTCGGATATGGACCGGATACACGACGGCGACCATGGGAACGAATATCTTCTTCCAGACGCGGAAGATCTACCAAATAATCCGCAGTATGACCCAGTACACACCACGCTGCCTTTACTGCAACGATAAAGAGGGTAATCTGATCACCGATCCTGAAGGTATTCTGGAGCAATGGGAAGTGCACTTCAATGAATTGCTATATGGTCAGCTCACAGAAGAATTGAAGGCTCCACCAATGCAAGATCAAGATCAAATGCTGCCGCCACCAAGCATTGAGGAAACATTAAAAGCCATAAGACAGCTCAAATCAAATAAAGCCCCCGGAGCTGATGGCATACCAGCTGATCTGATCAAACAAGGAGGGACAGCGTCACATCACACAGTCCATGCGATCGCGGTGCAAGTATGGGAGCAAGAGGAGATGCCGGAAGACTGGCGTCGCGGAATAATTTTCCCCATACATAAGAATGGAGATATCACAGTGTGCAGCAACTATAGGGGTATAACGTTGCTGAGTACCGCCTATAAGATACCCTGCACTATCCTACAAAATCGGAAAACTGTCTGTAATTTAATATCCCGTTATACGAGGGTGGCCTTTTATATTTCGGGATTAGAGAACAAAAACAAATATTGATCATCGAAAATCACTTTATTGTTTTTCAAAATATTCCCCATGAAGATCTATACACTTTTGCATGCGTTTGAACCAATTGTCGAAGCACTTTTGCCAATCTGATTGAGGTATCTCCAACACATGCATTCTGAATGCAGCAACCGCTTCTTCAGGTGTCGAAAATCGTTGACCTCTCAGTTTGTTTTTTAAGTACGGGAATAAAAAGAAGTCATTCGGTGCCAAGTCAGGACTATACGGCGGATGACCCATCAAATCAATGTTTTGGGTGCTCAAAAATGCAGTTGTCGCAGCCGATGTGTGAGAGCTCGCATTGTCGTAGTGAAGAGTGATCCGTCTTCGGCGGTTGGTTTTCCAGATTTCTTGGAAGACAACTGGCAAACAAATGGTTGTGTACCACTCAGAATTGACTGTTCTGCATTGTTCTAGTGGTACGGTTGCGACATGTCCAGTTTTTCCGAAAAAACAGGCGACCATTTGCTTGGAAGTGCTTCGTGCGCGAACAACTTTTGTTGGATTTGGCTCATCTTGAAACACCCAGACAGTCGACTGCTGTTTACTTTCGGGCTCATACGCGTAAATCCACGATTCATCACCTGTCACGATGTCATAGACGTGTTTCGAAGCATCGCGACCGTATTTTTTGAGCATTTCTTTCGACCAATTGACACGAGCCTTTTTTTGGGCGATTGACAAATTGTGTGGGATCCAACGCGAACAAATTTTTTGACAGTCAAATGTTTATGCAATATTGAATGTGTGCTGGTCCCACTAACGCCTAAGGTTGTCTCAATCTCACGATAGGTCACATGACGATCTTCCAATATCAGTTCGCGCACAGCATCAATGGTTTTCGGAACAACAACTGATTTTGGACGACCTTCACGAAATTCATCTTGGAGTGAACTACGACCACGATTGAATTCACCATACCATCGATAAACACTGGTCCTTGATGGAGCTTCATCGCCAAAAATTGAATTAAGTTCATCCATGCACTGTTGCTGAGTTAATCCACGCCGAAAGTTGTAAAAAATAATCGCACGACAATGTTAACGATTTAATTCCATTTTTGGGCCGAGATGAATCTTTTAAGTTACTGTAAACAACACAAATAGCGCTCGTATGTCAAAACGTTCTGAGTGCGTATAACCTCAAAAATGTCCAACTTTACGACAGAGCTGTCAATTGCCGGATTGCAACGCCAGGGTTGCCAAATCCCGAAACATAAGAGGCAACCCTCGTATCATCTATTTATAGACTTTAAGACCGCCATAGCCAGGGTAGAACTATATAATGCCATGGGAGAGTTCGGCATTCCAAACAAATTGATACGACTTTGTAGGCTGACCATGACCAACATAACTAGTCAAGTAAAAATAGTGGCATTGCTGTCCAAACCAATAAATATCTTTAATGGACTCCGACAAGGGACGTTCTGGCCTGCCCCTCTTAACCTGGCGTTGGAGAAAGCAATCTGTGACTCTGGCATTACAACTAGAAGGACTATTGTCACCAAGTCCTGCCAGATACTTGCCTATGGAGATGACATCGACATCATCGGCAGATCAAAATCGCCTATACAGGACTTGTTCACCAAGATCGAACAGTCGGCACAAAAACTGGGACTGCACATTAATGAGGGAAAAACGAAGTACATGGTGGCAACTTCTGTGAAAAGAAGACCTAACGTTGGTCAAACCATCAGGGTAGTGGGGCCCGAATATGAAGTAGTGCAATCCTTTAACTACCTTAGGTGAATAGTATCAGCCAATAACAATATGGAAGAAGAAATACGCGAACGGCTGATCAAATCCAACAGAGCCTACTATGGTCTATCAAGGCTCTTTAAATCCCGAAATTTATTCTGAACATCCAAGCTACTACTGTTGACGACCATGGCCTTCCTAGTATGCATGCCTAGATCCGAGGCACTTTGAACTCTTAGCGCCGTTCGAGAGGAAGGTCTTAAGGAGAATTGTTGGCCCCGTACGTGAGGAAGGACGATTCCGGTGACGCTACAACCATGAGTTGTACGCAATCTACCTTGAAGCCAATGTTGTATGCAAAATTAACCTCGGTAGACTCCGGTGGGCGGGACACCTAGCTCGAATGAGCGAAGAGGAGCCTGCCCGGAAAGTCCTTTGTGGCAGGATGTATGGAAGGAGACAGCGCGGCACAGCTTGTCTGCGATGAAGAGATGGCGTAGACCAGGACGCCCAGAGCCTGGGAGTGCCAAACTGGATGACATCGGGACCGGTGGAGAGACTTGCTGAATAAGGCCAAGGCCGGATCCCGGCGTAGTGCTGATGATGATGATGATGATGATAAGTATTCCAATTTATTCTGTTTGAATTTTTTAGTTTGTTTTGGATAGTTGCTAGTAGATCGACTCTTGTATAAGTGTTAAATTTGTGAACTGGAGCTTTTCTGGCTGAGTAAATTGCACAGTCTGCATTTTCTTTACCGCTGATAGAAGCATGGCTGGGAGTCCACATTAGTTTTATTTTATTACGATATTTAATGATATTGTTTCGAATATTGGAAATGATATCGTCGTTGTTCTTTTTTTTTTTTTTTTGGGTTCCTTATTGAATTGAGTAAGTAGTGAACCAATGCATGCAGCGACATCCTGAGAAAGGTTAGCGCAAGGCTAATAACCTTGCCCGGAAAAACAAATTATTATGGACAATTGAACACATCTTGGATAAGGACCGGATACCGGTAGAGACTTGCTTAATAAGGTCAGGACCGGATCCCGGTTGTAGTGCAGATGATGATGGTGTTTGAATTGAGTACCGACAAGCTGTCTGTGAAGATTATATATATTTCTCTGTGTAATAATTGCCATTAACTATTATGGCTTGTAAGATGGCGAAAGCTTCCGCCGTAAAAGTGGAGCAAAATTTGGGTAACAGTCCGATTTCCCTTCCATCACCTTCAGACGTAATGGCGAAAGATGTAGTTTCGGTTGTTTTGGATCCATCTGTATATAGTAATTAAATATTTCGAAGCGATTGACCAAAATAGTGCACTAAATATTTTCTTGCTTGGCATGGTTTTATTAAACGAACATGTCGTTATAATACGAACATAGAACATTAAAACAGAGGCATGATGTATCATGCCTGTCTTTTTTCTATAGGTATTAGCACGGTCGTTGTTCAACTGAACTTGCTGAATGTGTTCCGCATCTTCCGACATTTTCCCACGATACTAGTCAACCTGAGAATGCGCATCAGTTCACACTGAAAATCAACTTCAGTCGCACCTATAAACATAGAGAGTCATTCTTTAGCCGACCCACACGAATGTGGAATGCTCTACCTGATCATGTGTTTCCTGGTCGTGAAGCAACGACCGTGGTAATACCTGTAGAAGAGAGGTAGACATGATACGTTGGGTCTGTGCTCTAACGACGGAATGAAATGATTTACGGTTCGGTTCACAATAAGTTTCATTGCTCGTGTTTACTTCCTGTCGAGCATGTGTGCAGTTTTGGATGCGCCTGACCAAATGTGTGGTCTGGGCCTTGTTTAGCAAATCTCTCCACCGGTATCCGGTCCTTATCCGAGACTTGTTAAATTATCCAGAATAATTCGTTATTCCGGGCAAGGTTATTAGCCTTGCGCCAATCTTGCTCAGGATGTCGCTGGATCAATTGGTTCATAACTTGGCGGGTGCTAAAGTAGCTATCCAGGGATGTCACGTGGAGACTGCATGTCAACTTGGATTGAACAGGAACAAGTATCGTCCTGGCCTTCGCCGGGTTGAAAGCAGAGATTTTGCCCTGTATGTATTGCATTGATCTGACGGCCAGATGAAGAAACGTTGATCCAGGAGTAGTATCTGTTTGATTTACACTTGGTGTTGATAAATTGGAAAAAGGCTTTTGGGTTCACGTGCGATACTTATTTGTATTGATCCTTATTTGTATTCTTTGCGGGCGTGGGGAATCTCCGATCTAGATGGATTATAGGTACGACATAGAGTACTGTGTCTTTTACGGTGCGACCTGATGTACCGTGGTGAAGTGTGGTGGTAAAGATAAAGATTCTTTGTTGCAAATGATGTACAGAGCATTGAATCAGACAGGAAAAATATTTTATGTAAAATTCCATAGCTGATTCGTTAATGTCAACATTTTGAAGGATATTCTGAAAGTCCGAAGATTCCTATACTTCATTGAATTTATTGCAGACACCTTAACGAGGTTTGAATTAGTAAGATAGTTCTGGTGTATAATAAACACTATAAAGCTATAGAAGAGTGTTATTAACAGAGGGTGGTAGTTATCCAATTAGTTTTTGATGTCACTGATTTAGTGCAAATGACGGTCGAGTATTCCGTCCAAGAGTGCTGTTTGATTGTCGGTGGGCATCTCTGCAGAAATCAAATGAGTTTTATTTATTTTATTGGGAAGAAATAGGCGAACATGTTGTTAAGATCCGCACTTTTGCCGCCTCAATGGGTGAGTTAGTAAAGATGTTGTGTTTTACGTTTGATTGTGCAAACCTAGGTTCAACTGACGACTCTTGCTATTGTGCAGTTCGGCAAAATTACTGAGTGGTAACTAGGGTACCAGTCCAGCCGACCGGTGAAATACCACCTCATTAAGCTATAGGCTTCTTGAAATGGTTGGGAAAAATCCTTGAGCATTTTTCGGAGCTTGGCAAAAAAAAAAAACATCTCAGGGCACTGACTCAGCGCTATAGGTTCGCCCGTCCTGCGAGAAATAAAATAAAAAAAAGCCCCGCATCGAGAAACTGTTGAAAAGATTGAGAGGTGTCGGTGAATTGGAAGGTGAGTCCAATAAGCAATCTCTTTGTGAAGTCTGTGTATTGCAGTTAAGTGCTAGGCTTTAGTTTGTTGTAATTGAGGCGTCTCCTCTCAATTACAACAAGCTTTACGAGGGCTTTGTGGTCTAAGGGAAAATTTTCGGAGTTGTTAAGAAACGGTAAGGCTAGTTTCAGTGAATGCAATAATGCCATAAGGTGCATGATAGGCCTTAATAAAAACCTAATTTTGGTGTTCGAACCACATTCTGATAATAAATGATCAGAGTCCTCGGGATCGTTCATACGTCTGAAAAGATCTTTCCGAGTGTCGAGAAGTTTTTAATTAACGAATACTCTTTCGCTTTTGATGCACAAGTAGAGAGGTCATATAAGGTATACTTTAAAAAAACAAAGAGAAAAGGTAAGGCAGGAGGATGTCCCGTGGCGATTGCCCTGCCATTACAAGTCCGTTATTACTATGTAACGGGAATGTTTGATGTTGCCCGCTGTTCCCTTGTAGAGAGGAACCCGATGAAACTTGCAGCGAAACGGAACCACAAGAAAACCAAAACTGAACTCGAGGTGGATCTTTCTATATTGTTTAAGTCGGATGCGACTTGGTTTATAAATCATTAATAACGCCCAACAATTCAACTTCTCTACATGAGATTGAGTCTATTTATTTATTAATTTATGTAGGATCAGCAGCAATGACTCGGACGGTGTGCGCGCGATGATAGCTGGTAGCGGACTGACTGAATGGGCATAATTGGTAATTCAAAAAAGGACGCTATGACCTCATCGTGGTGACAATCGGCCAGTTGGTGCCAGCTGCTGCGCAACTGGTATACAGTGCGAATGTACTAGATTTCTCCAGTACATTCCAGCACATTTAATTGCCAATCCGCAACATTCCGCCCGCCTTCGCCAATCATTGGCGAATCATTATTTTCCAGGGGACGGTGGCTGGGGGCCGGGAGTGTGCGCTCTGCTAGTGGCGGCTGTCTGCTGTCCACTCTTACGTGGATGGTCGGGTCTGGGGGGGCCGCCCGCCCTGAGGAGCGCTGACGGCTGGAGGGTCGATGACGACGTGATGGTATTTTCCATCGCTGGAGTCCGCTAGCCTTGGAGGTCACGGAACCGGCCAATTGATCTGGGTCGGAGTCGTAAAGTCGCAACCCACGATCAATAACCACCTGATGGCTTGTGATGTGTCTCGCTGCATCGAGACCGGTGGTGGTTGGTCCTGCGCACGTTGGCGCCCGTCTGGAGTAAGTGGCCGGTGGGATGCGGCCGTTGCTGTGTGACGCTGTAGCGTGGAGTCGGGTGCGGCGTCGTCTCTGGCACTGTCCGCGTGTCCTGGCGGAATAGCAGTCACGGGCCAAGTGCCTCCCGGGGTCGTCGCAATGCGGCCTCTGTGGATGCACAGAGAGGCGTCCTTTCTTGTTGGAGTTCGAGAGACCGCTAGTTGCTGGGGAGCGCCGCCCGCCAAGCGGGGCATTGCGCGCTCCTGTTCCTGTTGTGGTGGCTACACGTGGTAGCGGTTGGCCTGGGTAGCTTTGGACCTGGGCAGGAGCTTGGCCACGCGGTGTCCTGGGTGTGGTGGGATGCCTTAAAGCCTTTGGGTGGGCCGGCTGCTGGTTGTTGAATGGGCTTCGTCTGTGCCCACTGGAGCCGATGCCGGCGAGACTTCCTTTGCGTTCTCTGGTGGAAGCCGCGGCCGTCAGTCAGAAGGTCGACCAGTTCCTCTGGGTCGGAGTTGTAAATTCGCAACCCACGAGGAATGGCCATATGATGGCCGGTGACAGTCCTTGTCACCTTTGCGCTGGATGATATGGTGGGTGCTGAGCCTGTTAGCACCCATCCCAGTTCAGTGGCCTGCGCGACGAGGCCGGAACGTTGGTCCTTCCTTAGGCCTTCGAGGATGATGTTGGGGTACACGTCTGCCCCAAGGATGATGTCCACCTTGTCGGCGGAGGCGATGTTTGGATCGGCCAGGTTCAGATCCGCCACGAACGAGAGATCCCTCGCCGCCGATTGTGATGCTGGTTCATACACTGATAGCCCGGACAGGATGAGGGGCCTCAGTGTCCATTGTCTCAAGCCGTGGAGGCGAGAAGTGATTCTGATGGCGGCCTGAGTCCTGGTGGCAAGGCCAGGAGTGCCCCCGACACCGTAGGTGGGGACGGATGATGCTTGGCGTCGGAGGTTTAATCTTCGGGCGAGTGGTGCCGCTGGAGCAGGGGTCCAGCAGAGCACGGACTTCAATCCTCTGTTCGGTCTCCGACGTCACGATGACTCTGGGTGTAGGCAGCAACGCGGAATGCTGTGAAGGGGTGCTGATTGTATGTGCGCAGGCCCCTTCCTGGCGGTCGATCCGGGGGGCGGATCCTTTGGCTCGTTGCGGCGGTGATGTTGTCCCGTCGATGGCGGTAGTGAAGACATGCAGCAGAGTGTGATGTCTCCGCTGGCATCGACGGCACGTCTTGCTGGAGTGGCAGTCGCGTAGGCGGTGGCGACCCAAACAGTTGGTGCATAAGTTCCTTTGTTGTGCGAAGGACTTCCGACGGCCGGGTGTGAATGATCGGAAGCCCTCGCAAGCGTAAATCGTGTGTGCGGCCCTGCAGAATGTGCAAGGGCCCTGTTGCCTTACGGGTGCCGCCGGTGTTTCGTGCATCGGGACACGGGGCTGGCTAGTCATCGAGCCAGCTACTGTTGCTGGAACAGTCGAAGGCGGTTTTGTGGGAGGCATTGGCGTTGGTTCTGCCACGGATCCTAAGTGCGCTGTGCCCACTGCTTTATCTGGATGCGGTGCGAAGTGAACCAGTTCCTCTGGATTGGAGTTGTAAGTTCGCAAGCCACGAGGAACGGCCATGTCATCTGGTGCCCCACAATGCGTGCGCGGCATCGTCTTCTGTGGGGGCTTCGACTGGTCGATCATTGGGACCTGGGGTAGGTTGGGCTTTGGGCAGGCGGCACTCTGGTCGGCGGCCTGCTGATCCTTATCCACTGTTCTGGGGTGCGGTTCCTTTTGCTGGACCATGTCAACCGTTGGCAGCTGCACCGGGGGCAGCTCGTTTGGGCGGAGACGATTGGCGCTGTTGGCCATGGTTGGGGAGGCTGAATCGAGAGCGTGCTGGGACTCGAGGAGCTTCGTCTGTACCTCGGGGTATATTTCTTCGCTCTCGCCGATTTAAGTCCTCCGCGAGGTACTAAAGCTGTTGGTACTCGGGGGGCGCCATGTAAATGACTTGGTTATGCCGCCCGCGGATGGCTTCCCATTTGATGTGGAGGTCTCGTTTTGTGGTTTCGATTGCTTTCGGACTTGGTTGTCCCTTGTCCTGCAGGTTGAGGAAGGTGCCAGAGATGCGATCCTGTGCCGTAAACTGAGCGGCGGTGAGTTCTTCAAACGGCATTTGCTCATCGATAGGTTGGTTCGCGGCAACAGAGGTTTCCGATGATTTTTTATCTCTTCCGACCGAGGAATGTCGTTCGTCGAGATCCTTTGGGTTCCGCCGACCGAGGAATGTCGTCGGGGAACCGTTGTGAAAGTTGTCGCCGTCGCCGCCGCCACCACGGTCGTTACCATTGTCGGCTCCGTTACGCATAGTGTTAAAAGGCGTATGATCTCTTCCGAGCGAGGGATGTCGTCGGTAGAGATCTTTGGTGTTCCGCCGACCGAGGAATGTTGTCGGGGCTTCGGTGCCCCTAGGGGGATTTTCCGGCTGCATCATCCGTGATGACGATCCGGGTGGGGGGCCGGGCGGCATGCGCATGTCAGGTGTTGGTGGAGTTTCCGGGCGCCGTAGAGGTGGCCGGAACATCATTGGCGGCGAAAGACTTGCTGGCGGGGAGATGGCCGGTGCATCAGTCCGAGGAGCATCGTTACCAGGTTTCGGCGTCGAATCACTTTCTCCGTCACCGGTTTCACTCGATGTATCACTTTCTTCCTGGTTGTCACTCTCACTGTGGTTAGGCTTAGGGTCCTGTTCCTTCCCCGTTTCCTTTGAGCACTCTTCGTTCCCTTCAGGGATTCACCAGCATTTTGTCCGGATATTGCCAGCCTTCGCTGCTGCACTGGGCGCAGTGGTAGATCGGCTTCTACCTTTGCCTGTGGTTTCCTTTCACATATTTTTGTTGCCAAGTCCTTTTGACTCAATCCTTTCCCTTGACGCCCCTGTTGAATGATCTTGCCGACTTCTAAAGGTATTTGTTCATGTTTAAGTTCTTCAGTTTCCCTGTCCAATTTAGCCGTGTTTTTAGTGTTGATGTGCTGCTTATTAGTACCAGCACCAAATTTCTGTTGAGTATCCGCTTGAACGCCCTGACCACGTGCCTGATTAATAGCACTTTTCGTTTTGAGGGCAGGTGATTTCGGAGCCCGTTTATGTAAAACTGTAACTGTGTCCCAGTCAGACATCTTGGTTTTTTTCACAGACGACTGGATTGAAAATTAAATTAATACTTCAGTGAATGTTGCTGTTTGCTTGATTATGAATAACAGATACAAAACGTTTAGTAATACCTTCAGATCCCACCGATATTATGATTTCTTGAATGTTGCAGCTTCAGTTCCTTGATGTGTCGAGGTGACTGGCAGTTGTCAATATAGTTGCAGTGTCTACAGCTGGTGGTGCACTATCTGTAGTGTGTTGTGGTTTTGGCGCTCTTTTGGCGTGTGTACCTGTCACAGGTATGTTGTGCCGCGAACTGGGCGGCGATGATGTAGATCCAAATCGGCGCTGGATCCGGCTCGAAGGACCAGAAAATGTAACGGGAATGTTTGATGTTGCCCGCTGTTCCCTTGTAGAGAGGAACCCGATGAAACTTGCACCGAAACGGAACCACAAGAAAACCAAAACTGAACTCGAGGTGGATCTTTAGGTTTTTATTGTCTAAGTCGGATGCCACTTGGTTTATAAATCATTAATAACGCACAACAATTCAACTTCTCTACATGAGATTGAGTCTATTTATTAATTAATTTATGTAGGATCAGCAGCAATGACTCGGACGGTGTGCGCGCGATGATAGCTGGTAGCGGACTGACTGAATGGGCATAACTGCCAATTCAAAAAAGGACGCTATGTCCTCATCGGGGTGACAATCGGCCAGTTGGTGCCAGCTGCTGCGCAACTGGTATACACTGCGAATGTACTAGATTTCTCCAGTACATTCCAGCACATTTAATTGCCAATCCGCAACAACTATCACCCGAAATTACGATTGTCAAATTTTTAGTTTCCTATGGTGTTATGTCTGTGCACTGAAAAAGACTTTAAAATTTTTTTTAGTACGGTTCTCATTATTTATGGAAGTGGGATGTTCATCGCGAACACAAATAAAAAAATTTTGAAAAAGTACTCTAAATTGAAAAAAAAATTTTTTAGAAATGCCTGCTTTCATAACTGTTGCGGATTCGCAATAAATATAGCGTGGAGAATCTAGTACGTTCACCATCTAGTACACTCCCCGACCAGCATATTCACCAGATGCCTATCAGCCGCCAGCTGACAATGCGTCATCGCCTAGGGACGTCAGCGGGCTGTCACCCTTTTCAAATGTGACCAACGGTTTTTAGTTGAGTTCCTGCCAGCTCGTCGAAGCGACTCTTCTCGCAGCAAGCAGCGTCACGGTATTAAATCGAAACAAACTCTCTAAAATAGGATTACTAAGTTAAATATTGAGAATAAAAGTTAGACATGTCTGGTTGCAGTGTAGCTAGTTTGCTTGCATGTCCGTGAGTTTATAATTGAACGTCAGTGACCAGGATCGCATCCTAAAACACATAACTAACAGCAAATATTTGTCAGGTTTTTTTTTTTAAAGTTGATCACAATTATTTTTACGTGGTAGATTTGCTGCATCCTGATCCACTACATTCCAGCAGTTGAGTGCGCCTCTTATGTCGTCTTCTATACAAAAACTATCAAACTACCTTGCATCTAATATCCAAATATATTATTCTTTATAAATTCGATCTAAGAACAATTTTTCATTTTACTTTTCAGATACGAGAAGTGTGTAAAGCAGCAGATATATCAGGAAACCGATCGTCCACTAAAACACACCAGCAATGAAGAATTGAACCACGGTAAGTGATTACTCTATCTAGTTTACAATTCGATTCGTCTCCTATAATCTCTTTCCACCGATCCATTTGGATCAGGTTTCATGCGAGAAACGTGTGGACTGCTTGTCTTGCACATAGTAATAATAAATGAACAAAAACAACAGAGAGTCATCTATTGACATGATTAAGTTGTTCTCGTAGTTCTCGGTCAAAATCGTTTATCAACGCCCACACTAGAAATGCTCTCACTCAATCTAGAGCCACCCACCAGCCCAAGCCTCTTGGCAAATATAATATACCTATCTATACTCATATGGAGCTGCCGTTGATTTCATGCCCAACGCAGAGCTTCAATGGACCGATCTTATGCTCGTCTTTACTACGTTGGACATGGATTTGAATCTAGAAATTGAATCGAGTATATTCTAGCCACAGTTGAGGGATATACATTCTCGAATGTAGTATCTTTGGCACCATTCAACTTCAAAAGGCACAGCGGCTACTAGTTGGGGTTTGATAAACACACAAAGGCCGGTCGTTGGAACAGAGTGACTTGTGGGTAGATTGCTAACGAGGAAATGCACCCAGAGCACGAGAATGGACTCTCTCGGGTGCTCGATTGGCACACTTTTGGTTGATAATAACGGACATGTGACAGATAAACAGATAAGCACTTGTTGAGGCTCCTGACTATTGTGTTGTCTATGGCAGTTGATGCTCTGTGTTGCAATTGAAGCCAACGCATTTCAGCCAAGGAGAAAGCCACCAAGAATGCTGGATACTGTGGAGGAAGTCTCACATTTATAACTGCAAACGATCAACCAGTTAATCAATGAATATACAATATATAGAGAAACTTTAAACCGCAGCGCAGTTGCATAAGGTGTTTGTGCGTTGAGAGGTTTAAGTGCGTTACCTCCGCGCTATGTAGAAATGGCTTCAATAAAACTCCAATCTCGCATATAATTTCCATTGGCAATCATCTCGTGCCAATGTCTTTGACCTAACATACGGTGTCCAGTGTGCTTTCTAAATAATCGATGGACCAATCGATAGTTCGATCGATCGCTATTGATCATGGAAGCTGGAATAATCGCACAGGCCTGGCGTTTAACATCATTCTATCGAACTGCACTGGATGATCAATGTGCCTGGAGCACTAGTCACTTTTTAGTGGACTGCCTCCAAGTGGGAGATTTTTATGCGGATATCTAGTCCAACAGGATTCGCTGCAAGTTGTCCCCACACAGGGTGAGAGCTAGCTGGCCCAAGCTGTCATACAACACCCGGCGGACAACTTAAGGATGGTGTTGTGTGGATTAACTAGTTCCCCTTTCCGCACTCGTTAATGCTAGGTGTTTGTTTTCTACCTCGTATGTGTGGCGGCCTGAGACTAGTTTAGGTATTGAGTGCGTGCGAATGTTAGCAAAGTAGAGTTTAATAGCTCGGCAATTTAACTGGAACGACTATGACGCCGATACGCGATAAATTGATTTCGCCCGTGGATACCTCCAGAGATGGTTTCCGATTAAGAACACTGCGCCGCATTTCATACTGATGATGTTTCAAGTGGATGTATTCTTCTTTATCGCAATACCGTATAAGGTACATCGGATCTTTTAGATGGTGATTCCATGAAGACCGCTACTTAATTACATGGTGTTGGAATGGTTAACCTTCATTATATAAACAAATTAAACTGATGGCCTGTTTGGTTTAATTAATGGGTTAGACTGCGCTGTATTCGAGTGATTTGCAAGTTCTTAATCGCTATCATTTAACAGAAAGCAACGGGATGAGATCTTAAATAACGTATGGAAGTAACAAAAACCAACCTCATACGTGTTTAGAAGACTCTATTACGTAGTCCAATGGAAATGAGTCTTTGTGAATAGGAACTACTTGAGTTATTCGCTCCGACAGGCGTTCGGTGTAATTTATTAATTCTCTTGGGCGACGCATACTTAATTGTTGTGGCAGAAAAAATTGTAAATCTCAAGGTTGATAATGGACTAGCGGATGCAAGTAATTAAAAACCCTGCACACTGAGCTCGGCACATGCAAAAAATTTTAATCCGTAATTCGTGAAGGGGGAATTTATCATAAATGACGGAAAAGTCTTTAAGTGAGTTTTTTAGAAGTTGCCAGAATTAATCAGACAATTTTTCCCTTATTTAGTTTGCATATAAATATAAAATAAAATAATGTACTAATAACATAATAACATTTTGTTTTACCCAATCCAGTTTTTAACGTCATAATAAAAAAACCATTGTCGCAGCCTCTAAAAATAAGTACATAAAATAAAATGAAATAAAAATAATAATAATGATAAAAATAAATAAATAAAATAAAATGAAATAATCATAATAGTAATGATAAAAATAACAATAATTATACCAATAATAATAATGTTAAAAATAGTAATAATCATAAAAATAATAATAATAATGTTAAAAATAAATATATCCCGTCGGGGAGCCTCTGGCGCAAGACTAATGACCTTGCCCGGAAAAAAAAACAAATCATTATGGAAAAATTTAACAAGCCTCAGGACTTGTTAAATAAGGTCAAGACCGGTTCCCGGTTGTAGTGCCGATGATGATGATGATGATGAATGATAAAAATAATAATAATCATAGAAAAGACTAAATAAATAAAATAAAATTTAGAAATTAATGGAAATGATAAAATAACAAATATATATATTAAATATATTAATAAAAAAAAATATGCTGCCTATGAACGGGACTTGCATCGACGAAGCCAAGGAATTATCAATCCTCGGCACTCGAATTAATTTGACTCTTAACTGGAATGACCACATATTTGAAGCTGCGAAAAATGCCGTAAAATGTATGGGATTCCTTAAGAGATGCAGAAGATACCTCACTCCATCCAACCTGGCCACTATTTACAAGGTTCAACGCCCATATCCATCCAAAACTGCACTACATGTGCTCGACAGGATGCAAAAACGAGCAGTGAAAGTTATTGGGGACTCAGCCGTAACTCGATCAATTCCGTCGTTAGAACACTGGCGCAACGTATCATGCCTATCTCTTTTCTATAGGTATTACCACGGTCGTTGCTCAACTGAACTTGCTGAATGTGTTCCGCCCCTTTAGACATTTTCCCGCGATACCTGTCAATCTGTGAATGCGCATCAGTTCACGCTAAAAGAGGAATTTAGGCGCACGAATAAGCATAGAGAGTCATTCTTTAGCCGAACCACACGAATGTGGAATGTCCTGTGTGATCATGTGTCTCCTGGCCGTTGTGATATCCAGGCATTCAAGACTAATATACGCCGACACCTCCTTTCCTTATTCACCTCCTCTCCATCCGCTCACACTGTGCTCTGACATTTAAGGGTACTTCAAAATTCCCCTTTGTGCGCGCGTTAGTGTAAAAAAAAATTTAATTATTAGATTAGGTTATAAAATGATATTTATAAAATATTTCACCAAATAATAATTCAAACAGAAACCCGTAACTTCTTGTGATTTAAATATGTCTAACGAGTAGTTATTTTGGTGATGTGCTTAAATCGAGTTACAAAGCACTAGATTCGTTTTCAGTAAAAGTTATAACAGTTTTTTTGTTATAAGAAAAATATTAGTGTTCACATTTGGATTTTCCTTTTGTCTTCTCGCATTCATTTTGTACTTTCTATTCTTAATTGACCATCCTGAGAAAGGTTGGCGCAAGGCTAATAACCAGGCCCGTAAAAATGAATTATTATGGCAAATTTAACAAGCCTCGGATATGGACCGGATACACGACGACGACCCCGGAACCGAAAACGGCTAAATGATTTAAGGATTTTCTCATGGAACATACGCTCACTATACAGAGCTCGAGCTGCACAGCAACTAGCCGATGCCCTGTCCGAATATAAGGCTGACATAACAGCATTACAAGAAATAAGATGGACGGGGAGTGGTGTTTTTCAAAGAAAAGAGTATGACATTTATTACAGCTGTCACGCAAAACACCATGTGCTCGGGGTAGGCTTTCTAGTCAGCCAAAAACTGAAGCCTGCCGTCATCGACTTTAATGCAATAAATGAAAGGCTGTGCACTCTTCGCGTGCGAGGCAAATTTAAGAACATAAGCCTCATAAACGTTCACGGACCTACAGAGGAGTCCCCTGACGACGAAAAAGAAGAATACTATGAGAACGTCGAATGGGCCCTCAATGCCTGCCCAAGATACGATGTGAAAATCGTTCTTGGGGATTTGAATGCAAAAATAAGTCGGGAGTCGGTTTTCAGGCACTACGCAGGTTCCCATAGTTTGCATGAGAACACTAATGACAATGGACTACGAGTCATCGAACTGGCAGCATCGAAAAACTTGGTCGTTGCGAGTACCAGGTTTCCGCGTAAAGATATCCACAAAGCCACCTGGGTATCACCTGATGGAGCCAGTCGAAACCAAAGTGACCACATGTTGATAGATCGCCGCCACTCTTCGAGCCTGATGACGGTACGAACGTACCGAGGTGCCAACGTCGACTCGGATCACTATCTTGTTGGTACAGTTTTCTGAGCGCGGATTGCCTTACGGAGACGTATTGCATCCACGGATCAGGTTCGAACCAACATGCTGCCTTACGCAATGAGAACACCAGCAACACCTTTGGTCATGCGTTAAGACTCGCCCTCGAAGAACTCGACGGAGGGAGAGTAAGTCCTGGGGCCAGAATGTCGGGCGTAGAAGAGAAATGGACACGCCTTAAGAATACTGTCATTAGTACTGCCAACTCCGTCTTAGGCAGTAGTCGTAGAGATCGGAACGACTGGTTTGATGATGAGTGCAAACTAGCGACTGAACGTAAGAATGCTGCATACCGGGCAATGCAGCAGTCTCATAGGACGCGGGTACGCGAGGAGAAATACAAAGAGCTCAGAAGATCTGAAAAAAGGCTTCACAGACAAAAGAAAAGTGGCTGGGAAAAAAACCTTGTCTGTGAAATAGAGAAAAGTAGAGAGCGAGTTTCGCACCAGGCGCGGAAGTTCTACCAAATAATCCGCAGTATGACGCGGTACACAACACGCTGCACTTACTGCAAGGATAAAGAGGGTAATCTGATCACCGATCCTGAAGGCATTCTGGAGCGATGGGAAGTGCACTTTAATGAATTGCTAAATGGTCAGCTCACAGAAGAATTTGAGGCTCCACCAATGCAAGACCAGGACCAAATGCTGCCGCCACCAAGCATTGAGGAAACATTAAAAGCCATTAGACAGCTAAAATCAAATAAAGCCCCTGGAGCTGATGGCATACCAGCTGAGCTGATCAAACAAGGAGGGACAGCGTTACATCACGCAATTCACGAGATCGTGGTGCACGTATGGGAGCAAGAGGAGATGCCGGAAGATTGGCGTCGTGGTATAATTTGCCCCATACATAAGAAGGGAGATATCACAGTGTGCAGCAACTATAGGGGTATAACATTGCTGAGTACCGCCTATAAGATACTCTCCACTATCCTACAAGACCGGATATCCCCATACGCTAAAGCCATCATTGGTCAATATCAGTGTGGCTTCATCCCAGGCAAATCAGCAATTGATCAGATATTCACCCTTAGGCAGGCGATGGAAAAATGTCTGGAATTTAAGATTCCACTATATCATCTGTTTATAGACTTTAAGGCCGCCTACGACAGCATAGCCAGGGTAGAACTATATAATGCCATGAGAGAATTCGGCATTCCAAATAAATTGATACGACTTTGTAGGTTAACCATGATCAACGTAACTAGTCAAGTAAAAGTAGCGGGATTGCTGTCCAAACCAATAAACATCTATAATGGTCTCCGACAAGGGGACTGTCTGGCCTGCCTCCTCTTCAACCTGGCGTTGGAGAAAGCAATCCGTGACTCTGGCGTTACAACAAGAGGGACTATTGTCACCAAGTCCAGCCAGATACTTGCCTACGCAGATGACATCGACATCATCGGTAGAACCGAATCGGCGGTACAGGAATCCTTCACCCAGATCGAGCAGGCGGCACAAAAACTGGGACTGCACATTAATGAGGGAAAAACTAAGTACATGGTGGCAACTTCTGCGAAGAGAAGACCTAACGTTGGTCAAACTATCAGGGTAGTGGAGCACGAATTTGAAGTAGTGCAATCCTTTAACTACCTTGGGTCAATAGTATCAGCCGATAACAATATGGAAGAAGAAATACGCGAACGGCTGATTAATTCCAACAAAGCCTACTATGGTCTATCGAGGCTCTTTAAATCCCGAAATTTATCCAGAACATCCAAGCTACTATTGTACAAGACCATGGTCTTACCAGTGCTCATGTATGGATCCGAGACCTGGGTGCTTAATAAAAGGCACTCTGAACTTTTGGCCGCGTTCGAGAGAAAGGTCTTAAGGAGAATTGTTGGCCCCGTATGTGAGGGAGGACGATTCCGGAGACGCTACAACCATGAGTTGTACGCAATCTACCTTGAAGCTCATATTGTAAGAAAAATCAAGCTCGGTAGACTCCGGTGGGCGGGACACCTAGCTCGAATGAGCGAAGAGGACCCCGCCCGGAAAGTCCTTTGTGGCACGATGTATGGAAGGAGACAGCGCGACAGACCTTGTCTGCGATGGAGGGATGGCGTAGACCAAGACGCCCAGAGCCTGAGAGTGCTAAACTGGATGACATCGGCTCGAAATCGGGACCGGTGGAGAGATTTGTTAAATAAGGCCAAGACCGGATCCCGGTTGTAGTGCCGATGATGATGATGATTCTTAATTGACAGGATTTTTTTTTTTTAATATTTGAAAGTTTTTTGTTGAAATTTTAAGACTGCCACAACGAAAATGTAAACTTCGATGTTAAAAGATAAAATAGTTGCCGCACGTTAGGACTTGCGATTTAAATTTAACTAATCTTCAAAATGTAAAATGTACCCACCAATCTCACCTGGAAACACAATGGTCAATTCAACCACTCAGGGCGACGAATTTTTTGTTGATAACAAAACTGTTTGCAGTTCACCGGCTTGGACACTGGAGGTTTGCATATTTTTGAGAATACAAATAAAAAGGAACAATAGCAATAAAAAATCCTTTTTGTGCGCCTGTGATATACACGTAAAAACAAAATTGACATCGAACAACTTTAATTAAATTGGGTAAATTAGTAATTGTATTTTACCCCCTTCCGCTCGTCGATGAAATGAATATTTCAACACAATGGCTATGCTCCTTTGAGGAAGTCCATCGAGCAATTACCATATCATATGTCATCCTTACAAGCTTTCAATGCACTACATTCACTATAACCCATTGAAAATAAATCGCATAGCTCTAGAGAAATAAATAGCCGTCAGACTCTTTCGACATTTTCAAGATACAGAAGTACCCTACTCCTTGGATGCCGTAATTCTTTTTCAACTGTGTTCAGTTGAATTGCGAAACCAGCCGTGTGTGAGCTAAATCTCGCATTGGTACAAAGGGTCCTCTTCCAAGTCCATTCGTATTCCGCGATTCAATTACAACGAAAACGTCTATCTTTTGTGTGACGACTTCGTGAACTCTTTACATTACATTCATTCTTTTGCTCGACTATTCGATGCTTGAGGAGGCGAAGGTAGGTTTTTCATTTCTCGGCTTTCCCTTTCGAGGCGACAAATAAGTATTCCTTGAGGGGCATTCAGCATTTGTCACTTCTAATGTGTCGTGCCATTTTTCATTCGCAAACCTGGATAGCCAACACGATCTGTCCATCTTTTATCTGATTTCAAGCATCTGAACATTGCTATTTTTACAAAAACAATTTGCTGTACTCAAGTATTCATGGAAATATTCTTTTGTTTTAATTACCATAATATATTTGAATTTTGTGAAAAACGCTTCTCGCAATATACGTGGACTTGCCACAAGACTTCGAGCGCATTTTTACCCCTCGGCCTCCTGCATCCAGAGACCATGGAGACAATCCGATACGTCTAGCCAAAAGTAGCCATAAATTGTGTATATTTAAATCATGGAACTCCATTTAGTCGTTGGATTTTGCGCTCTATTATCGAGTGATGATCATGGATTAAGCTAAAAATAGGTTTTCTAGAGGCGGTGGCCAGTGCTATTTATCACTTGCAGTGCTTGTACGCCACATATTGTTTGATTTGTGGTCGGAGTGCAACTGTATGAAGTCTTGTTGCTTTGGGGGTATTGCCTTGGAGTAGGAGAGCAGGCATCCAACAGAGAGAAACATCGTGAAAGATTGCATTGAACAATGTGGGGAGTAAAATTTATTAACAAACGCACGTCAACAGCGGCAGGTGATACGAGGTCTTTGAAGCTTAGGAATCTTACAAAAGCTATGAACTCCGTCAGCGATTGAAAGCAATTATTTGGGAAGAACATCAAACAGAGTCTTTGATAAGTGAAAGATCAGTCACGAACTAATGAGAAACAAGCAATTAAAGCGACTGAAAGTCATTAAAGATAACGTCCTTATGTATGCTTGAAACTCATCGGTTTTATTAACAACTGTCTGGAAAGCAATGAACTAGGTTGTAGGTTGCATGCTTTGCTTTCAGATTGAAATCGGAATTTTATTTTCATGTTTGATGTAGAAAAGTTATTTCATGTAATCACTGCTAACATTTTCAATATATCTTATTGAAAGATGAATGAACAGTGTATCCACCGCCATAAGACTTCAAAAAAAAACTTTTTTTGTCTTTCTTGAGACCAAGCAAGGAAGTTTTCCTTTGAGGCCGAAATAAATGTCGGTGAACTATACTCCAACTTTACAAAACCATTTAACCCAAATATCTGTCTAATCTTCATGGGCACAGAATCGACTATTATTAATCGGTTCACACTATTGACCGCACGGGGACCGAATGACGATCGACGATATTCTTCGAACTTTTTTCACGTACCGTCGACCGGATACATATCAACTACCCGCCATCTGAAATTGTTATCCTTGGCGTACATTCTAACTGAACCGACGAGGTTGGGAGGCTAGTGGAGATGTTTGCTGTTAGTTGCAATTTGACTCAACTCGTAGAGGAACTTACGCGAGTGTCGGATACCCGAAGTGATTATGCGAAAACCCTGGATCCGATGTTAACACATGTGTGGACTCGGTCATGGAGATTATTCTTCTCTGGATGGAGATTTACATTCCACACTTCATCAAACGAAATTCATCTGATAAACCTTGGTGTAAAAAAATATGCAAGTAGATTGCAACTGCACAAAAGAGCTGTTAAACATTGGCGCTCCAATCCGACTGAGGTTAGCAGAAGGATTCGATCATGGAGATTATTCTTCTCGGGATGGAAATTTACATTCCGCACTCCATCAAACGAAATTTATCTGATAAACCTTGGTGTAAAAAAAAAACGAGTAGATTGCAACTGCACAAAAGAGCTGTTAAACAATGGAGCTCACACCTGACCGAGGATAGCAGAACGAATTTGGTTAGAATCAAAAACGCGTGCAACCAGGCGATTGATACCGCGAAGGGGACTTACAACGACAGAGTGACCCAATAAACTCCTTGAGTGCCCAACTCATTCGCGTCCCTTCTGGTCAATGACAAGGCAGCCACTTCACTTTCCCCCCGTTAGTGATGGGCAGCGGAACACTAATCACAAATTTAAAGGATAAACCTAGTGTATTTCAGAGCGCCTCAAGGTTCTATTTTGGCTCCAACCTTATTTTTGCTTCACTTGATTGTTAATGGATAACAAAGTGTTCAGTTTTGTGGATGATAGTGTAGAATTATTTGTAGAGATGCCAACACGGGCACAGGTTCACAAAGATCCCACTAAAGAGTTATTTTTATACCCGGAGAAACTGGTATTGCAATTGACACAGGAAGGGAAAATGAAACGCACTGTTTTGTTGTAAATTGTTTCTTCTGTTTGTTTCACAAGATGTTTATTATACACGAAAAGGATCTGGTTCGATTTATTAGGTAAAACACTAATTTTGACAGAATTGTTTCTTTATTGTTTTGCAATTTGGTAAACTACTGCTTAAATCTTACACCGATGTACTCTATTTGTTAACTTTGATGTATTCATGACACTGTTTATTGATTATATTAATAGGTTCTATTTGATGCACGTTTAACAGAGAATTGATGTGGAATTAAGGATTTAAGAAGTCAGGAGAAACTTTTGCTCGTATCGAAAAAATCCTAGAAAATTCTAGGGCAAAGAACATCAGAGATATGTATGCCGGCATAAACTCAATTAGAAATGGCTACCGAGGGAGAGTCAAAATAATTCGAGACGCAAACGGATGTCTGGTCACAGAAACAAATAATACCGTGACAAGATGGAAGCAGTACTTTGAAAACCTGCTCAATGTACGCACCCATCAACCACAAAAAAACGCACCAAGCGTACATACAGCCGAGCCTCAGATCCCAGAGCCGTCTCTCAACGAAGTTGTAGACGCAATAAATCTATTGAAAAACAACAAGGCTCCCGGAGTCGACTGCATACCGGCAGAGCTTGTGAAGCATGGAGGAGAGGCAACCGCTCGAAAGATCCACCAGCTCATCCAAACAATATGGGATAAGGAAGTCACTCCGGAAGAATGGAAAACCTCAATAGTCATCCCCATTTTCAAAAAAGGCGACAGATCTGACTGCGAAAACTACAGAGGAATATCATTGCTCCCAACCGCATACAAAATATTAACAAATGTCATTCTGGCGAGAATCACACCGTACGCAGACGAAGTACTGGGAGACTACTGTAGGGGTTTCTCTATCCTATAGGAGAAACAGCCCACAATTCCAACCAATACCTACCCATTTCCCTTGATAGGTATTTACCAGCGGGACATGTCAAAGGGACGCATAGCTAAACTCATTTTTCTATGCAGATAATGCATAATTGAGTTTAGCTACAATCAACAACATACGGCAACACTATTGCGCTAACCATGGGATTTCCACCGGAAATTCCATTCGTATTGGTTAGCAACAACCAAGCCAAACCAAGCGACGCGGTTACGTCATAGTCCATAGGCTTGGGTATTATTGAACATTCCACAGAATGGAATTATATCCCCAGCCGATGCGGCGTCCTATCGACTTTTCCCAGATCACCCATTCGCTTGGGACCAATGATCTCTTTTTGCTGGTGAATAACCTTAGCTATGTTTGCTCTCTCTCTCGTATTTCTGTCTTGCTATAGTGCGTTGACCTAAGATATTGTCACTGGGTCAGTAGACCAGCCGTATACACGGCATTGACGCACACACACCTAGCCAGATCCACCCTGGGTTATTGTGCTTTCCCTTTTGATTTCTCCATTCTGGATACGCCCATCAACGTCGAACGAATACACAAGTACGTTTCGACCTGGATGAGTGTGGTGAGTTGGGGAACACACAAGAGAGCATGATTACCATTGGCAGATCAATGTGTAAAAAAGCAGAAATTACAATTTCCATCCCTAATTAGTTCAGTCGCTATTCATTCATCATTGGTGTTGGACGCGCTGTGCTAATTTTTAATTTAATTCGCTACCGGTCGCAAGAGTCACATCTCAAGAGTTCAAGTGAAAGGTCGCGTCGTGTATACTTTCAATAAAACAACTAATGAAATAAAACGAAAATTTATTAATTTAAAATCAGTTTTTTTTGTAAAAAAAAAAGACAATAAGTTAAACCGAATTAGTTAAATAAAGAAAACACTAACAATAAAACCTCCAGTGCTTTCATTCTTTCTTCCCTTTGCTGTGGACAAGTGTTTGGGGGAAGTTAATGGAATACTTGCCGTACGTCGGCAACATACATTTACCCCCACATTGGTGACGCGACAAAAAAACAACACGCAACCTTCAACAAAAACTTTCAACAAAAAATCAAAAACATTAAAAAGTTAATTAAAAAAAATAGTGAACAAATTTAAACAAAAATTTTTCAACAAAAAATCAAAAAACAATAAAATTTTAATGAATTTAACAAAAACCTTCTGATGAATTCAACAAAATTAATCAAAAGTAATCAAAAATTAAAGTGGAAAATAATTGTAAAAAAAGACAATAAATTTTTTCAACAAAAAATCAATCAAAAACATTCAACTAAAACAAAAGGACAGTGATCCAAAAATTTCAAAAATAAAGTAAACCTGATAAATTAAACAAAAAATTCAACATAAATCAAAGACAATTTAAAAATTTTCAAAAAACTAAAACGGAAAATAAATTAAAAGACGCTAAAAGGGCAAGTAGAGCCCCAACGCAGCTTTAGCATTACCGCAACATCATCAGAAGTCCCGGACTGACACCATCTTTTCAGCAAGCACAACGGCGACGCCAACCAAATACCGCCCACCTTTAAAACTCAGCGCTGGATCTCAGGTTTTTTCTCTCCGTTTTAATTTTTTTTTTTTTTTTTCAAGTGTTATTTCTTCTTTGGGTGAGCTCCGTCTGAGCCACCAAACATAAAATTTAAATTTAAATCGTATAAATTATTTGATTAAATGTTAGCTTTAAGATCCTAATTTAGAAACAGTGTCATAGTTAATTAAGCTCAAAAGTTCAAGCATTGTTGGTCATTTCATGTCCCGTTGTACCAAATATTTTACGAGCAATACATTTATAGTAACATAAACAAAAAAAAAGGTAAATTATTAAATTCAATTTATTACAAATCATACAAAGGTGTTCCGATTCATAAACAAAAACAAACAAATAAATAAAGATTGTATTAGGTGGTCCAGTACAATTCTAGTAAATATTCATTTAATAGTCGAATTGTTTAGGTAATAATAGTAATAGGAAAAAGTACAACAAAAACTACTGTAACCACGAAATCAATTAGCAAATAAGCATTTATCCTTTAACACTAATTAATCCTAAATAATTCTTCCCCCGAAAACGGAGACGAAGTCATAATATATAAATAATTTCGGTAGGTTTTAATTAATTTAAATTAAAGAATTGTAAGCCCCTCCTGGGCATAATTAGTGTCCAACACGGCAATATTCACGTCTTCACCGAACTTTTCACGACATTATTCGACTCGACGCGACTCCCACGTTTGACTCCTCTCGACTCCTCGCGTCCACTAGCGAACCCTTTCGCTTCCTTTCGACTCACGAATCCGCTTTAAGCCTCTCGGCTTCATCAACGGACACACCTCTTCTCCTCTTAACCTTTCAAATTTCCGGCTTCTCGTTTCACCTTCGGCACCACAATGCCCACCATGCGAGCCGGTACATCCCAACAGGCTAGTAGCCCACACCGCACCTTCCTTGCCCTTGTCGGCATCTCCAGCGGTAATACCCAGGGCCACACCGTGTACAGACCCTATTCAAGCTATGGTACAGGAATTTGTCAATACGACAATTCCTCTACCTAACCAGCGACGACATAAGGCGAATGTGTTTCATCACATCGAGACACGGGGCCCTCCAGTAAGCCAACGCGCACGTCGCCTGGCTCCAGAAAAACTACGCGCGGCACGCGCCGAGTTTGATGAAATGATAGCACAAGGTATCTGTCAACCATCAGACAGTCCTTGGGCAAGTCCACTCCATTTAGTTAAGAAACGTTCCGGGGAGTGGCGCCCATGCGGGGATTACAGACTGCTGAATGCAGCAACAGTCCCCGACAGATACCCCATTGCACACCTATATGATTATTCATATAAATTACGAGGGTGCAAAGTCTTCACCACCCTGGATCTCACCAGGGCTTACCACCAAATCCCGGTGGCACCTGAAGACATCCCAAAAACGGCAGTCATTACTCCTTTCGGACTCTTCGAGTTCAAAGTAATGACTTTCGGCCTCAGGAATGCCGCGCAGACATTCCAGAGATACATCGACTCGGCTTTACGTGGTCTCAATTGCTGTCATGCTTATCTCGATGACATTCTCATCGCCTCACGAGACCACGTTGAACACAAGCGCCATTTACGACAGGTCCTCGAGCGCCTCCGCGAATTTGGTCTTGTCATCAACCCAGATAAGTGTCAATATGCCAAAGAGCAAATCACATATCTGGGCTACATTGTTGACGATCAGGGCATTCGCCCACTTCCAGACCGTGTGGAGGCCCTCATCCAATATCCACGCCCAACCAACATAAGCGAGCTCCGACGTTTCCTCCGCATGCTCAATTTTTACAGACCCACCCTTAAAGACGCCGCCCAAACCCAGGCTCCTCTGACTGAATTTCTAAAAGGAGCGAAGCGCAACGACAAGCGCCCAATTCCATGGACAGAAGCTTCGGACCGTGCGTTCCAACTGTCCAAGGAGCAACTGGCTAACGCCACACTACTCCGATATCCCTTAGAGGGAGCGGTTTTGTCTATCCAATGCGATGCATCGGATTCCGCAATCGGAGCAGTTCTACAACAAGATTTTGAAGGCCAACCGGAACCGCTCGGTTTCTTTTCCAGGAAACTGAGTCCCACAGAGCGGCGATACAGCGCCTATGACCGGGAATTACTGGCGATCTATAGCGCCATTAAATATTTCCGTCATATGGTAGAGGGTCGCTCGCTCTCCGTGTATACAGACCACAAACCTCTGGTCTTTGCGTTCCGGAAAAAGTCGGGAAATGCTTCCCCCCGACAAGAACGTCAACTCGACCTCATCGGCCAATACACTACCGAAATTAAACATATCTCTGGTCCACAGAACATCTCGGCGGACGCCTTTTCTCGAATCGATACGATTCATTTGCGCGCCACTCTGAACAACGTCGACCTAGCCCTGGCCCAACAGGAGGACAGCCAGCTCGAATCTCTTCTAACTGCTGATACAGCACTCGAGCTACGCAAAATCACCCTCCGCGATCCTTTGGGCGAAATCTGGTGCGATGTTTCAACTGGAACCGCCAGGCCCTATATTCCCGAGAAGCTTCGTAGGGGCGTGTTCCAGGTCTACCATGATCCAGCCCACCCCAGCGGCCGCGCAACCGCTGCTGCCGTCCGTAAGAAATTCATTTGGCCCCGAATGAGCAAAGACCTCACCACCTGGGCCCGCGCTTGCCTCCAATGCCAGCGCTGCAAAGTAGCGCGGCATAATGTATTAGAACCTGCACAATTTAAGCTACCCACGGCACGCTTCGCCCATGTCCATATTGACATAGTGGGCCCGCTTACTCCATCAAGAGGATTTTCATACATCCTCACTATGATGGATCGCTACACGCGATGGCCAGAGGCGATTCCTCTCAGAGCAGTAACTGCTGAATCAGTCGCCAAGGCCTTCTATTCGACCTGGGTCACACGTTTCGGCGTACCTGCCACCATTACTACAGATCGAGGGCCGCAATTCGAGGCAACGATCTTCGGGCAGCTGACGGATCTCCTCGGCTCCCAACGAAGTCGCACGACCGCCTATCACCCCGAATCCAACGGGATGATCGAACGCTGGCATCGGTCTCTCAAGGCTTCCCTCATGTGTCATAACGACACTAAATGGTTTGACGCTCTACCTACCGTACTCCTCGGTCTGAGGACTAGTTTTAAGGAGGACCTAGGTGCTTCCGCTGCGGAACTCACCTATGGCACCAACCTCCTACTACCAGGCGAACTGTTCGTGGATGGTGATACGCCACACAACCAGTTGCAGGATGTGGCCCACCTCCGCGACCTTCTTCGTAAGGTTAGAGCATCGCCCGTGACCAGGCATGGTTCTAAAAAACTTTTCGTTCACCCTGAACTGCACAGCTGCACGCACGTGTTTGTCAGGGTGGATAAGGTTAAAAAACCTTTGGACCCTCCGTATGACGGTCCCTTCAGAGTCTCTAACCGCATCAGCGATCGTGTCTTCGAGATTGATATTCGAGGAAAACGATCCACGGTCAGTGTTGAGAGACTCAAACCTTGTTTCTTCGAGGCGTCAGCTCCAGATCCTCAGTCAACAACCGACTCTGCCAACATTCGCCAACCACCTCAACCTCCATTCACCCGAAGCCGAGCACGTCTCCTCGAGCAATCAAAAAATCCTTCTAATCCACCTCCAATCTAACTTCCTTCCGACAACCATCAAACTACTCCTTCCGACCTACCATGATTTCGTGACTATGTCACTGGCGGGGGAGTACTGTAGGGGTTTCTCTATCCTATAGGAGAAACAGCCCACAATTCCAACCAATACCTACCCATTTCCCTTGATAGGTATTTACCAGCGGGACATGTCAAAGGGACGCATAGCTAAACTCATTTTTCTATGCAGATAATGCATAATTGAGTTTAGCTACAATCAACAACATACGGCAACACTATTGCGCTAACCATGGGATTTCCACCGGAAATTCCATTCGTATTGGTTAGCAACAACCAAGCCAAACCAAGCGACGCGGTTACGTCATAGTCCATAGGCTTGGGTATTATTGAACATTCCACAGAATGGAATTATATCCCCAGCCGATGCGGCGTCCTATCGACTTTTCCCAGATCACCCATTCGCTTGGGACCAATGATCTCTTTTTGCTGGTGAATAACCTTAGCTATGTTTGCTCTCTCTCTCGTATTTCTGTCTTGCTATAGTGCGTTGACCTAAGATATTGTCACTGGGTCAGTAGACCAGCCGTATACACGGCATTGACGCACACACACCTAGCCAGATCCACCCTGGGTTATTGTGCTTTCCCTTTTGATTTCTCCATTCTGGATACGCCCATCAACGTCGAACGAATACACAAGTACGTTTCGACCTGGATGAGTGTGGTGAGTTGGGGAACACACAAGAGAGCATGATTACCATTGGCAGATCAATGTGTAAAAAAGCAGAAATTACAATTTCCATCCCTAATTAGTTCAGTCGCTATTCATTCATCATTGGTGTTGGACGCGCTGTGCTAATTTTTAATTTAATTCGCTACCGGTCGCAAGAGTCACATCTCAAGAGTTCAAGTGAAAGGTCGCGTCGTGTATACTTTCAATAAAACAACTAATGAAATAAAACGAAAATTTATTAATTTAAAATCAGTTTTTTTTGTAAAAAAAAAAAGACAATAAGTTAAACCGAATTAGTTAAATAAAGAAAACACTAACAATAAAACCTCCAGTGCTTTCATTCTTTCTTCCCTTTGCTGTGGACAAGTGTTTGGGGGAAGTTAATGGAATACTTGCCGTACGTCGGCAACATACATTTACCCCCACACTACCAACGTGGATTCCGTAGGAACCGGTCAACAAGCGACCAAATGTTCACAATAAGACAACTGCTGGAAAAGAAGTGGGAATACGAAGAGACGGTTCATCAACTGTTCGTTGACTTCAAAAAAGCCTACGACTCAGTCGCAAGGCAAAGACTCTGCCATATTCTAGTTGAGCTGGGAGTCCCAAAAAATATGCCGCCCTCATTCAAATTTGCATGAACGAAAACAAAGGGCGAGTTAGAATAGAAAACCACCTCTCAGAACCATTTGAAATCTGGGACGGACTAAAGCAGGGAGATGGTCTATCACCGTGCCTTTTTAACCTTGTGCTCGAGTATGTTATCAGAAAGGTACAAGACGACAACATGGCCGGATCATCCCTGAACGGGGTCACACAAGTGCTCGCATATGCGGATGACATCGCCGTTCTGGGCGATAATCTAGAAACTGTTAGTAAAAACTGTGAAATCATCATGCAAGCAGCAAAAGAGGTGGGCCTAGAAATAAATGAAGACAAAACAAAATACATGATTACGGCAAGAGCAGGTGGATCCCAGAGAACACATATAAACGTCAGAGGTAAGATATTTCAAAAAGTTGAAGAATTTAAATATCTGGGAACGATACTGACGGCCAGTAACGAAATGTCGACGAAAATTAACAAAAGACTACATTCCGGCAACGCTAGTTGGCACGCAGTCAGTAAACTGCTGAAATCCAGACTGCTGTCACGTAACATAAAGCTCCGTGTCTATAGAACCATAATCATACCGATTGTTCTATATGGATGCGAAACATGGGCTCTCACAAAACGGGAAGAAAACAAATTCCGCGTATTCGAGAATAAAATTTTAAGGGGTATCTTTGGCGGTAAATATGACGAGGAGGCAGGACAATGGAGGAAACTACATAATCGCGAATTGGAAGAGCTATATCGCAAACCCACAATAGTGAGAGTAATCAAGTCGCGAAGATTAAGATGGGCCGGACACGTGGCGCGAAAGGCCAACGATAGGACCGTGCATAGAATTCTTGACGGTAGACCAACGGGAAAGAGACCGATAGGACGGCCGCGACGGAGATGGGAGGACAATGTTAGGTTTGACCTTGAGGAAATCGGATCGAATGGTCAAGCGTGGAAGGAGAGTGCCCAGGACAGGGAACAATGGCGAAGCCAAGTCGGTGAGGTCATGAACTTCCGGGTTCCTACAGGCCAATAAATAATAATAATAAGGAGAAACTTTTGCACTCGCGCAGAGACTTAATTCGAATCGGAGATGGAAGACGACTCGCCCTGGTTGGTGGTTGGATTTAGACTGAGGTGAGTTTTCATTTCCTTGAAATGTGAAGTTTCTCTCTGTGGTGGTGTGGTGGAGAGTTGAAGAGGATCTCTCCGGGTCGACCTTAGCTAGTGTGCTAATTATCCATTGTTTACCCTTGCAACGAGGTCATGGGAAACGAAACTGAAAAAGGAGGATAGAACAAAGGGCATCATAAATGACATGGATGCAGCTGCATTGCAATTAGGCAAATGGCGCTAAAAGGAAGTTCGGCACACCGTATCTTGCTGGTGGCAAGGATCGAATTCTTTGTTTGCATGTTCGTATGGTGAAGAATTCGATTCATGGCGGCTAGACGCTAGATGCGTAGATTGCTTTTGTCGATTGAACAAAAGGCTGCCGAGGCCATGGATAGGCCAGGAAAATGTGCTGTACACGTGTCCAGCAAATTACGCTGGCCGACGGGGGCGCCGATAAGTTTTCCGATTTATAATGTTGGTGTGTAAAGAATTCTTTTCAGAAATTTAGGATGATGCATTGAATGCATGAATGTTAGAGAATTCTTTACATGGACTTTAGTGATACCTTAGCTGAATTAAATGTCCTTGATGAAGGAAACGTTTGCAGGTTTGCAAAGGGAGTTGGGGTTGGAATTGTGGGCGGTTCTTTGCGTAAGGTTGGAGAACCCACACAATAGTACGCTTGTTTCCTCTTTTTCGAGTGACCGGCCGAGAAGTGCATCAACGTCGCATTAGTTGAGGCGCAAGCAGATCGACTCTCTGAATCGAGATCAGGATAAGGTCCTGAAGTGTGGAAAGGCCAATATCGTCGACTTCAATGCAGCGAAGACACAATATACAACATTCGCAAAGAAAAGTGGATCATCGGTTCCAGAGATGACGTTGAATGGCCAGGGGCTCGAATCTGGGGAAAGCATGAAATTGCTCGGCGCCACGGTCTGTGGGAATGTATCGTGGCATAAATACGTGTCGCACATCACCAGGTCCGCCTCTGGAAAACTGAGTTATCTTTATAGAGCCCAGCCATTTGTTACCCTGGCCCAACTTCTTCTTCTGTATAAATCTCAAATTAGACCCGCGTTCGAATATTTCTCTCATGTTTGGAGCTCGGCTCCTAAACATACCCTCGACTTACTAGAGAGCATACAGAGACGAATGATCCGCCCGATCGGGAACACGACGTTAATGTCGGGACTACTGTCGCTATCACATCGAAGCTACGTAGCTGACCTCTGTCGGTTTTACAGATATTATCACGCCTACTGTTCTTTGGAGATTCGTGGTATTGTTCCGCCCAATTCGGTGTATAAGCGATACAACTTGCAACCGTTCAAGGATTGCAATGGTACAATTTGCTTGCTCTATCATTTCGAATGTGGGTTGTCGTACGCCGATCTGAAAAAAGATGTGAAAGCAACGGAGTTGCCAGATGTCAAAGGTCTCACTTTTTTTAAATTAAAAGAAATAGCTTGAAAAAGTTCTAGACGAGTCAATGTTAGCATTCAATAGTTGATATATGAACTCTCGGCACTATCATGTTTCTCGGCCTGAGTTCGAAAGCCAACCAGTAATAGTTTACTTTGGTATGGTGTAAGTGGTATTGGATTGCTCCAAAGAATGGAATGCTGCTTCTGGATTTAAATTGAAATATAAAGTAAATAGAATAAATAAATATACAATCAGAAACTTTATATAAACGTGGAATATTCTACTCTTTTTATATGTAATTTCTATAAGCAAAATCCGCTTTCGCCATACAACTTTTAATTGACGTGATAACTTGTATGAAATAAAAAAAAAATGGATGCCCTAATTGCATCTTCTTCATCATCATCATCGGCACTACAACCTAGAACCGGTCTTGGCCTTATTTAGCAAGTCCTGAGGCTTGTTAAATTTTCCATAATGATTTGTTTTTTTCCGGGCAAGGTCATTAGTCTTGCGCCAGAGGCTCCCCGACGAGGAATCGAACCCCGGTCTCCCGCGTGACAGGCGGGTATACTAACCAGTATACTATTGAGGATGCTAATTGCATCTTCTTACATACACTATTTTTGCAGAGAAGGGAGCGTGAAAGGTATGGTTATGATATTGGCATGGGATTTAGAATCAGAGCTTATTTGGAACCGTTTTCAAAGGCTGTCTTATTGCAAAATTCCCTGCAAGAAAATTCATCGGTTGACATATAATATAATCGCATAATCAGGGAATCATACCCTTGAGTTGGCTAATCTCAACCTCAACATGTGTACAATAAAAACTACGTACATACACATTGGCTGGCGACCTATACCCAAGGTACAAAATCAAATATACGCATCTTGCGTCTTAAGGCATCAATTAAATCATACAGCAAATGCAAATAGGAATTGAATACCTACCCGTACCAGCGATGCCATAAACACAATTTCCCGGTAAACAAGCTAAAACCAATTAGCACAATGTTCATGATGCATTGCGGCTGTCAATACAGCTGCTATGCATATTGTAGACAACGATCATCAACAGTCCCTTTGTCTTACATATTCCTGGATCCGGTTACCATTGACCTTCTCACATAAGAAAACACAAACCCAATTAGCATCCAATGAGATTCGGCTTGTTTGCTTAGCCGAACTCACATCTCATTGATGCACATTTTCCCTTTCTTTGTTTTAGATTCGTTCCCATGGCTTTGATCCATAAAAGAACCAATGTACCCACATACGTGTATACCGTGGCGATCTTCTCTATGAGATCTGTTTGGTTACCTCAAAGAGAGATGTTGCGGATTGGCAATTGAATGTGCTGGGATGTGCTGGAGAAATCTAGTACATTCGCAGTGTATACCAGTTGCGCGGCAGCTGTCATGGACCAGCTGGCCGATTGTCACCAGCGATGAGGTCATACCCTCCCGTTTGAATTGGCAGTTATGCCCACTGAGTCGGTCTGCAACCAACCTTCAACGGGCTCGTTACATCGGAGCAAGCATCGTCATCACGAGTAAAACGGAACAAGAAGTTATGAATTGTAAATTCCTCGAGTCGTTTTCTTCTTCCATCTGCTTTGTTCGTGCAAAGACCAACCGAATTGAAATACGCAATCATTGGCGTAATTGAATTGGATCACCCTAAGGACATTCGCAAGACTCAACGTTATCACCTCTCAGTGGACGCCGCCTTCATCCTAACGGTTACACCCATAACAGATACTTCACGTCTCTCTTGGAATAGGAAAATGCACCCCCTAATTAAGAGAGCCAGTTTCACTGGCCGAATTTCTTCGACAACGAATGAATATCGTTGAGTCCTTTACCATCCACCGACCGAGTCGGTCGTTTTGCTCCCGTTGTCTGTAGCGCTGCGGACACACGTGTTGTACCCGAGTCGTGGCTAGTGCAGCGTCGATTACAACAGTGTAAAATGTTAAAAAAAAACAACAAACAAACAATTAAAGTAATCAAAAGGCGGTGATCACCAATTAAATCGGTGCGTTTTATTTGTGGTTATTCCTCTTCCTGGTTCTTCGTTTGCAGGAAGCGGAACAATCGTGAGTGACATTGGAACGTTAGCGGCGAGTGGGTGGATAGTAGAACTCTCGCCACGCTGGCGTCGCGACTATCTTCTCCACAGTTGTGTCTTGCGTTTGACTGTGCAAACCTGGGCTCAACTAACGACTCTTGATATTGTGCAGTTCGCCATAATTATTGAGCCCAGCCGCACGGTGAAGTACCACCCGATTAGCTTTGTAAGTAGAGCGTTCGAATATATTCACAGCTAGGACTGCTTGTCGTAAGAGGCGACTAAAGGCCGAGTGGTGGTAGGTGGGGTCCCAACGCTCTGTCACCCAGTGAAATACCACCCCATCAAGCTATAGTCTCCGTAAAATGGTCGGGGGATATTCCTGGCAATCTTTCGGAGCTTAGATGATGCACCGGTTCGATAAATGTTTGGTTTAGGTAGTAGTCGGTGCCAAGGTGACATACCACCCCCTCACGCTGTACATTCCGCGATATCGTGGGGGGAAATCTTTGACTATGTTTCGAACTAACACGGAGATAAGTAAGATATAAAGATTTCCGAAGGTAAACTAGGATCCCATTCGGATCTCCCCGCGGGACTATGTCAACGAAACCTTGATATCCGTGCCTTAACTGAAACCCAGGTCGATTCGTCCACTGATCGACATCTCTTCGTTGCTCAGAATTCGACTTACATTCGAGATTCCGTTTTAAGGGTGAAGTCTGCGTCTTCACGGGGTTCGATCTGTCTTGGCAGGGGATGGAGGAGTTGTAACCCAATAAAATGCACATCATGTGGTTGAGGGTTGTACTGAGGAGTTCTGTTTTGTCTTTACCGCTCCACGAATGACCATCGATCAGCGACATTTTTCGAACATCTTTCACGTACCTTCGACTGCGTACAGTTCAACCACCCGGCTTCTGAAATTGTCATCCTTGGCAATTTTAATGTGCACAACTCCGACTGGCTGGTGCATTCTAACACAACCGACGAGGCTGGGAGGCTGGCGGAGATGTTCGCTGTTAGCCGCAATTTGACCCAACTTACCAACGGAACCTACGCGAGTGCCGGATGCCCGAGGTGATTATGCAAACCCCTGGATCTGCTTTTGGCATCCGAACCGAGCATTTATACCCTGGAGGTTGCTGCGTCACTGGGAAACTCAGATCATTGCTTAGTATTGGTCGCGCAGCTACTTGCATTTCAAACGAATAACGGATTTACGAAGTTTCGCCATGTATGGAGGTATGGGGCTGGTAACTGAGACGATTTGCGAGATTTGTTCGCATCCTTTTCGTGGTCGGAGGTTTGCTTTGTAGACTCCGATGGTAACGCATGCGCGGAGTCGGTTACAGAGATTATTCTTTTCGGGATTGAAATTTACAATACGTATTCCATCAAACGAAATTCAGCTGGTTTGCTAAAAAAATGCGAGCAGATTACAGCGGCAAAAAATAGAGCTTTTAAACAATGGCGCTTCCATCCCACCGAGGTTCACAGAACGAACTTTGTTAGAATCAGAAACGTGTGCTACCAGGCGATTGATACCGCGAAGAAGGCTTACAACGACAGAGTGACCAATAAACTCCTTGAGTGTCTAACTGGTTCGCGTCCCTTTTGGTCAATGGCAAGGGCTGTCAGCAATAACTTGGCTTCCTCCTATTTTCCTCTGTTAGTCGGGAGCGGCGGGACGTTAGTCACAAATTCAAAAGATAAAGCTGATGTGATCGCGAATTTATTTTCCGCGAATTCAAACCTCGACGCCGGCCTTTTGGCTCCATGTGTGACCGCGTACGTGTGCGGTCTTCGATGTTGGATGTAAGGTTACGCCCACGTACTATTGTGCACTGGACTATAAGAAGGCAACCGGGCCGGACGGAATACCAGTAATAGTCCTTAAGAACCGGGCTCCAGAACTGTCGCCGGTTCTTGCCAGGCTCTTGCACTTATCTCACGTACGGAGAACATTTGTGGGGGAGGTGTTCAGATGTCTCCAGGGACATGGGTTCACTACACTCCCACCGAATTAAAACTGCGGAAAGTTCACCAAAACTGCTAAGTGAAACGCTCGGAGTGGCTTAGTGATAATTGTCTGTTTATTTTGGAGCACGTAAGCCTGTGAATCTTCTTACTTCTATTTCCTTAATTATAAGTACACACTTTCAATTGACCGATTTGTTCTTATGTTTTCAAATTGCTTTCGTTCCCGAACGCACGGGTCTGCAGTCCCAGTTGAATGGATGGGGCGAATTGTCATTTGGTTTCACTACCGCATTTACTATTTATCGGGCCGTATACAGGGTCGCGTCGTTCCCTTGACAAAGGTTAAATCTTTGTTAATTAAATTGAGTTCGGTATTCCGACACTTTATATGCGCACTCCGGTGGTTTGAACTCGGCTTAGGTTGAGACTTTGAATTCCGACTCCTGCGTGTGAGCCCGGAGGCGGCTGGATAAAGAATGACCTCTACACACGGGGGCGGCGTTCACCCGCGTGGCCGCGTCGGTTACAGGGGAACCTTGACGTGATCGTGGCGGTGGTGACTTACGAATGAAAAAAAATTCATTCATTTGCGTCGTGGCGGTGCAAAGGCAGTAGAGAAATGCGGCGATTGAGCGAGAGGAGGACGAGTAAATGCGAATAAGTCGTGGATTCCACTTAACTGCCTTAAAATATGAAACTCTTTTTGAATATATAGAAACCAATAAGAGGGGAACTTATATCAATGTGACATTGAATTGAAAAATATGAGAATTGCCTTGTTTAGTGAACTTGCTGAATTGATCTGAATCAAATTTCTTATATCATATCCGTTAATTTATTTTCGGTGACTTTAGAAGTACAAGGTTCTGTCGGCAAAATCATGAATTGTCACTTTTCAAGTTATTTATTTATATTTGACAATATAGAATATCATTGGAATCGATGGCTATTTAGGGATAATTCCGGTTGAGCAGTATTGTGTATCAGTCACTAACGACAATTAGCTTAACTATCTTTGCGCTCGCCGCACTAAATTTATTCTAAACGTTGAATTGTGCGCACTTCCTTCGACATGGTTGCCAGCTTTATATGTAAAGAGAGTGTAATGTAGTACTGATGAAGTCTATTAAAATGTTAATGACATTCTGCTCTGGTTCAGAAGGTGTGCATTGAAAATAGCTTCCGACTCCCAAATGAGAAGATTTAATTTAGGAACCTCTTGCTAACAGGTTTTGTAGACCTGGCGAAAACATATCTTAAAATGCGACTTGTATCTATTCTGTGTATATGTACTTCAAAACTACTAAAAAAGCGCTTTTGTCATGGAAGTTGGGTCCTCGAAAACAATCTCTCTATTTGCCATCGTTGAACAAGTTCTTTGTTTTTATTTTATTTTTTGTTCTCAAGGCATCTTTATTCATTATATTTGTATACGGCACTCTAGTCATGAGGAATTTCAAATATGTTCTGCAATTTCTAGAGCGAACAATCGGCGTACCGCATACATTTAGTATGCGGAATGCAAGATGCACTCGAATGTGTAGCTGCTGAATCTATCTAGCCAACCTATAGAAGCGTATCTATTCGGCAATGCGTCTGATTGTGTATATGTATCACGCATTTTTTTATTATTATTTAAACATCATTAAGCGTCGCTTATTACGTGGGATGATTGTCATGGGACGCTTGTCATTTGCAAATAGTCGTTAGATGATCATAGAGAAGGTGTAATCGAGATGATTTGCGGTGTTATGTACGAACAGCCTGAGCGTGAACAGAGGCATTGAGCAAATATCATGTGAAGTATTTAGAGCACAGTGTGGCAAACTGTAGTCTGTGACACTACAGTGTGTCGCGATGTTTATTGTAATGGAACACATAACATGCTTTCATTTCCATTGGAACATAGATATCTAACGTTTCAGAAAATCGTAAAGAAAATCGTAATTTAGTAAATGCTGTTTTTATTTTATTTTTGCCGCAAGTTGAGTACTTGCTTTCTTATTTACTTGTTACTAGTTCATTACTTACCTTAGTAATAAGGTAATGTTGTGTAAATAGCACTTGTTAAGTAGCAGTTAATGTTATGTGATTACCTTGTTTTGGCTTTAATATACGAATTTGAGAAAAAAAAAACTTTAAAATACCTATGTCACGACCTAGTTTTTTTATTTATTCAGCTTTATCTTATTATACTTCTTATTATACTTTTAATATAACTACTACTAGTAAGGAGAGTGTAGTTTTTGTTTTTTCTCTTCTGGTCATACATGCTATGACCTTAGGGTCTATTTACACAAGTGTTATTTATTACAATATTTTTATTATTTATTTATTTATTATTAACAAGTAATTCAAAATTACATATCAATAAGCTAACATAATGAGCCTAGCAGCTGAGACTATTGGCTCTGTACTTTTAAATTATAATTTGATTTTTAGAATTTTTATAAACTTATCTATATTTTCTATGTTGTCGGGGGTAGGATCTTCGAGAATTTTATAAATATCTATATTACGAAATAGATGGTCTCTTAAAAGTTTTAGGTGAGGGCAGTCTTTTAGTATATGAATGACTGTAAGTGTTGTGTTGCATTTTTGGCACATTGGGGGTGTGTCTTTGTTGAGCAGGTAAAGATGCGTAGCGGACGTATGACCTGATCGCAATCTCACGAAGTTTGTGATTTTAGTTTTACTTAAATTCGTTGGATAGAGGGGGTGATATTTGAATGGGTTTACGTTTTTATAGGTGTGGTGATAAGTATCCCAATTCATTCGAATTGTATTTTTTTGTTTGTTTTGGATGGTTGCTAGTAGATCGGCTTTTGTATATATGTTAAATTTATGAACTGGAGCTCTTCTAGCTGACTTAGCTGCACAGTCTGCATTTTCATTACCGCTGATGGAAACATGGCTGGGAATCCACATTAGTTTTATTTTATTATAATATTTGATGATATTGTTTCGAATACTGGAAATGATATCATCAGTATAGTTGGTGTTTCTTATTGAATTGAGTACTGACAAGCTGTCTGTGCAGATCAGATATTTTTCCCTGTGTTTGGTGGCAATTATTACGGCTTGTAGGATGGCGAAGGCTTCCGCCGTAAAGGTGGAGCAAAATTGAGGTAACAGTCCGATTTTCTTTACATCACCTTCTTCAGATGTAACAGCGAAAGATGTATTTTCGGTTGTTTTTGATCCATCTGTATATAGAAATCTCCATCCATCGGATTTATATTTCGAAGCGATTGAGCAAAATAGTGCACTGTATATTTCCTTGTTTGTGTTAGCTTTTTTAAATGTTGTGAGTGTAGTTATAATAGCACTCTCATTTAGGAGCCATGGCGGATAAGTTGAGGAAAACTTAACAGTTTGTTTAAATTGTAATTCTGATTGGTCGACTTTATCTATTATCCTGGTAATTGCGGATGGAATTCGGTTTCGGTTTTTGTACCCTAGCGTTAGTTTAATATCTTTGTCGATGATGGAGTTTCTCGAAAACGCTAGTTTAGCTACAAGTCTTGCGGATATCATTTCTACTCGTTCCTCGATTGTTGGAAGTCCAGCTTCAGCCAATACATTTTTTATTGGGGTTGTTTTGAAAGCGAATATGCTGTTTCTAGCGGCTTGGTGGTACGTGGGTTTTATTATGTTTAGAGTTGTCTTGGGGCAATTGCCATAAATATAAATACCGTAGTTTATTTTGCTTAAAATTAGTGCTTTTGTTATATTACATAGGGTGTTAATATGTACATTGCTTTTCTTGCTACTTCAGTATTTAATAATATTCAGTCTCGCTGCTAGTGATTTCTTAAGATCTAAACAGTGTTGTTTCCAGCAATACTTATTATTAAATGTTATACCTAGGATTTTGAGGTTGGGGATATTTTGGATAGTTTTATTATTTATGTTGAGGTGTATTTGGGGGCAAAGCCTTCGTCGGCACACATGAAGTAATTTACATTTTTCTATTCACAGTTTGGCACCTGAATAATTTGACCATTCTACAATATCTTTCAAAGTGTCAGTTAACATGCTTTTGCAGGAGATTAAATCACTGGCTTTGCTTAAGATGTATATATCATCGGCGTAAATACAATGATCTAGATGTTTCTGTTTATATATTATCGTGCTTATGTCGTCAGAGGCGATAATAAATAATATGACTGACAATGGGGATCCTTGAGGGATTCCGTTGTGTAGCGGGAGTGTATTGGAGTATATGTGGTTGGATCTACACTGAAATTTTCTATTACTTAGAAATGACGTACCCATATATGTTGTTACCAACTCCCCATTTTAACAATTTGTTAAGTATGACGTGAATGCCGATTCTGTCGAAGGCTTTCTCGAAGTCTAGAGAGAGGATTGTGACGTGGTTTTTGGTGGCTAGACCCCCTGAGATATAGTGGTCAATGTGAAGTAAGGCATCTGTGCAACCTCTGTTGGATTTGAACGCGACTTGGTTGATAGATGTCAATGTCTTTGTTTCTATAAACCATAGCAAACGTTTGGCTACTATTTTTTCTAAAACCTTTGCAATACAGGGGATTAAGGATATAGGACGGTAACCCTCTATAGTATCTTTATCTTTCTTCGGTTTAGGAATAGGGATTAGGACTGCGGTTTTCCAGATTTGTGGGATATGTGAAGTTTCAAATATTTTATTGTATAATTTAATGATTCTCAATTTTGTATTTTTCGAAAGGTGTTTCAACATTGGGTAGGATATTCGATCTCTCCCTGGGGTTTTTCCTTTGGTTATACTAAGTACTGATTCAAATTCAGTAAATGAGATGGGTTCTTCGATGCGGTGGGCCGCAGGGTTGGATGCTTGCAAATGTACTAAATTGTTAAGGGATTCAAGTCTTTTCCGATTGAATTCGGGATGGAAGTTGTGGTTGTCTGAGAATTGCGACCAGGTTTTGGCGAAGAGTTGGCATATTTGCATTGTGTCTGTGATTGTAGTATTTAGGGAATTAAGACAGGAGATATTTACCGGATTGTAATTTCCGCTTAAGCTGCGTATTTTATGCCATATTATGGCAGTGGAGGATTTTGGGTTGATTGTCGAAGTGAATTGAAGGAGGCTTTTTGCTTTACTATCTTTCATCCTTCTACGAAATAAAGCGTTCGCTTTTTTATATGCTACAAGATTAGCCTCTGTGGGTCTTTTTTTAAATTGGGAGAGGGCTGCCATTTTGCATTTGCGGAGAGATGTTAGTTCGGAGTTCCACCAAGGTACATGTTGCCTGGTTACCGGTTTAGCTTTAGTATTCGTTTGTGGTATGGAAACGTTGGCTGCAGATCTAATTGCTTTATTGATTATTGCAGCTTCATGATTTGTATTAGGTGTATGGGCGTAGCTTGAAAGAAATTCATCAACTTTTTTTTTCAAAAAGTGGCCAGTTGGCAGAGTCAGTTTTATATTTTGGAGATTGATTATGATTGGTTATCGGTTGTTGGATATTTATCATAGTTAACACGGGAAAATGGTCACTATTGTAAAGATCGTCTAGAACTTGCCATGAAGTTCTCGGAACCAATTGAGGAGAGCAACAAGTGATGTCAATGTGAGTGAGAGTGTTGTGGGTAGAGAGGTGGGTAGGCGATCCTTCATTCAGTAGGATAAGGTTGGAGTCGAGGAGGATGTTTTCTATTATTTCAGCTCTTTTGTTTGTGGACGATGAGCCCCAGAGTATACTCCAAGCATTTATGTCACCTCCAAGTATTCTGGGCTCGTTTGTTTGATTGAGTATTGACTGAAAATCATCTTTATTTATCGGCTGATTTGGAGGAAGATATAAATCTATGTAAGTGAAATTTATGGGGTATTGTATTTCTACAACGAGTGCTTGCATATTTGTAATAATGGGGAGAATTTTGTGGGGAGTACCTTTTTTAATGAGTAACCCTATACCTTGTTTATGTGATGTATTTGCAGAGGAGTTATGGAAGTATCCTGTATATGATTTAGGAATGATTGGTATCGTGTTAACTGGGCAATGTGTTTCTTCTAATGATATTACACTTGGGTTATATTCTTTAATTAGAATGTTTAATTCGTCAAAATTATTAGTATAACCATTCATGTTCCATTGCAAAATGGTGAATGGTTTATGTTGTGAAGTGGGTTGTGGGCGTTCAGCCCTAATAGTGTGCTTGGGATTTGATTGTTTTGCGGGATGGGATAGTGTATTCTTAAATTTATTTTCGTGTAGGAATGTTGGGTGGATAGGCTGTATGTTGTTAGGAACTTGACTCTGCTGTTCCTGATACGGGGCACTTGTACTCTGAGCAGAGTTCAAGTGTCCAGTTTCCGAAACAGCAGAGTCAGGGGCTTGGATGTTAATATTATTCTTACATTTTGAATTCATCATCTTCTAGGATGTGTACATTTTTATTTATTTTTGTCTTAGTTAGGGACGATTTGTTTTTTACCTTTAGTGCAGGTGACGATGTGCATTGCGAGAGGCTGTCGGCGGAAAAGCTTGTTGTAACTGGTGGGACCGTTTGGTTGTAGTTTTGGATTGAAGAAGTTGTTTGTAGTTGTGGGGGGTTGGTTGGAGTTAGTTGAGCTGTTGATGTTAGATGAGTTGATGGTGTTTGTTGAGCTGGTGGTGTTGTTGATGAGTCCGATTTGGTGAAATTGTATTTTACTGGTTTTGATGGCTGGTGAGGCGATGGATTTTTAATGTTGTTTGCTGTATTAGATGTAGAGGGGCCAGTTGGAAGGGGTTCTTTGAATGTTGGGGCTGGTATTATGTTTGGTTTGTTTTGTTCTTTTATGAGTCCATGCGATGGGTTAAACTTCAGCGTTTCTGCGAAACTTCCCGAAAGTTGATCGGGTTTGGAGACATTTTTTTCTTTGTAAATGCGTTTGGCTTCGCCCATTGAGCATTTGGTCGTGGTTTTTATCGCCAGTTGCTTGGCTTGAATATATGAGGGGCAGGTTTTGTCTGCAGCAGAATGAGGGAGTGAGCAGTTGGCGCACATAGTACGGCAGCAATCGGTAGGCATATGAGGTGGGAGGTTACATTTCTCACACATTGTGGTGTTAGTGCAGCGTTTTGTTGTATGGCCGAGTCGTTGGCAGTTGCGACATCTCATGGGGTTGGGGATGTATTCGTTGACCTTTGCTTTGTAGAAACCTATATCCACAGATTTTGGTGGTTGGTAGAGGTCGAAAGTAAATAGCATTAGGCCTGATGGTCGTTGGATTTTATTTTCATCCCTTTTTAAAAATTTGTAAACTTGTGTTACATTTTGCGATTGCATTTCCGAAATTATTTCTGATTCGGGAACATTTATTAGACAGGGAGCGTAAACTATACCCTTAGACTCGTTTAATTTCTCGTGAAGCTTCACAGTGACGGGGCACACATTGCCTAAATTAGTTGTTTTTAGGAACCGGTCCGCGATTTTTGGTGAGTTAACTTTCACTAATAAGTTTCCGTCGCGTAAGATCGTAATTTGTTCGTATTCTCGACTTATATCATCTCTCACTTTTTTAATTACAAACGGATTGAGCGACGAGATGGGTTTATCACTTTGTTTGGCCGTGATAATTAAAAATTTCGGGTTTTTTACTGATGTCATCGGTAAATTTGGAAAATGCTCTTCGATTCTAGGAAGTGTTCTTTTAAATTTTTTTTTACGTATTTCGAAATCTACGTCCTCGACGAGATCCCGAAAACGGTTACCACTCATATTTGGCCCGCAGGCCATTGTATCACAATTATTGTTCACTGGTCTTTGTCTATTCACTGTCACTGGTACTGTTCACAAAACAAAACCCGGCGCGGGAAGGAAGCTGTATTATATTGTCCAGGTATATCTGCCTGTATGCGTACTGCGAAAAGATAATTGCGATGTAAGCGGACGAGCGAACGATCTGCGTCGTTTAAAGGTTCGTTGGCGAGTGTTATTACAATAATTTTAATATTATTATCACTTGCGAACCAGGTCAAAAGTGTATAGAATAGCAATGCTATTTCAGCAGAGTTTCTTGGGTGTTGGAATTCAAATATTCCCGTTGAGTTGTTGCATTTACACAAGATACGAGAGACCGATTCATTGCGACTATAGTCAGTTTGATGTTGGTCGAAGTGTAGGAAAGGCACGATTTTAAAATGAAAACAAGTAATTTTGAAAAGTTCTAGACCGTCAATGTTAGCATTCAATGGTTGATGTATGAATAGTATATCGGCGCTATCATCTTCTCCGTCTGAGTTCGCAAGTTCAGTAATAGTTTACTTTTGTATGGTAGAATTGGTAAATATATATTGCTCCAAAGAATGTTACGTAGACCAAAATCGATATGGGGGGATATATTCAAAACTACGAATATTCTAATCGTGATACAGTGATCAAACTAGACTTGCGTATTAAAAAATTGACCGAGCGAATGTCATGTAGGGGGATATTATATTCGCGTCCCCGTCGCACCGGGGAGCGGTAGCGGCACGACCGTCGTGGTCAGCGGATGTAATTGGACTCAGCGATATTCGGCTCGTGCAGAGCCGACTCGCTAATGGGGTGAGTTTGGTGGTGTGGTGGAAAGGAAATGAAATTTCCTTTGACCAGTGACCAATGGAAGGCGATCTCTGGCACTCAGTGGTGTGCGCGTGTGTTCGTACACATCACCGTGTTTATCGGTGCAATTAGCAAAGGATAAACGAAACCTACGACGAGGGAAAAAGAACAAAGGAGAAGCGACCTAAGGCATCGTTCGGTAATGAGGGTCAGCTGAGTAAATAGCAGCCACTCATTAGATGCTAAAATGGATTGTGTAATGATTTTTATTTCCAACCTTTGTACACCACACACACTTTAAATAAAACACTGTCTAGGTTTTTAATTTTTAAACAATATATATGTAATGTTATGTTTATATCGGGTCAAACTCTTTTATAGTCACAAATTATTCAGTATTGTTGTTATATTTGTTTAATACCACACACTTAGCACACATTTTGAGACACATTTGAAAATTCTTCTTTGTTTCATTAATAAACTAATTTTTTATTGCTAACCCACACTTAGACGATCAATTTAAAAGATACTTAAATTAGTTCATAGTCTCCGTCACACACATTCCTCGGTCTAAACAGCCAATTGGCAATATCGAATCTTATTTTAAGTTTAACACGACCTTTTTCGGTAAAATTTCTACAGATTATCGTGATGAATTATACCTTTCCCAGAGAGGCCAACCGCACTATCCTTAGACGTAAAAAAGTACACTCAACCGATGACCGTCTCGATCAATTGTCGTTAACCAACTCTCTTCAGTGGTTTTCTCATTTTTCTTTTCTTTTTTCGAAATCCAGTTCCTTTCGCCAGATCAAAGGATATTTCCTTTTTCCCGCCTGAACCTTTTTTCGGTATTAAACATAAAGAAAAATCAATAGTGTGTTTATTGCGCCTGTTGTTATCTTTAACCGAATGGGCAAGGATTTTTTCCGTGGGAATCGAATGAACGAAAGATCAATAACACCGAGGCGAACGTGCATTGTGGTTTATTGCATTTTGTTTGGTTTAACTTAATTTGGTTAAACCATTTTTCTAAGGAGTCATAAAATTGCTGGCGCGCATTTTTATGATTCTCATCGATTTTGTTTGGACGACGGCATCTGGCCAGCACATTTGGCTCTTAGGGGTTTGTGTGGTGAACCCTTGGTTCAATGATTATATTGCGGTTTTTTATGTGAGCAAATTGGAGGTTCAGTTCAATTTACTTGGGATTTAATTGATTAGCGCAAATCGAACGTTTAGTTTGATTTGCTTGCCATCAATTTATGTAGGACCATTTGTTGTATGGGCTTATATTTTTATTTAGATAAATGTCACATCCTTTAAGTGGATGTTTTTGGCGTTTATCGCCGTTAGTGGTGGAGACTGGCTCCAAAAGGGTAATTTTTATGGGATGGGTGGTTGTGGCCGTAACAATTGCGATACTTTATACAATGGAGATCGTATATTGTATCTCTGCCGACTGGGAGAATCGGATTCTTTTGTTGGCATATGTTTATGCTATTGAATCCAATCCGGCGGCTAAGCGCGCCGTTGGCGATTGTTTGAAGATTCAAACAAAGAAGTATTTTCGAGAGAAGTGTTTGCAGCTGAATCAATAGTTGGAAGTCTTCGGGAAGTAATTTAGATGGTTACACAATGACGGTTGTGTATACCATCTGTGTCAATTATGCATGGTATCTATAGCGCCGCCAAGATCGAACTCTAGTGTGAATATCTACACTAATTGGAAATTCGGTTCTTGGTCGCTAATGCAGAGATGCATTGATACATGTATGAATGCCCTTGTAGGAAAAACTCTACAGGCATTTCCAGGTAATGCATTGAAAGCATGAATTATCTTTGGGAAGGAAATGGTTTTGCTGCGGGGGGATTGCGGGGCAGGTGTGGGAAGGTTGGAAATTGCCTGGCAACCGAAGGTACCGAATAGGTTTTAGTTTTATGGACCTGTATAATGGAAAGAATTCTTGTAGGGAATTTGTATGCGAAGAAATGCATGAAAGGTTAGAATTCTTTTACAGGGACTTTTAGTTAAATAAATTTGATCTATTTGATGCGTGAAGCATTTACAGGTGCTTAAGGGTACATTCTCGTCAGTAAGGCCGAAAAATAGGCTATTTTCATGTTTTCTTGTTGTTGAGGAAAGTAATAAATCTACACACGCGATTTTTCAGGTATATTTACTGTACTTTAAAAAATGTTCAATTAATTTCATGATAACGCCGAGGTAGGGGCATGTTGCGCCGTAGACCGCTGCGAAATAAAGGACCTTGATGGCGACTGTCCTACAGGTCATAAGATTCATCTGAAACAAAAAATCGAAAAAGTTTACTTGTTTAGTATGAGTGTGGTTATGGCATGAACCACGAAAAATGAAATCTATCCGAAAATAACAAAATGGCGACGTTTTGAAATTTATGTGCGCTTTTAATGAATGTTTTCGTTCTTTTTTTTTGTTTATAAAAATATCAATTTACAACGTGTCGGCATAATTATGGTTCATGCGATAGAGAGTTCGTATTTAAAAAAAACATTAAGATTCGTTGAAAATTGACTGAGTTATCACAGTCGCCAGCTCGAAAAACGTTGTTTTCCAGAAAACGCGTTTAAAGTTTTAAGTGTAGTTATTTCTTGCTTTGACTCAGTCGGCTCGAGGCTCATAACTTTTTAACCGTTACGAATTTCCTTTTAACATGATATTCTTGACAGTTATAGCTATCGAATTCCGCAAAAAAAAAATGTTGACCAAAATTTGACCCAACTGATGAGAATGTACCCTTAATGCGATTTATAACTTTATAAGTTCTGCTAATTCAAGTTCTTCAGGTAAGTAACAGTGGGGTTTGGGGGAACCGCCACAGTTATAAAAAAGTAAGTTCTGTAGGTGGAGGAAACCCATTTCCGGGAGTACAGCAATATAGACATCTAGATGTGTTGAACTCCAAAAACAACTTAAATTGTACTTAAATGTTTGTGAGAGTAGATACCCGACCAAAATTTAAATGTTGTTTGAACACCAAATATTTTGATCGAAAATTTATCTAAGTCCATTTAAAACCGCCAACGATACAGCACGTGCTGCAACTACCAGAAGCACTACATGTGTTACAAGAAACAATCAGCAGAGAACTTAAATTGTACTTAAATGTTTGTGAAAGTAGATACCCGACTAAGATTTAAATGTTCTTTGAACCCGAAACATTTTGATCGAAAATGTATCTAAGTCGATTTAAAACCGCCAACGATACACCACGTGCGGCAACTACCAGAAGCACTACATGTGTTACCAGAAACAATCAGCAGACGTTTACGAGCAATGGGGAATATGAATACCAGGTGTATGAATATGTTTTTTTCCGGTTTAACTAAGAGATGGCGCCAGCGAAAAGTACGCAGTATACAGCAAAACTAGTGAAAGACAAATTAAAATCGCTTATATGGGACATCCTTCTGCACCCGCTGTACTCCCAAGACTTGGCGCCATCTGACTATCACCTCTTCGCATCAATGGCTCATGCGCTCGCAGAGCAGCACCAGCGATTTCGAGGAAGTTGGGAAATTGCTCAACGAATGGTTTGCTGCGAAAGACAAGCAGTTTTTCTGGGATGCTATTCATAAATTACCTGAAAGATGGCCAATATGTTGAATAAAAAAAAATTAATTTCCCTAGAAAATTATGTATTTTGTTTACCAAAGAAACCGGAAAAAATCCAATCCATGTAAATCCAGTTCGTCGTGAAACAATCAACTAATAGGCAGTCTGCAGAGTGACTGGAAACTCACGAAAGCCAACCAATGAAAGAAAATGAGAAAATTACGTATTTTTTTGACCTAAGATACATACACCTGATATACATAAGAAATACTGTTGTTAAAATAGCATTATTTTAAAAATCTAAAATAATATTTTCTCTATTCACTTTTAAATCACTGGGTTATAAAAAACATTCAATGCTCCCACCCTCGAAGACGCCTTGGCAAAGTGAAAAATAAAATCCCTTTGGCTTTCTTTAGTCTTCAAATCTAAAGAAGTTGGTATCTGGAAATCATTTCGGGTCAACTTGTGGGGGTTCTCTATATTACATGGAGAACCAACCCACAATTTCAACCATAATTTCCGCCTTAGTTCGACCGCTAACAACGCGTCACATCAACCCCTATCCCACCGTTCATGCTATTCGCCTGGAATACCATATTTCCCAAAGGACGCTTGGCTAAACTCATTATCCTATGCAGATAATGTATAATTGAGTTTAGCTACTCTTTTTGCCATACGGCAACTCCATTCCTCTAATTATGAGATTTCCACCGGAAATTCCATTCATGTTGGTTAGCAACAACCAAGTCGAATCAAACGACCCAGTTGCATCATCATTCAATGGCTTGGGTGATTACCAGCATTCCTTAGCGTTTTTCGCACGGTATTATTTCCCTAGCCGATGTGGCGTCCTATCGATTTTCCGCAGATCATCCATTCGTTTGGGATCAATGATCTCTTTTCGCAGGTGAGTAGCACCGGCTACATTTCCTCTCCTCTATAATTCTATTTCCATACGGTTCAATGCTCTCTGAGATCACCACAGCCGTAACACTAGGGCAGTAGGTCATTCTCAGAAACAGCATTTGATACAAGCACACATAACCAAATCCACCTCGAGATCATCGTACATCGTGTTTCTGTTCTCTCATTCTCCCACGTTCGTCGATTATCAATTTACCGATGTTCACCACTTCGACGGGTGTGACAATGAGAGAGCAGAGGTGTGATCTCTTCTGGTTGTCCTGTGTGCAATAAAACAGAACACAGAATTTCACCCCTGATGAGAGCAGTCGCTATCCAACCACTAACAGTGTCGGACACGTCACACCATTTTCAATAACTTTCGACTCGCGCATACCACCGAAGTTTACAATTCATTATCAAAAAAAAAAAAGAATAACAAATATTATTTCGGAAATTCCTTAACATCTAAACGGTACATAGGAAATTAAAAATTTGTTATCGTAAATTGTCACTTGCCAGTGGAAAAACCAATGCAATTAAATGAACTAAAACCAAATGTAAATTTGGCATCGGTTCTTGATCGCTTGTGTTTGGGGCGCCAAGTAGCAAGTAAAAATACCTTTAACAGTGTAAAATTCAAAATCACCAGCGACAATAAAATCAAATTACAAGCAACCAGGATATTTTATTTCTCCTCTTCTGCTCATGGATATTTTCGAGACGTGAGTTCGGCGGAACAAGTGCTGGGGGATTAGTGAATCTAGTGCCCATGTTCGGCGTACTAACTTGAACCCCCACAAACTGAACAGATGAGAGGCATTTAATTTAATAAATGCGGCACCTATCTTGCTCAGTTTAATCACGCTGAATCCTTTTTGTAGCATTCAATTAAAGGAAAATCAACATACTGTACTCACTTTTCCGACATAAAACAATAGCAATTTAATGTGTATCAGCGCCATCTACGCGACGTCTAAGTTACCATTCTTCACCCTGCCATCCTATATGAGTAGTTTAGACGACAAAACCTTTTCGTCCAGCTTTACTACCGACTCTTTCGGCTCCTGCATATTTATATTTTCAACAAATATTTTCTCCGAGTTTGAAAATATGTCATGATTTCTAATTTCGAAAATGCCAATTTGTCTGCAGGAAATCTTACATATTTTCTAAGATATAAGCTGATCATCCACAACGATGAGCACATTTTGATTATGTCCAATCATCAGTAATTAGGCGAATCAACTCTCTCTTCCGGAGTACACAATTTCCCACCATAGATTTGCCGCTCCTTCTGACATGAAGTATGATCTCTTTTAGATAATTATACAGCCGTATATCTTTCGAGCTCACTGTTTATTAGGCAACAAATTTCACTTCATATTTTCCTGAGGTGAAACCAAGACTCATTCAAGAACGCCTCATTACCTAGAAAGACAGTAGGGCAGGATCGGACTGTGGTTGTGCTGAGTTTAGCAAATGGTAACACCGAAATGGCTCAAGCGATTAAAATCCATTAAAAGACTTTCCCCGTCTAAGACCTCCTTGCAAAGGGGCGCACATTAAATAACTCCATTGCTAGCTCTCCATTAATTCCGCAACAGAACAGTTTTCCTTTTCATACCACAATCTGTGTTGTCATCATTTCATAAAGAGTGTAATACATGCAGTACAGCGTTGTGTTTAAGGCCGAAACCTCATCTCATGCGAAACATCTGAAACGCACTTATTAGTAAAAAAAAAAAAAACAGAAGAAGAATACAAATGAAACGTCTATCCATGACCTGGCCCGCATACCGTACATCATCTACAATGCCCCAACTCGTAGTTTTGACCAAGTGGGGTGGAAGGAGGATATTCCGCGTATATTTTTCCCAACATTCCAGTTCTCCGGTCCCTCACAATAAACCCTGTCAAGCAAGTGGTGCATAAAATTAACAAAAACTGAAAACAAAAAATCAACAACGAAAAACTTCACGGCACAAAGATTTTGTCATCCAGATAAAACGCACCACAAGCACGAGCACAGATAGAAAGTTGTTTTTCGTATGCGATTAATCTGCGTAGTGTGTCTATCGTTCATAGGTGGTAGGGTTCATCGGGGTACCTACCCATTTAATCTCTCTAATCTTGATCAAATGACCAAATGTTGTAGATAATTAAAATCGACTTTCTTTCCGCCGAACCAGAATGTGTACGATTTTAATTGCAAATGTAGTTTGCCTCGGAGTTGAATGTGAAGTGCAATTGTGCCGTTCGTCCGTGGACTGGCTTCTCCTTACTTTAAACTTCGGAGCCAGTCGATTGGAAAATGATAAATTACACTACGAGTACATGAGCTATTAATCGATATGCTAGGGATCCACACGTGTTCGCCGTGCAGAGTAATTCCGCTGGCTTATCATAGTCGGTCAACTCGCGCTTCGTATATCAATGTTGCCAGTCGCTACCTAATTAGGAAGTCAGTGAACTTTAATACTCTTTAAGTCGAATACCGTAAAACTTGAAAAGTAATTTCATGATTTAATCGATTGTGGATTCCTTAATTACAGGGAAGTGTTTTCAGAAGCAGCTCATTGGCCTATAGCATGTTATATGTGAAACCAGAGGTAGAGCGATTGATGCAATCACATCCTGGTGCGTGGGTTCAATTGAAATATGGACTATTGGTTGATTTACATATTTAGATTTCATAAGTATTCCGTCATTTTTTGAACATGTTTTATGTACGGTGGACTGAAGGTGTCGATCTAGGTGGAGCGAATTAAACATATGGTGAGTGATCTGCAAATTTCATGAGTATTTCGGGATTTTGAAGTAAGTTTTATGTACTCTAAACGGGAATGTGTCATTGTAGGTGGAACGAATGGAACCTGTGTAAAGTTGTGCCTAAGTTCAAATTGTATACAAGGCATTATCGCAGATGGGCTATAGGTTGACAAGTCCCGAGATTTCTAATAAAAACAATTGTTTTTGGGGAAAGTTGTATATATTCCTCAACCTAATTGCTTTCGAGAGCGACACACTTGGTATATCGATTTTCAACATGTCGATGGCCTTTCTCGGTTTCCAAGATGCCTTCTGTGACAGACCTCCTATCCATGCCCTCGCCCAACAACTAATCCCCACAACTTTAAATTCCCCTCTCTACCTGTAAATAAAAACGATCGTCAAGTAGCTAATTTGCATAACCTTGAGACGCAAACGACTGTCTGTTTACAGAAATAAACAATATGGTGACAAGATGGAAGCAGTACTTTGAAAACCTGCTCAATGTGCGCACCCATCATCATCATCGGCATTACAACTCGGATCCGGTCTTGGCCTTATTTATCTCTCCACCGGTCCCGATTCCCAGCCGATGTCATCCAGTTTGGCACTCCCGGGCTCTGGGCGTCCTGGTCTACGCCATCCTGTGGCGTTTCTAACAGATACACACACAATACACAAGCAAATAGTGAAGAACAACGAACGAAAATCGAATAAGAAAATGCATCAGAGCCGTATACCATAGCGATAGCATAACAAATCCACATCAGTCGAATGTAATTGAGTTTAGAAATCGAATTCGTACACACGACGGTGGCCGGATTGTTTGCGTTTTGGTTCAATTTTTTGTGATTTTAACTGTCATAGCATCAGTTCGAATCACACCTTCTTCATTATCATCCCAAACGCTATAATCCCTCCATCGTAGACAAGGTCTGCCGCGCTGTCTCCTTCCATACATCCTACCACGAAGGATTAATGTGTGCACCCATCAACCACAAAAAAAAACCACCAGACGTACATACAGCCGAGCCTCAGATCCCAGAGACCTCTTTCAACGAAGTTGTAGACGCAATCAATCGATTGAAACACAACAAGGGTTCCGGAGTCGACTGCATAACGGCAGAGTTTGTGAAGCATGGAGGAGAGGCAGCCGCTCGAAAGATCCACCAACTCATCCTTACAATATGGGATGAGGAAGTCACTTCGGAAGAATGAAAAACCTCAATAGTCGTCGCCATTTTCAAAAAAGGGCGACAGATCTGACTGCGAAAATTACAGGGGAATATCATTGCTCCCAACCGCATACAAAATATTAACAAATGTCATTCTGGCGAAAATCACGCCGTACGCAGAAGAAATATTGGGAGACTACCAATGCGGATTCCGTAGGAACCGGTCAACAAGCGATCAAATGTTTATAGTAAGGCAACTGCTGGAAAAGAAGTGGGAATACGGAGAGACGGTTCACCAACTGTTCGTTGACTTCAAAAAATCCTACGACTCAGTCGCAAGGCAAAGACTCTACCATATTGTAGTTGAGCTGGGAGGAATATCATTGCTCCCATCATCATCATCATCATCATCATCATCATCATCATCATCATCATCATCATCATCATCATCATCATCATCATCATTATCATCATTATCATCATCATCATCATCATCATCATCATCATCATCATCATCATCATCATCATCATCATCATCATCATCATCATCATCATCATCATCATCATCATCATCATCATCATCATCATCATCATCATCATCATCATCATCATCATCATCATCATCATCATCATCATCATCATCATCATCATCATCATCATCATCATCATCATCATCATCATCATCATCATCATCATCGGCACTACAACCGGGGTCCAGTCTTGGAATTGTTTAACAAATCTCTCCACCGGTCCCAATTTCCAGCCGATGTCATCCAATTTGGCACTCCCAGGCTCTGGGCCAACAATTCTTCTTAAGGCCTTTCTCTCGAACGCGGCTAAGAGTTCAGAGTGTCTTTTATTGAGCACCCAGGTCTCGGATCTGTATATGAGTACTGGTAAAACCATGGTCTTGTACAGTAGTAGCTTGGATGTTCTGGATAAATTTCGGGATTTAAACAGCCTTGATAGACCATAGCAACCAACGTTAGGTCTTCTCTTCGCAGAAGTTGCCACCATGTACTTAGTTTTCCCCTCATCAATGTGCGGTCCCAGTTTTTGTGCCGCCTGATCGATCTGGGTGAGGGAATCCTGTACAGCCGATTCGGTTCTACCGATGATGTCGATGTCATCTGCGTAGGCAAGTATCTGGCTGGACTTGGTGACAATAGCCCCTGTAGTCGTGACGCCAGAGTCATGAATTGCTTTCTCCTAGCCCATGTAGTCGTGACGCCAGAGTCATGGATTGCTTTCTCCAACGCCAGGTTGAAGAGGAGGCAGGCCAGACCGTCCCCTTGTCGGAGTCCATTAAAGATGTTTATTGGTTTGGGCAGCAATCCCGGTATTTTTACTTGACTAGTTACGTTGGTCATGGTCAGCCTACAAAGCCGTATCAAGTTTTTTGGAATGTCGAACTCTCTCATGGCATTATATAGTTCTACCCTGGCTATGCTTTCATAGGCGGCCTTAAAGTCTATAAATAGATAATATAATGGAATCTTAAATTCCAGACATTTGTAATTTTCCATCGCCTGCCTAAGGGTGAATATCTGATCAATTGCTGATTTGCCTGGGATGAAGCCACACTGATATTGACCAATGATGACTTTAGCGTATGGGGCTATCCGACCTTGTAGGATAGTGAAGAGTATCTTATAGGCAGTATTCAGCAATGTTATACCCCTATAGTTGCTGCACAGTGTGATACCTCCCTTCTTATGTATGGGGCAAATTATTCCACGACGCCAGTCTTCCGGCATCTCCTCTTGATCTCATACGTGCACCACGATCCCATTAATTGCGTGATGTAATGCTGTCCCTCCTTGTTTGATCAGCTCAGCTGGTATGCCATCAGCTCCGGGGGCTTAATTTGACTTGACCTGTCTTATGGCTTTTACTGTTTCCTCAATGCTTGGTGGCGGCAGCATTTGATCTTGTTTTGCATTGGTGCCGCCCCCAATTCTTCTGTGAGCTGGCCATTTAGCAATTCATTGAAGTGCACCTCCCATCGCTCCCGAATGCCTTCAGGATAGGAGATCAGATTACCCTCTTTATCCTTGCAGTAAGTGCAGCGTGGTGTGTACCGCGTCATACTGTGGATTATTTGGTAGAACTTCCGCGCCTGGTGCGGAACTCGCTCTCTACTTTTCTCTATTTCACAGACAAGGTTTTTTTCCCAGACACTTTTCTTTTGTCTGTGAAACCTTTTATCAGATCTTCTGAGCTCTTTGTATTTCTCCTCGTGCACCTGCGTCCTGCAAGACTGCTGCATTGCCCGGTATGCAGCATTCTTACGTTCAGTCGCTAGTTTGCACTCATCATCAAACCAGTCGTTCCGATCTCTACGACTACTGCCTAAGATGCAGTTGGCACTACTAATGACAGTATTCTTAAGCCGTGTCCATTTCTCTTCTACGCCCGGCATTCTGGCCCCAGAACTTACTCTCCCTCCGTCGAGTTCTTCGAGGGCGAGTCTTAGCGCATGACCAAAGGTGCTACTGGTATTCTCATTGCGTAAGGCAGCCGTGTTGATTCGAACTTGATCCGCGGATGCAATACGTCTCCGTAAGGCAATACGCGCTCGGAAAACTATACCAACAAGATAGTGATCCGAGTCGACGTTGGCACCTCGGTACGTTCGTACCGTCATCAGGCGTGGTCTATCAACACGTGGTCAATTTATTTGCGATTGGCGATACCCAGGTGGCTTTGTAGATATCTTTACGAGGAAACCTGGTACTCGCAACGACCAAGGTTTTTGATGCTGCCAGTTCGATGACTCGTAGTCCATTGTCATTAGTGTTCTCCTGCAAACTATGGGAATCTGCGTAGTGCCTAAAAACCGGTTCCCGACCGATTTTCGAATTCAAATCACCAAGAACGATTTTCACATCGAATTTTGGGCAGGTATTGAGGGCCCATTCGACGTTCTCGTAGTATTCTTCAGTTTCCTCGTCAGGGGACTCCTCTCTAGGTCCGTGAACATTTATGAGGCTTATGTTCTTGCCTGGCACGCGAAGAGTGCATAGCCTTTCATTTATTGCATTAAAGCCGATGATGGCAGGCTTCAGTTTTTGGCTGACTAAAAAACCTACCGCGAGCACATGGTGTTTTGCATGACAGCTGTAATAAATGTCATACTCGTTTCTTTGAATAACACCACTCCCTGTCCATCTTATTTCTTGTAATGCTGTTATATCAGCCTTATATTCGGACAGGGCATCGGCTAGCTGCTGTGCAGCTCGAGCTCTGTATAATGAGCGGACGTTCCATGAGAAAATTCTTAAATCGTTTAGCCATTTTCGTTTCCGTGATCGTTAGCTTGTTAAATTTGCCATAATAATTCATTTTTACGGGCATGATTATTAGCCTTGCCCTAACGTTTCTCAACCGCCGCATGCATTGGTAGCTATCCAGGGGTGTCACGTGGAGACTGCATGTCAACTTGGATTGAACAGGAACAAGGATCGTCCTGGCCTTCGTCGGATTGAAATCAATCGGTGACTTTGCCCTGTATATTCAGCCTGAGCACAAGCCCTCGAAATACGCGTAATCCACGCCTTCTCTACATACGCCCTCACCGGACCTCTTACGGTCTCCACAAACTTTCGCGGATGCTTAGAAATGCCAACTCCAACTTCACCTTGTTTGACTACAACATCTCTACCCATACTCTCAAGCACCGCCTCCTAAACCATTCTCAACACCAAACTTAAGCGGCGCTTCTACACTTTACTATACCCTACCCCCACTTCTCGCCTCTACTCCTGCCTTCCTAATTTATCCTGGTTACCGTAGGTTAAGCCTAGTTAAGATAGTTCTTAGGCTCTCTAGCTTGTAACTTATAATGGGTTTTCCAATAGAGACTTGACAACTTTTTTTCGGTAGTAAATTTTTATAATTTGCAGACGTTGTTCGTTCGTGTACTTAATCATGATGAATAAATTGACAGTGACAGTTCGATGATTAGTGAAAGGGTGCGTTCACAAATTAAATTCAAAGTTGTCAAGTCCCTATTGTATAACCCTATTTATACTTTAGATGTAGGTAATTATGTTGCTTGAGTTAAGCCAATAAATGGGGTGGTAGCCCCACTAAACTTTAAGCAAATCCAGTATGTGGTAATTTTGATTATTGAGTTTGGTCTGCAAAGTGTACCAGACCAAGATAATCTGTGGATATGTATCCGGTCGAAATGAAGTGCACTTTTTGTGACGGTGCAGAGACTTATTAAAAACTGTACTCTTTTTCATGGAAATGTTCTGATTACCCATGGCTTCTCAAAGCACCTTCTCAATCGTTTCGCGCTACACATTTACATTCACCTTGACGCTACAGTCCAAAACACCGATGGAAAGAAGCCAATGACCCTCATAGCAGCCCAAATTATTACAAACGGTGGTATTTGCCGTCTGGAATTCTGGATCGAATTACATGTATCCTGTGAAATGTTGACCGGACAAATTTGTTCGAATGGCTTATCTATCGGAATCATTAGGATAGGAGTAACTTAAAAAGTCCGCAAGGGACCAGTAAGTTAGGAAATAGGATATCAGATGCTAGAGTTTAATCATTTTTGTCTAGCGAGTAAGTAAATTATAATAAGAAGAAATTAAAAAATGATATAAAAAATCAAAAATGAATTAGGATACGAGGCAGAAATACGTCTTTTATTTAAAATTTCCCATTTTGAAATTGTAGCTTCGATGATGTTGTTCATCATCGAAATAATGATCTCGGAAATATATATATAAAAAATTTTTTGGACATACATAAAAGTTAGTACATTTTTTGAGAGATATGTGACAGCGGAAACTAGGATATGTTGGGCTGATATTATGAAGAAATACCCTTCATTTATTCATCCATAGCAACGTGATACCCCATAATGTACTCTCCTTTGCAAGTGATACATTTACTCTAGTGCTTCTACCATTTCAGGACACAATGTTCCACATCACTTGAAGGCCACGCTTTCAGGCACTCGGAGATTTCGCTTTGAGTTTTCCCCACGTCTACAAAATATTTACCCCGCTTTGTCATTTTTTTACTTTTGGGAAAAAAAGAAGTCGCATGGAGTCAAATCCGGGAAATACACAGGGTGCTCCTCCATGGCGGTGGTATTTTCCTCTGTCAAAAATTGCTGACAAATTTTATATTCATTCGTTGTTTGGATCATTCCAGATTGATGACGTCAACAAAACTAGAGCAAATCCCATGAGCAGGAAGGGTGTTTTAAAAACTGAAAACTTTGGCGTGCTGTTGTTTACATGTCCTTCGATGTTTTGGAATTAGTACAATTATTTTACAATAGATGGTGTGTGAGGTTCATTTCTTTTCTGTGCATGAGAAAACTTATTCAATTCATTTGAATTAAATATAATGCAAATAATAACATTTCTATTGTCGCTTAACTTTAGACAACAAATACAAATACGATATTATATTCATGCTCTTTGCCTTATGCTTGTGAATTTGTTGCAACACCTAACCCTTAAACACTCACTATTAAAGGAAATAACCTCAGCAATCGATGAGTATGTAACTGAGGGTTTAAAACCAATAGAAAGAATGGAAATCAAGTAAGTAGGCGGTGAAATGGAAAATTGGAATAGTAAGTAGCTTGGAAACAGAAAAGAAACAAACGTAAAAAAGTGAAAGCACAAATAATATTTTCATATAATTTTCATAAATCATATTCATCGCTTTGGGCTACGTAACGATAGTCGGCTCATTGAACTTATCGTTTGGGATTTGTTTTCTTGTACTGGTAAGCGCAGCAGTAAACTTATTTGTTTTTTATTTTATCGGTAATAACTTTTAAGCAGAAACAAATCTAAATTAAGAACTGAAATCATATATTACAAAGAAAGTGGTTGGTATGGCTGAAAGAGGTGTGGGAAACTGGCGCTACCGATGTCCTCGACTATGGTATTTCCATACCTGCAATTTCATAAGTAATACCACATCAAGGAATTACAATTGTCCCCTATGCCAGATCGAGTTTATTGAAGAGCTTACTGAAATACTGGCATCACCTCCAGCTATAAGCAGTAGTCCAAGGAGAGAAACATCCCCTCTCCACCGATTTGAAAGCAGGGTTACCGATCATAGCAGTCGGATCAGATTTCCGCCTGTGTCCAGGGAAATCGAGGTGGCAAACTGCTTATTTCCGACCGTTGTGATTGGTGAAGTCGAATTACAGCAAAATCTTAGATGCACGATTTGCTTGGAAGATTTCCGTGAAACGGAAATTGCCCGAAAACTAACATGTTTGCATTTATTCCATGAAATGTGCATTGTTCCTTGGCTTCGAACACATCGGACTTGCCCATTGTGCAGGGAACTTCTATGTACTGAGTCACAGCAAAATCCGGACGTACCAGCTCCAAGAATTGGCTCACGAGGTCGAGAAAGATTGCTCCCCCGAAGAGCAACGAATCATAGTCCTCCATTGGATTATTCAAATTTATCAGCATCCAGAACTCTGTAAGAGGATTCTGAAGATTACTAGTATACCGATTAATTTATTTTGCAAATAACTAAATTAATATAATCATATAAGAATAGGAGGAACAGATTTTTACCAACTTTCGAACCCTAGATAGCAAATGTAGATGTAAGGCTTGTACATTTTCGTATGTCCTATAATCTGATATTGGTTTTATAACAATTAAAATGAAATAAACGCGTTCCGACTACAAATAAATTATATCAAAAAATATATACATATGTATTTTGTGTTTTATGTCAATTACAAAAGAGGAACCCATGGCGCAATTAACAATTCAGAGATTTTATATACAATATTTTATCTAAAATAATATGTATTATAAAATTGAGCAAATAATTTCGTTAAAGGGAAACATAACAAAACGCATTCTATAAGGTTTATATAAATTAAAGAAAAAAAAAACATTAAGGTAAAAAATATAAATTAATAATAACAAAGGAAGAAAAACACAAATATGTATAAGCTAGGGGGTTTACTATTAAGCACTAAGTTCATTTATTAGAGAGTTGTTATATATATATATATATATATATATATATATATATATATGTATATATATATACATATATATATATATATATATATATATATATATATATATATACATATATATAATAGAATTATCTAATTATAAATATTAGATTATATATATATATATATATATATATATATATATATATATATATATATATATACACCTCCGTAACATTCGCGAAATGGGTTCATTAGGGCGTGATGGGCGGGCAAGTAGAAGTGATGAAGGTTTGGCAAGTTGGGCGATTGATTGAACCTGAGAAAAGACGGTGGATGAAGACAATGCCGGCATGAATTCTGTTGTTCAGGTGTGTTAAGGTTATTTAGATGGAGACAACTTGTGTTTGGAGGTAGAATCAAAGGATTTTCCCAATTCAATCCTCGGAGGGCAAAACGCAAGCAACGACGTTGAACGCGATCCTCTGAATGTGATCATCAATGCGTTGTTGTTTTTGTAGCATTATCAGCAAACGTGGCACACTAGTAAGGAGACGACGTTTAAGAAGTGAAGGAGATGGGGTAAGAGTTGGTCCTCCGTAACATTCGTGAAATGTGTTCGTTAGAGCCGTAAAAAATGTGATGGGCAGTCAAATAATAGATATGAAGGTTACGCAAATTACGGGGGTTAGTGTAAAATGTGTTATATAAGTAACTTGTGTTAATTATCATCATCATCATCGGCACTACAACCGGGACCCGGTCTTGGCCTTATTTAGCAAGTCTCTCCACCGGTATCCGGTCCTTATCCGAGACTTGTTAAATTGCCCATAATAATTTGTTTTTCCGGGCAAGGTTATTAGCCTTGCCCCAAGGTTAATTATCCCCCCCCCCCATAAATCCACCTGAAACTCTTACTAATTCATATCCACCCAGCACATTTTAAGCGCGCAATTAATATTCCCACCATGAAATAGACACATTTTATCAAATTATTACCCCTTAAAATACAAAATCCCACCCCAAATACCTTATATTTTGTGGCCAAAACTTCCATTGCAGTACGATGCAAAAAACTCCTCAAGTTCCCAAATTAAATCGCATGTGTTCAACAACCTTAATCTGTACGATTTGCCGATTTTCATTTTTGCAACATTTTATATTCTTAGATTTTAAATTATAGGCCAGACAAAAAATTCTTACTTGTCTTATATTACCTATGGGAGAGTGTCTGATCGTAAAGATCACGTCGGGGTCGTCGATTATAGAGTTTACTATGACAGTGAAGAGCGTGTGCGTCGAACCGACGCTATGACGGTTAGAATCATTAAATAATACGACTGAAGCCTCAACACATCAGTCCACTGCCGCGTGTTCGAATTCGATCGTTATTCTCAAGTACACATTTCACTGATGTGGAATTGGTACGAGGGTGGGCTGAAAAGATTCCGACCTAACAAAGATACAAGACATTTTTTCTTAAAATTTATTTTTAATATTTCTCCTTAGTCTCCTTGTAACTCTACACACTTCTCCCAACTATGCTCCCATCTCTCTAACACGTCCAAATAGCACTCGGCGTTTTTCTCTGCAAAAGAACTGTTCACGAAGATCATTGTCTCCTCATTTTACGAAAATATCTGTCCTCCGATCGCAATTTTTAGATTAGGGAACAAAAAGAAGTCGCTTGGGGCTAGATCTGGTGAATAAGGAGGATGGTCAAGCTGTTCTGTAACCGTAATTCGTGGATTTTCGCCATGGCAACCGCTGAGGTGTGAAACGGCGCGTTGTCTTGGTGAAACAGGATTTTATTTTTCTGCAAATGTGGCCGTTTTTCCACAATTTCTGCCTTCAGTTGATCAAATAATGATGCGTAGTGTTCTCCTGTAATGGTTTTTCCTTTTTGAAGATAATCGATTAAGATAACTCCATGACTATCCCAAAAAACAGTCGTCATCGCTTTCCCAGCCGAAAAAAACAGTTCTTCCTTTTTTTTTGAGCCGATTTCCCCTTTGCAGTCCACTGTTTTGATTGTATTTTTGTTTCGGGCGTATAATGGTGTATCCAAGTTTCATCAACAGTAACTAATCGCGGCCAAAACTCGGATTTATTGCGCTTAAACTGCGCCAACAGAGCGTTGGAAATGTTCATTCGAACACGTTTTTGGTCTAACGTGAACAAACGCGGCACCCAACGCGCCAACAGCTTTCTCATGCCTAAATCTTGATTTAATATGTGACAAACACGTTCTTTGGACATTTTCATAGCCTCTGCTTTCTCTCTCACTTTAATTCGACGTTCGTCTAGCACCATTTGGTGAACTTTGGCGATGTTATTGTCAGTTGTTGCAGTTTTTGGACGTCCCGAACGTCCATCGTCTCCCAAGCTCCCACGGCCACGTTTAAATTCAGCTGCCCAAAATGTCACTGTGGTAAATGATCATGCAGAATCCCTATACACAGAGTCCAACTCATCTTTGATTTGCGTAGGCGTATTGCCTTTCGAAAACAAAAATTTAATGACAAAATAGAGTATCAATATTTTGTCCTTTTTGACAAAAACACTCACAGCAACTGTCAAATAAAAACTACGCTTTCAAAATGGCTGAAATTTTGGTGAGTAATTGTCAAAAGATGCACTAGCTTTTATTGATGAGTGCTGCTCTTATCACGTTGAGGTCAAAAACATACCACTCTCGTATGATATCCTTATGAAATATAGCTCTGATGCTTTTGCATATTTGATTTTTCTTTCGGCGTTGCTCTTCAACTTGCCTAGCAGCCCGTCTTACTTCAAAGACCTGCCCGAATTCTCCATTGTTGCCTTCATCTCTCAACTTATTCTGCATTACCTAGTTGAAGAAAAATTAAACTTGCTTAAAGACGAGTTCAGCCCTGGACCTGATGGGCTTCCGGCTGTCCTTTTAAAAAAATGTTCCTCATCTCCTTCTCTCCCGCTATCAAAGATATTCAATCTATCCCTTACACAAAGTGTCTTCCCAAATATTTGAAAATTCTCTTTTGTCACCCCCATACATAAGAAGGGGCCAAAAATGATATTAGTAACTGCCGTCACTATACTGTCACATATTCCAAAACTTTTCGAAGGCATTCTTTACAACGCGTTATGTTTCCGCTGCAAATCCATCATCTTACCCAACCAACACGGTTTCCTTACGTGTAGGTCGACCACCACCAATCTAGTTGAATTCTCATCCCACGCTCTCTGTGCCTTAGAAAACGGCAACGAAGTCGATGTAATCACAACCGATTTCAGCAAGGCCTTCGACCAAGTTTCACACAACCTCATCTTCTTTAAGCTATCCTCCCTTGGCTTCCAACACCAACTGATTAAGTGGATTTCTATCTATACGAACGAACTTACCGTGTCAGATTTAGATCCAACCTCTCCAATCCTTTTCTTCCCACGTCAGGGGTTCCCCAGGGCAGCCATCTTGGACCCCCCTATTCATTCTTCCGATTAATGATATAGACACCAGTATCAAGCACTCCTCCATCTCTCTATACGCGGACGACTCTAAACTCTTCAAGACGACCCGCTCTTCTGTCGGCGCCTGACTTCTCCAAATGGATCTCGAAAGCTTTTCAACTTGGTGCCAAAACAACTGCCTCGAACTAAATAGTCCTAAATACCACTCAATCACCTTCTCCCGTAAACGACCCCCCGCCCTACAACCTCCCGCTCCGTTCCTATTTCTTACTCAACCGACAAATATCAACCAAATATCACCTGTGCAATCGATTCGTGACCTTGGCATATTATGTGATAGGGAGCTTACCTTCACCTCACATATTAATGATATTATCCTCGAGGGCAACTCTGCCCTTGGATTTGTGAAACGTTGGTCGAAAGAATTCTCTAATCTGTACGTTTCCCGATCGCTCTATATAGCCCTTGTCTAACGGCTTCTTGAATATGCTAGTCAGGTCTGGTATCTTCATTACTCGTCCCATATTCGCGATCGAAAGCGTGCACCGTCATTTTTTGCGTTGTGCCCTCCGAGGATTGAATTGGGAAAATCCTCTAATTCTACCCCCATACACAATTCGCTCCACCTAATTAAATATACACACTTGAAGAGCGCAGAATTCTTGCCGACATCCGTCTTCTCTCAGTTACAATAAAGTGCCAAGCCTGCTCTCCTCCATCACATTTTACGCCAACCTCCGAAACCGGCGAAACTTTCGTCTTTTCTATTTTCCGCCCATCACACTTCTTACGGCTCTAGTGAAACCATTTCGTGAATGCTGCGGTGGGCAAGACTTTGATTCTCACCTATCCCGCTCTCAAGCGTTGTCCCCTTTCTGACCCCACCCCGCTCACCACCGACACTCTCATAACCAGCACTCATACTCACACCCTAGCCTATCCTCGCCCTTGCCCGCCCTACCGCTTATACTATTGTCTATCCATCAATGTAGTTGTAGTCTCCAGTCCCCACTTTTTAAGTTACTTCAAAGTTACTTCAAAATTACCCACACACCTAACTCCATGCCTTACTTTTTAAGTTAGTTCGTAAGTCAATTTATAGGTACTAAGCGAAATAAAATAAGGGTCCTGTCCTCACTTCACTTCACTATTTGCTTGTGTACTGTATGCGTATCTGTTAGGCCTGATCACGTTCAGATGTAAGAGTTTGAGTAGATTGCTCGCCGGCAGAAGCTCGTCCGTTTATAATTATTTATAATTATTTTTTATAAATATGTTATTATATATTATTATTGCCGCAGCGGAGATGGGAGGACAATATAAGGCTTGAACTTGAGGAGATCGGATCAGAAGGTCAAGCGTGGAAGACGAGTGCACAGGACAGGGACTCGCAGCCGAGTCACTGAGGTCATGATCTTCCGAGTTTCTATAGGCCAATAAATAGTAATATTAATAGTAATAGTAATAGTCCAATAAACTTCGCACACACTCTTAGCTTTAGAGAACTGCAACCAAGCCAGTGTTATTACAATCGATTTCAGTAAAGCCTTCCATAAAATTCCGCACAAGTTCATACTTTTGAAATCATTCTCACTATGCCTTGAACCTATTTTGACAAAGTTTACTTCATATTGAGTAATCGGTTTCACAACATACGTTTCATATCCTCTTCTCACCACCTCAAGTGTCCCTCAGGGCAGTAATTTAGATCCCATTCTTTTTATACTATCTATAAACGACATTGATATGATATTCTAGCATTTTTGTATCTCTCTTTACACCGATGACACTTGTTGCGGATTCGCACTGGATGCAACCAACGAATTCTCAATTGAATGCAACCATCGCAACCATAAATAACAACTGTCAGCAACCAGCTGACAGACGAATAATTTTGGTTGACAAGCAATTAAAATAAACAAAATGCTTCTTCGTTAACTACTCTGGGCATTCGGATCGACAATAATTCTAATCTTGGTACATCTTAGTAATCTTTATAAATAAAACGCATTTTTAACAACATTAAATACTCGCAAACGATTTTCATTGCATGGAGGATAAACCTTTGGGATTGCAACCGACGAATTTAGGTAATCCTTTTCTTTTCAAATACATCAGATTTGCTATTGTTCCAGCCAACGACAAATGAGTCGCTGCACGTCAGGAGACCACATTGTTCCCCCCGGCCCACCAACAAGATACAGTTGTTGGTGGAAGTTGCGTTCCACGCTTACTGAGAGAGCCGTCCGTCCTGAATTGGTGAAGGATGAAGGATTGGTGACCATGAGAGTTCCGTCACTTGTGTCCGGTACCCTTGGTCACAGAACTAACCATTTGATCTGGGTTGGAGTTGTAATTTCGCAACCCACGATCAATGACCACGTAATGGCTGGTGGTTGGAAGTATTGCATCGCGACCAGTGGCGGTGATAAATACTGCGTCTATTGGCGCCCGTCCGAAAGTAGCTGCCGACGGAATGCGGCTTTTGGCATGTGAGGCCGCAACGTTGAGTCTGGTGCGGCGTCTTCCTTGGCACCGTCCGCGGGTCCTGACGGAATGGCAGTCGCGGACCCAGTGCCTACTGGGTTGATTGGAGTACCGCCTATGCTGGTTTACTTAGAGGCGTGCTGGTTGATTCTTGAATGTTAGGGAGCGCCGCCCGCCAAGCGGGGCATTGCGCTCTACTATCTCTATTGGGGTGGCTACATGTGGTAGCGGTCGTCCTTGATGATTCCGGTCATTGGCCGGAGATTGGCCACTCGGTGTCTCTGTTAGGTTGCCTTTACTACTAAGAGTTGCTGAGAGACCACCGATTGATGGAAGATTTCCATACGAGTTCGACATCACCGATAGATTGGTGAATGACAACTGCGTTTGCTCTGCTCCTATGTCATTTTCTGGTGAATGTTGTTGCTGTTGTAATTGATCAAGGTGAACCAGTTCCTCTGGGTCGGGGTTGTAAGTTCCGAGCGTCGGGACATGGGGCGGGTTGAGCTTTGGGCAGGTGGCACCCCTGTCGGTGGTCTGCTGGTTCTTACTCACTGGAAGTACGTGCGGTTCCTCAACCGCTTGTTTGGTGGCGACTTCTGGCAGCTGCACTGAGGCCAGCTTGCTAATGTCGAGTTGGTCGGCGCTGTTCGCCGTAGTTGGGGAGACTGGGTCGAGCGAGCAGCCTCGAGAGTTGGGCAGGTTTCTCTGAAGCAGGCATCTTTCCTTCTTTCGTTGCATCGGATATCTTGCCATCTTTCTTCGCTGGCGCTGGTGCACTGGCAGCTGCTGGTGCCTTCGTGCTGAACTCAGCCTTCCTTTGTAGTGTCGCGTTCGCGGTGGGTGATGCTGATGCAGTAGTGGTGGACTTGCCTTGCCTCAACAAACTTGGTGGCCTCGACCAGATAGATCGCCTCGGCCTGATTGATGAATCGTTCCACGAAGTAGCGATGGCCGCTGGTCATCTCTGGAGTGGCCAGGAGTTTTATTTCGTCGTGTGCCAGTCGAATGTCCCCACAAGTGATGTGGAGGTTGTGCTGGCGTATGTCCACCGTGAATAACGTTGGCGGCCCTCTCTTCTCGAGGTTTAGAAAGGCACAGGACATCCGCTCCTGGGAGGTGAACTGGGCGCTGATGAGCTGTTCCGCCAATATAGCCTTTGTCATGTTTGACTTCGCTGGCATTGGTGCCGGCATCTCCTTGTAATTTGGATGCCGCGAACTTGGCGATGGTTGGTCTTTGCGTCCGGACCCCGATGTGTCCCGCGACCTTGACGTCGGTCGGTCCTTAGGTCTGGAACTTCAAGTATGCCGTGAACTTGTCGGCGGTTAATCCTTACGTCTGGATCCGGTGATCGCCACGAACTTGGCAGCGGTTGATCCTTACGTCGGGATCTTTTGCATGGGGCGCCGCGAACTTGGCGACGGTCGATCCTTACATCTGGATTCTTTGCATGGGGCGCCGCGAACTTGGCGACGGTCGGTCCTTAGGCCGGACCCTATACTATGCCGCGATTGTCGGCGGTCGGTCCTTAGGCTGGACCTTGGGGCTGCGAACTGGGCAGCGGGAAATGATCCACAGATGGATCCCTGGTGGTCAATGATTTTAGTAGAGAGAACTTCCAAAACGATGACCCGAAGAACAATGGAAGTCACCCAAAACTTTTCCGTGTGGATGAATTAGCAACATTTTCTTTCACACAACAAATTGACGGACATCCCCGGTTGCGCTGTGAACCTGGCAGTGTTAAGGCAGCTGCACTTGGGAACTACTCGTTGGTACGCCGTAAACCTAACGGCGTCAATTTAGCTGCACTTCGGGACAGCTCTTTAGTACGCCGCAACCCTGGCGGCGGTGGAATGGATCCACAGTCTGGATCCTCGTTTGCGCCGGGAACTGGTCGCGGTGTGGTAGAAATGTAGCTGCACTGGGGCAGCTCGTTGATGCACCACAACCTGGCGGCAGTAATGTAGCTGCACTTGGGGCAACTCTTTATTACGCCGCGAACCTGGCAGCAGTGGATTGGATCCACGGTCTGGATCCGGCTCGAAGGACCATTATTTGCGTTCAGCAAGCGTCGAATGCAACTTCCACCAACAAATGTATCTTGTTGGTGGGTCGGGGGAATGACGTCAGGAACAATGTGGTCTTCGCTGGAATCAATTGCTAATATTTATTTGTTCATAGGAAATGATTACGTGTTATTGCTGTTGTACCTCAGAAAGAATCCTCATCCAGAATACCACAAACAAATCGGGTTGGTTTCACGTTATTAAATATTACGTTTATTTAATAGATTTACTGGATGTAATAAGATTATACATAATTGTGATGCTGCCAGCAGCTACTAAAAGAGACCTTTTTGCTTGGTAAAAAAAATGACAGTTCGAATGTTGTTACTACTGTCGTTGGTTGCATTCAGATGCGAATTCGATGACTGCATTCACATCCGCAACAACACTCAATTTTTCAAAACCACTAGCTCTAAACATGATCTATCTCTTCAAATAGATCTGGACAGCTTTTTGATTTGGTGAATTATATTGTACGGACTAAACATTGACAAATGCTAATCAATTACCTTGTTACGAATGCGCACCAGTTCCCCCGCCCCCAACTTCTATTCAACCAATCTTTATCGTCTGTTCATTCGATTCGCGTCCTTGGTATCATGTGTGATGGCGAGTTGAACTTCCTCTCACATATTGTTGAGATTAATTCTAAAAGCCAATGCTATTGTATTGTGGCGGTTCCGCCAAACCCCACAGTACACTTACCTTAAAAACCCCCAGTCTGCATAAGCTTTCGCTAATGCAATTACAATAGCATCTTAAATGCTCCACGCATTAAAACAATCAAATTTGTATAACCTAAAAGTCCCTGGAAAAGAAAACTTTACATTCATGCATCTCTTCGCATACAATTTCTGTAAGATTTCTTTCTTACCTTATCAGGAATCTCAAACCAGCTCGGCACCTTCGGTACCAGACAGATTCCTGTAAACAAAATAATTCGGTTTACACACAATGTAACCGTCATGACAGGGACCATAAATATTGCGCCGTCTATTTTCCAACTTCGCCATGTGTACGATAAATTTCTTTACGTACACATTAGCCGGCGACCTTTTTCTCCCAGCAATAAAATTCTCTAAACTCGCACCATGTGCAAACAGAAGAACGCTGTTCCTACATAGGTTTCCTGCGATACCATAAACAATTCATATCGTTTGTGGTATCCGAAAAACATTTTTTTCATTTAATGATATTTATTTAGCTGACCCTCATTACCGAACGATGCATAAGCAAACCCATTAGCATCCGACGAGATTCGATTTGTTTACATACATCTCTTGGATGCCCATTATGCCTCTTCTTTGTGTTCCACGTTCGTCTAATGGTTTTGATCCTTGAAAAGAATCGACGTAAACCCACACATGTGTGCCATGACGATCTCCTCTAATGAGATTCGGTTATCACTACAAGTAAAGGAGATGCATCCAAAGATTCTTTTGACAGCGACTTAATATCACTGAGTCGTAATTCAACCACTTAAGACGTCGGTCGCGTTTCAGATACACCAGCGTATGCCCGGGGGTGAGCCTACCCCCGAGGTTGTAGAAACCATTGTTGTGTCGGGTTAGAGTCGGGTTCTTTAATTTTCTAAACGAAATCCTTTTTGGCAAATAAAGCCTGATGAAGGCAGATAAAGTAAAGTTGAAGACATTTTCCGATACCATTCGTGTGTGCTGTGGTTCAGTTAATTTGTAATCGTTGTTAAGTTTGAAACGGCCGTCAATGTACAAAGTGTTAATATAAATATATTTACGTAAAATTGAATAATAAACAATAACCACAATGGCATTTTAAACCTATCATTATCGAACCACGTAATAAAAGAAAATAAATTACAAAAATAGTGTGTTTCATTTCTCCGGTGTGTGATGTTTGCTCTTCTGCTATGGTGATTGTTTTTGGCGGAATTCGACGGAACAATCGACGAGTGGAAAGTGAATAGTTTGTGGGGACGGAGTAGAACCCTGTGCCGTACGCCGGCACCATGACTTCGCCCCCCCCCCCCCCCCCCCCCCCCCCCCCCCCCCCCCCCCCAGTATGTTTTGTAAAACGCTAGTCGAATGAATTTTCTAACCCCTATGTGACTCCATCCCTCTATATTTATTTTGTTCACCGTTACGTCAATCATACCTGACTGAAGAAGCGTAGAATCGAGAGTATTCAATGACGAGGAATACATGATCCGACATTCCACATTCGTGTACTTCGGCTAAAGAACGATCAACTGTGTTTATTCGTAGATTTGGTGTCCATTTTTAACGTGAACGTTTTACATAAATTTACACTAGGCTTAAATTTATATCAATTTAGTTTCAAATTTTAAAAGTAATAATAGCTTCATTGAATTTCTGATAAAGCTCACCCCATTAACAGATACCTAGGTTCAAAAGATCTACACAATCACTCTGACGTAAAATTGTCACATGCTTTACGCCGGTTGTACTTCGTCACATTCTGCTTTTACTGATGCCATTTAATGGAATCGTAAAAATGTATCCCCATTAATTTTTCAAAATAGAAGAATTGAATTGTCTTCAATACACGACAACAATACGAGTGTAATGCATCCGCCCTATCGCACTCCACTTTAACATTTCACTCTCAAATTTTCTATAAAAAGAAGTAAGAGGAAATTCCAACACATCAAAGAATTCTTTTTAAATTTTGTAAAAACCAAACAAATGGTTTTCTAAATGTGTGACCTCGCTCCAGCAATGCGAATTGCGTAGTTCCAGTTCAACCGTACACAATATCATCATCGCCCTGATATGAACACAGTCAGTCATTAAACAGCCGACACAAATCATTTAGCTCCCTCTGCTGGGGGGTGGGGCGATGTCACAAGTAGTAGATTGGAATTTTGCCAAATTTTTCGAATGTAATAAAAATGCTTTTCTTCTTTCTCTGTGTGCGGCACCCTCTGTCTGACTCAATCTTGTTTACACCCCGATGAGATTGTCGACCTAAAACGTATATGGTCTTCTTATCTAGCGATGGCACTCTGGGTGGACGGAATCATATGCTGGTTTATCACCAATTAGGTTATGCGGTGATGTGCCTTGTCAAATGTGTCCCTGACGAGTCCTCTACTGTCCGCAATGAGGTCAGTGTCAGTGACGTGTACCTAAATAATTATAATCTATTTTTTTAGAGCTTCGGGATATTTGTGTGTCTGTTAACAATTTGGGCCTTTGTTATTGTACTTTGAGGCGACGTAGAAATTATGAATGGAATTCGGTCCACATTGTGGCCCAACGAAATATCTGCGACCACCGGGAGACGATAATTCACATTCTCCCCTTATGAATATCTACTTTAAAGAATTTTAAGTATTTCGTGAGGAGTATTTTTAAGAATTCGCACACAAGAAGGGGACGAGCTAAACTCTTTTAGAATTATAATCGTGCTTTTTGCTGTGTCATATTTTAGTGGATTTTCGTTTTCTGCCAGGAGGTTGGTTTCACTGGTATCCAAAGAGGAAGTGCTTCCTTATAGATAGGCTGGTATAAAGCTCTAAAAGGAGAAAAAGTAGTGACTAATTACAGGCCATGTAACTTTCTAAATATATTTTTGATTTTGTAACTTGTCAGAATAAGTAAAAAAAAAGAAATAATAATAACAAAAATATGGTTGGAGACGAGGATATATATGTCCTTAATCATTCATTGTCACTCTATGTTCCCTTTCTTTTGGGTCTTTTACGACTACCAGCATCACCCGCATTTGCGGGGATGTCGACGTCCAACAGAAGGTTAATCTTCGTCGCGGCCGATGGTCTGATGCTTCAATGCCTCGCTTTTCACCTGTTTTAACGTATGTTCAAGTCACTGTGGCGTTTCTAACAGATAAACACACAATATGCATGCAAATAGTGAAGAACACCGAAAGGAAATTCGAATAAGCAAAGGCATCAGAGCCGTATACCATAGCGATAACACAACCATTCCACATCAGTTGAGTGTACTTGAGTCTGGAAATCGAATTCGTACACGCGTGCAGTCGGCTGATGCTTCAATGCTTCGCTTCTCACCCGTTTCATCGTATGTTCAAATCACTGTCTTCACTATCCTTGTTTAACGCAACAACCCGACGTGATCTGTATACACACAACACACAATCTCCCATAGGTAAACAGAACTTTACTACTCGATCACGACTTCCGCATAGAGCACCGGCACCCTCGCCTGCTCCGACGTACTCTCGGTCGCTCGTTCCCCGCTCCGTCGTTCCCACAAAAAGTTGATCGTGTGGCGGTTCCGCCAAACCCCACGGTTCACTTACCTAAAAAAAACTCCATAACTCCCATCCTATCACATAATTTCGCGAATGCAAATGCATTAGCACCTTAAATGCTTTACGGATCTAGGATTATCTAAGGTATAATCTAAAAAGCTTCAGTAAAAGAATTCCTACCTTTTCTTGCATTCTTTCTTACCTTACCATAAATTTCCTGTATAAAATTCATCGGTTCGCATATCATACAACCGCATATCAGGGAATCTTACCCTTCAGTTGGCTAATCCCAGCCTCAATATGTGTACATAAAAACTATCTATGCACACATCGGCTGTCGACCCTTTTAGCCAGCGATAAATAGTCCAACACCAGCTACATATAATTAGCACCATCCACGTTGAGACTATTTCCCTAACTCACACCATGAGTAAACAAAAGAGCGTTGTCCTTCATCAGGCATTCTGGCGATACGCAAATAATTCACTCATCCTAGTATCCCAAATGCACCTACCATCTAATGTTTACTGGCGCAAGACTGATGACCTTGCCCGGAAAAAACAAATCATTATGGAAAATTTAACAAGCCTCAGGACTTGCTAAATAAGGCCAAGACTGGTTCCAGGTTGTAGTGCCGATGATGATGATCTAATGTTTAGTCAGGTCCTTTATCCTACATAGTTCTGGATTCGTTTCCCAGTAACCTCTCACATAAACAAAGAACTCCACGATCCCTTTTTCCTTTCTTTGTTTAGAGTCTTTCCCATGATTTGATCCATAAAAGAACCAGTGTACACACATACATGTGTACTGTGGCGATCTTCTGTATGAGATCTGTTGGTTACCCCAAAGAGAGACTTTACGTCTCTCTTGGAACAGGAAATGCATCTTTAATTTAAGAGAGCCAGTTTCACTGGCTGAATTGCTTTTAACAACCATTGAATATCGTTGAGTCCTCTACCATCCGCCGACCACCACGGTCGTTGCCGCTTCCGCTCTCCGGACGCGAAAAATCACCGAGCCGCGTGTGTGTAATAATATAGAAACTAAAAAAAACAATAAAATAAGTAAAAATCATGTGCCTCATAGACATAACTCGCATTTCCCACGTACAGTGTAGTGTTTGCAACAGCCGTGTCGAATATAATATTTGCTGCAGTCTTCGAAGATTGTGTTTTTATTGACTTCACATTGTAACTTTCACGCAGTGCTACCGTAAAATAAATATAACCAAACAGAAGGAATGCAGTGTTTAATTTTTCCACGTTGTCTTGTCGAACAGTTTTATTTCTCCTGTTGATCCGTTTCTTTGGTGCACGTTAGAACTTTATCTTTGTGATGCTGGTGGAAGGAAGTGAACCGTTTGCCCGTGTCCGACATAATACTTCCTTCCCCACAATCGTAACAAACTTACTGAGGAGGGAGTAGTGTGGCGTTACTAAAGGATACACACAATATGCAAACAAATAGTGAAGAACACCGAAAGGAAATTCGAATAAGCAAAGCATCAGAGCCGTATACCATAGCTATAACATAGCAATTCCACATCAGTTGAGTGTACTTGAGTTTAGAAATCGAATTCGTAAACGCGGCAGTGGCCTGGTGTGTTAAGCATAGAGTCATAGAGTCAGTTCGAAACCCACGTTCTTCACTATCGACGCAAACGCCATATCACCATCTTCGCTATCGATGTTAAACGCCATAGTTCTGCTCACCATGCTTCAGTGACATGAGTTAAATGGATCTTTAGAAAAAAACAATTTATTGGAGAAAGTACAAAAGGTTATTTTGCGACAAACGGAGATGGAATAGTGCAGAGAAAACAATATAACACCAGTCAATTTTGGGTAGTGCAATATATATATATATTTTTTTTTTTTTTACTCAAACGCGGGACGAAAATGGGATTTTGGATTACCCCTAAATGTCAGAGCACAGTGCGAGCGGAATGAGAGCAAGCGGATAAGGAAAGGAGGTGTGGATGTATATTGGTCTTGAATGCCTGGATATTATAACGACGAGGAAACACACGATCAGCTAGAGCATTCCACGTTCGTGTGGTTCGGCTAAAGAATGACTCTATGTTTATTTTTGCGCCTGAAGTTGACGTTCAACGTGAACTGATGCACATTCACAGATCGACGGATATCGCGGGTAAATGTCTGAAGGGTGTTACGTCTCCAGCGCCGTGCTTCCTCTTCGTGGGGGTTATAAGATATTTTTTTATTTGAAATAATTATCGTTTCTATTTATTAAAATAGTTATAAAGTTTTATTTATTTTTATATTTTATTTGAACTCAGCTATCTCAAGCTGAGCTCTAAACTGTACTACTTTTATAAATATAAATTTTCCTGTCTTTATAGAACATTTTGTTCCAACTAACTGTGTCGTATAAAATGAACAAAACAATCTAGAAGTCTCTGTGACTTAAAATTTTGAATAAACTTTGAACGAAAATCAAAGTGGCTATGTTTTGAAATGAAAAATGTGCTTGTTATGAAAAGGGGCATGTTTCTAAATGTGCTGTAAGTGACTGGATATAGAATATTGTGTCTGTTTATTTATGAATTGTATTAAATGTGAATGTAAGATATGTGAGGATGTAGTTTTAAAGGTTGTGTTAGAAAGGACATGAGATTAGTGTTAAAGCGAATAAGGGTAGTATTCTGGAATACAACAAGGGGCGGAATACATTCAGCAAGTTCGATTGACCAACGACCGTCACAATACCTATAAAAAAAAACAGGCATGATACAGATTGAAGGGTATCGAGGGTAAATGTTTGAAGAGGCAGAATACATTCAGCAGGCTCAGTTGAGCAACGACTGTGGTAATACCTATCAAAGAGAGATAGGCATGATACGTTGCGCCTATGTTCTAACGACGGAATTGATCGACTTACAGCTGGGTGCCCAATTAGTTTCACTGCTCGTTTTTGCATCATATCGATCCACATCTAAGGCAGTTTTGGATGCGTCTGACCAAATATGGGGGTTGAACTCAAGTTTGAAATGAATGTAAATAGTGACCAGGTTGGATGGAGTGAAGTATCTTCTGCATCTTTTAAGGAAGCCCATACTATATTTGGCCGCACTTTTCGCGGCTTCAAATATGTGGTCGCTCCAATTAAGAGTCTGTGGGGGCGGTAGTTTGGTGCGCCAGAACGGGCGCGGTGTCACTGTACCCCCAATACGTCACTGGGCAAATAAGGCGTAATGTTCACCAACCAGGAAGGAAAAAAGGAGTAAAACGCTCTGGTAGTATTTTGTTTTTTTATTGGAAATAGTTTTTTTATTTTGTTTGTCGAAACGAGTTTTCTTATTTTTCTTATTCTGTCTTACATCGTTTACAAATTGTTTGATTTCACTGGTGGGCTTCGCATATTTAAGTACGTTCAATTAACAGTCCAAACTCCTCACCGAATACTTCTCAATAAATTTGTACATTTGACTACAAGCACTTCGACACCTTTTGCGACAAGTCTTAATCGATATTTAGTTGCCCTAAGACTGTTTACATAATTTCTTTAGCTTCTGTCTGCAGCTTCGCAATGATCAGCTATGGTACAAATGACAGCCCGTCCAGAACTAACAGCTATATTTGAATTCACTTTGCGCAAAAAAGGATTGAAATTAAACTGCCCTTTTGAACTGTAAGTGATAGTATGGCCGCCCGAATAAACTTCGAATTAAGTAGGGACTGTGTTTAATTTGGGTGTGCCCAAATGAACTGATTAATTACTAGCGGGGAAAAGTTCGTCGCGTCATGGCAGTGGAGTCATAGCTCAAATAAACTCACTGCCATTTACTAGGAACTTTGAAAAGGGTTGCTATGCCTTTATAGGGGATTTAGTTCCGGAGAATCATCGCCGTATAAGCTGAGTTGGATTCGTTGGTTGTGTGTACCGGGAAATTGCTTTCGGCGGCATAGCCAAGCATGGTCAAGGGTCTTGATCCTTGCGATGATCGTTTCGTGGAAAGGCGACGCTTCATGCTGTGGGCTTGCCAGTAAGAGGGAATTGGTGTGGTTCTACATGGTTTAGGTGGAATGGGGAACCGAAATGGTTTTCGGGGGCAATTGGAATTGCTTGTTGCAAACAAGGGATATAATTTAGACAGAGAATTAACCGGAGCAATTTCGGGGAAATGTATGCGGATCGGTGTAGTTGATGGAGGTGGTGAGTATTCCGTTGTAAATTTGAATATGCTTCATTACAGAGTATGATTTTCGGAAGAAATTAGAATTGCTTGGTCGCAAGCAAGGAATGTAATTTAAATAGGAAGTTAACCGAGGTGGTTTTTGGGAAAAATTATATGTGGGGTGATGTAATTGAGGGAGATGCTTAATATTCCGTTGTAAATTGGATTGAATATGCATTTATTACAGCTTGGGAAATTGATTCTTGGTAAGTATGGGGATGTATGCAATTGCGGATTTGGGGACGGCTTCTGTTGCATATTGGGATGTGTTTTGCATGTTGGGAAATGGGTTACAGGTTAGGTTAGGGTGACGCACTGTTAGCGGTCAAAATTGGTGGGCATTGTGGGTTGGTTCTCCATGTGGTATAGAGAACCCCCACAACTCAAATTAATTCGAGTGCCGAGGTCCTTGGCTTAGTCGATGTAAGTGCCGTTCATCGACAGTATATTTACTTTGGTGTTCGCCTTTGACGGCAAGAGGGCAGCGCTGAGTTTTTAAGGCATTGAATTCTAGTCAGTTAGATAATTCCCATGGATATATCTTGTTGATGTCGGAATTCAATGTATTAAGCATAACCTGCTAATTGGTATTGACGTTCGAAGAATTTGGTCGGAAATGTTCATATGTGTATGAGAAACTCATTGTGCTATCATCAGCAAACGAGTGAATTCGGTTGTGAGTAATTGACAAGAGATCATTTATACAGATCAGGAAGAGAGTGGGTGAGAGTACCGAACCGGTACGGAGACAGATTTGACACCATCAAGAACCACTTGGATTGAACGGCCAGAAAGATAGTCTCTTATCCATTGGATCAGGGAATTGTCCACTCCATACGAATGTAATTTTGATAAAAGGGCTGAATGCCAAACTCTGTCGAAGGCTTTTGAAATATTCAATGCGTGTGCCTTGCTTTCGCCGAAGTAGTGGTTGGAATGGCTCCACTTTTCGGTAAGGTACGTCATAAAGACTCCTGTGGAGCGGTCGCTACGAAAGCCATATTACCGGTCATTGAGGAGGTAATTTGATTCCAGATATTTCGAAAATTATTCGGTTAATGAGTGATTCTATAGCGTTTGCGACGATAGTGAAGAGCGTGTGATTCGAACCGACGCTATCACGGTTAGAATCACTAAAATATAGAACCAAAGCTCAACGCATCAGGCCACTGCCGCGTGTACGAATTCGATTTCTAAACTCAAGTACAGTCGACTGATGTGGAAATGCTATATTATTGCTATGGTATACGGCTTTAATGTATGTGCTTTTGGTGGTGTTGTTGAAACGCCACAATTTCATTACATTCGCGAGAATATAAATTAGTGCTATAGGTTGAAAGGAAGAAAGGGGCGATTTGTCACCCTTTTCGGGAATTGGCTGAATGTTCGCTGACTTCCATCTATTTGGGAAACGGCTACTCGAATAAGCCATATGGAACAGTTTCCGCAGAGCTTTAGTGAGTGAAGAAGAACATCTCTTCAATAGAATTGAGGTAAGCCACCCGGACCAGCGGAACTTTTTGCGTTTAGCTCCTTGAGCGCCCGGACTAAGTATGCGTTCGGAAGTGAATCTGGCTCATGGTGTGCTGCTAATGCTCAAGTTGAGCAGGAACTGATGTATCAGGCAGCGTTGAATTGGCTGCAAAATGTTCAGCAAGTAGATTCGCTTTCTCATTGCACTGCTGACTGGTCTGTCATCGACTATTAGTTGCGGAATGGATGAGGAGACCGAGTTTTGAATGTTCTTCACGAATGCCCAGAAGTTTCTACTACCTGCGGGGGAGTGTAGTATTTTTGGTCTCACTCTCTGGTCATGCAAGAACTTGGCGCGTCGAATATACGTATTGCAATCATTTCTAGCTCTCTTAATTCTTTTCCGGTTTTCCTCAGTATTGTTTGATTTATACAACCGGAAGCTCAACTCTTTACCCTTAATGGCTTTTTTGCACCCGGAATCGAACCACGTATTTCTCTAGGGTTTGATACTCTTTACTATGTGTGGAATGAAGGTTCGCATGCCAAGCAGAATCATGTCTGTCATTTTATCCGCTATAGAGTCCATATCGTTAATAAGGAAAAATAACGACCAATTTAACTTTCCAACAAACACAACGAATTCTAAATATCCCGCCCGAACGTGGTTCCTCTCAACTCTTTACAACAACTAATCCGACTGAGTACTACACGACACATTTCACAAGATTGGAAACAACTCGTGACAGGACGATCCACATTCACAAATCTTGGTCAATTCCATACAATCCACGTTAAACAGAGAATCCCACATGGATATCTGATATAATCGACTTAACCCTACACGATACTTTAGACTGTTAACCGTTCAGAACTCCAAACATAGATTCATTATTGGGCTGACAAGGCCGGGTCTTTGATATAATGTCATATCTAAATAAAGTTTACAGGATGAGTCAACCACTGAACTACGCACTGGCGTGGATAATGCGTGACGAAGCACAGCAATGTATTATTTTTAAAGTTCTGATTCCTTTTACTCTATTAATTCATGATCCTGATTACTGCGTTAAGATTCATTCTGAACTTAACTGCTAAGTACTTATAGTTTCCATTTCAGATAGGGCGGACTCTGTACTAACGACCCTGTTCGTGCTGCCGCCGTTGATTTCTTTAACTTTTCTCCACAAGTTCCTTTGGATTGTTATTGAATTCAGTTGTTTACTCGCTTGAACTGCTTCTGAGACGCTCTAATATTTTCCGAAGCTTGCTTCGAACATGTGGTGTTGAATCTTCTTCCTCGTAGTTCCGTAAACGTTCATGTCTTTTTTTTTTCTCTTCTTTTCGTGCACCACCAGTCAGTTCTTATTGCGTTCTCCTCTCCGTCGTTATTGTATTTTTACGTCTCCAATCGATTCCTTTGTTCCCTTATAACCCATCCGATCTTCGTTGTGTTTTTTACTATCATTTTCGCTCCTCTTCTTTCTAGGGCTCCTTAGAGTTCGCCATTCGAAAGCAGTGCTGTTGCCCTGCTCGCTTGAATTTGCCCTATTAGCTATTGTGCCACAGCTCGATGTAGACAAAACTGAGCTACTCGGTTATGACACACGCTAACACCTCTGGTGTAGAAGGTGGAGAGTTATTTAAATAAATTTATACGTTACACACCCTGTTGCATCGTGCAACAGGGGGAATAAACCCATTCTGGAGAGTACTCACCATACAGATATCATTGGGATAGATTGCTCCAGAGATAAGATTTCACTGCACATTGCCCTTGCAATGTGTGACCACGGATAAAATTGATTATGAAGTTGTCTATCCTGTTTAGTCCTGATTTGTCGTACAGGACTTTATTGGGGTAGAACTTCATCTGTTGCCACTCTGGTGTTCTATACATTCCAAGGTAAGAACGCAACCACCGTCTCTCGAATACCAAAGTCGATCAATTCTGTCGTTAGAATATAGGCGCAACCTATCATTGCTGTTGTTCAACTGAACTTGCTCCTCGTCTTCAAATATTTTCCTCTTGTCCATTACCCACAACCCAATCCACTGGTTTGCCGATGATAGCACATTGAGTTTCTCATACTCATACGAACATTCCCGACCAAACTCTTCGAACGTCAATACCAATCAGCAAGTTATACTTAATAAATTGATTTCTGACCTCAACAAGATATATCAATAGGGATTATCTAACCGAGTAGAATTAATGCCTTAAAAACTCAGTGCAGTCTCTTGTCGTCAAAGGCGAGCCCCAAAGTAAATATACTGTCTATGAAGGCACTTGCATCGACGATGCCAAGGAAGTATCAATCTTCGGCACTCGAATTAATTCGACTCTTAATTGGTGCGACCACACGTTTGAAGCTGCGAAAAGTGCGGCCAAATACACGGGGTTCATTAAAAGTTGCAAAAGATACTTCACCCCATCCAACCTGGCTACTATTTACAAGGCGTATCATCATCATCATCGGCACTACAACCTAGACCCGGTCTTGGCCTTATTTAGCAAGTCCTGAGGCTTGTTAAATTTTCCATAATGATTTGTTTTTTTTTTCGGGCAAGGTCATTAGTCTTGCGCCAGATTACAAGGCGTATATTCGTCCCAAAATTGAGTTCAACTCCCAAATTTGGTCAGCCGCATCCAAAACTGCACTACATGTGCTCGATAGGATGCAAAAACGAGCATTGAAACTTATTGGGGACCCAACTAGGAGTCTATCAATTCCGTCGTTAGAACGTAGGCGCAACATATCGTGCCTAACTCTTTGCTATTGGTATTATCACGGTCGTTGCTCAATGTGTTCCGCCTCATCAGACATTTTCCCGCGATACCCGTCAATCTGTGTCATGCCTGTCTCATTTCTATAGGTATTGTCACTGTCGTTGCTCCACTGAACTTACTGACTGTTTTCCGCCCCTTCAGACATTTCCCCCCGATACCCGTCAATCTGTGAATGCGCATCAGTTCACGTTAAAAGTGGACTTTAGGCGCACGAATAAGCATAGAGAGTCATCCTTTAGCCGAACCACACGGTTTCAGACATTTTCCCGCGATACCTGTCAATCTGAGAATGCGCATCAATTCAAGTTGAAAGTCAACTTCAGGTGCACAAATAAACATAGAGAGTTATTCTTTAGCCGAACCACACGAATGTGGAATGCTCTACCTGATCATGTGTTCCCTCGTCGTTGTGGTGTCCAGGCATTTAGGGCCAATGTATATTGATACCTCCTTTCCTTTTCCACTTTCCTTCCTTCCACTCACACTGTGCACTGATATTTAAGGTTACTTCAAAATCCGCTTTTGTGCGCAAAAGTGTCCACGAATCTCATAGGTCGGGTATCAGACTTCTAGCCACGCTCAGCGAGTGTACTAGAGAACCCTCAGGGAATCACGGAAGATCGATCACAGTATCAATTTAAAATAAATTTGTGGTTCGAAATTTTAAATGGACAAATAGTGAACCAGGTGGAACTGCCTCCTACTTCGAACTCCTAAATTATTTGGAATTTTTGCAAACCCGGTTACTATTACTATTACTATTTATTGGCCTGTAGGAACCCGGAAGTTCATGACCTCACCGATTCGATTCCGCCATCGATCCCTGTCCTGTGCACTCTCCTTCCTCGCTTGACCAATCGACCCGATCTCCTCAAAGTCAAACTTAACATTGTCCTCCCATCTCCCTCGCCAACTGGTTACTGCTGAGACGAACAATCTGGATATGAAATGATGGATGACTTGCACACGATGGTGTTTATCAAAATGAGACTTATCGCAATAGATAGATTGACAGGTTGGGGCCAATTGCATGGCCTCCTCGATCACCTGACGTCTACCCGTTGGATTTTTGTTATTGATGCTGTTTTAAAGACAGAGTCTAAGCTAAACCGATCCACAACAAGGGGAGGCTACGGCAACAAATCATCTCGGTAAACATGTGTGTAGATGTCGAGCAGGTGGAAAACATTTTGAGTATTTATTATTAAATCCTTTTCACATATTAAATATTGTTTCGCGTCGGAAACAGTAAAAATAACTAATGTAGTATATGCGGACATGATCGCCATATAATATATTTATAGTAATACATTTTGGGTGACCGGTATGTAAGCTTTATCCTAGAAAGTTTATCTACAACCTAACTTCCCTAATGTTTGCTGTTTAGGCGCAGTTCGCTAAAAATGGATGGCGTAGAGCGCCGCAGTTGATGAATCAAATACACGATTGGTTTTTGATTAATTTATTATTGAAATTGCAGGGGTATTTATACTCCCAATCAATCACTCAACTATTCACAAATTTTTTAATCTAATCATACACATTTTGTTTCATAAGCCATTTCACACTTATTTCGTCATTCACTCAAATACAAATTGCTTATTATGCTATTCTATTCTCTATCACCAGCTTGGTGCATAGTGTAAGAACAATGACACGATTTGACCCAATTAATTTGTGAATCATTTACCAGCGGCAAGCTCGCAAACGATTGACATTTGATTCTTACAAATCGTAACCAGAGCAATTTGTTTCTTTTACTCAATGAAAAGAATCGACCTTGAATTATGGTCGGCAACGAATGCTGGTTATGTGAAACTTGCTAATTGTGACAAGGGCAAATTGATTTACTTGATATGATTCTTCATGGTCATTTCGTGGGTATGTTGTTACACTACACTGAAATAATCGAATTTTTTATTATAAATAAATCGCAAACACTCTCGGCGTGAAGAGAAAGTTTTTTCTGCGGAGCGCACGTGTTAACCAGCGGATCAAATTACCAGAAGAAGAAAGAAACAAAACACCCACTTCGATTTGATGCAATGATTTACAATTTATTATTTCTAGTTGCGAAAGTGGATATGATTTAATTTTATTTTTAATTAAACACAATGAGGTAATTTCGTAACTGAACTGCAAAATATAGATACGCCTTTGACGACAAGAGAGCATTGAGTTTTTAAGGCATTGATTCTACTCGGTTAGATAATCCCTATTGATATATCTTGTTGAGGTCAGAAATCAATGTATTAAGTATAACCTGTTGATTGGTATTGACGTTCGAAGAGTTTGGTCGGGAATGTTCGTATGAGTATGAGAAACTCAATGTGCTATCATCGGAAAACCAGTGGATTGGGTTGTGGGTAATGGAAAAGAGGAAAATATTTGAAGACGAGGAGCAAGTTCAGTTGAACAACAGCCATGATAGGTTGCGCCTATATTCTAACGACGGAATTGA